>JAUCNO010001819.1:18235906-18246287 GCA_032353835.1 Enteromius viviparus
GGAAGGAAAGAGCGTCCAACCTTGAGCTCAGCCAAAGAGGCACTGGCTGAGCGATCTCTTAAAGGGCTGGTAGATTGATTGCAGGTGCTAGAACTCCGGTGACCTAGATCTGGTTAATTGGCTTGGTGTGTGGATTGTGCTTGGTTCAGTGACAGGTGCTGTTGACGGCGTGACAATATGAAACAACTGAACTAGAAATAGAGAAACAATAGAAACTAGGGAATGTATGTAAGTAACAGATGCATATATTATATATCTATACATATATATATATATATATATATATAGTGTGTGTGTGTGTGTGTGTGTGTGTGTGTGTGTGTGTGTTTTAGAAGGCTTTTTATACAAATGTAAATGTTTAGAATAATAATCATAATGAAACTATCCATGCCAGTCACTAAATAGTTTAGTTTTCAAGCACGTTTGAGTTTTCAAAGGTCTCTGACACAGCAGTTTTATTGGAAAGAAGAATTTCTCTATTAATATTTACCATAGAAGTCACCCAAAGTTCTTCCTTTGAATTTCTTGCAATTTTCTGTCCCCCTCAGCCCGCTTTATTCTGTTATGTTGGCGTTCGCTTAAAAATGTGAAGCTTTTGTCTAAAAATGGATTTGGAGCGAGTGGGTGGAAGTGGAGTCGTTAAGCAATATGAAGCTTAGCGCCACACACACGATAGCTATACAGTGCAATTACGGAGATAAGCAACTCCTCAACAGAACAAATAAAGCCTTGTAGGCAGGGAAGAGTAGAGGCAGATTTTTCAAAGACCCCTAATTACCTCACAATGACGCACAACAACTCAGACTGCAGACCCTGGTATGTGCGGACAGCCCTTCTAACAATTTTGTGAATATATCACTGATGTTTTTTGCCCCAAGAATTAAAGAGTGCAGAGCAGCTTTCACTTTCTGTATTTGAAGTGAAACGAGGACAATTTGGTAGAACAAATAAAACCAATGCTATATGCATGTGACACCGTCAGTTAAGAACAGACATTCTAACGAGACAAATGTCAATCCCATTAAAGTCAGCAACGCTTGTTCATTCTTCAAGGGCTACACACTGCTGTTTAGATCCCTCAGAAGCAAAGATGTAAATGGAAGGGTTTAATTATTAATAAACTTAAACAGAAAACATGAAAAAAATGATAAAAAGACAGATATAGAGCTCAAGATCTCCTACCAGACCTGCAGGAAGAGAATGTTGCACAGTGTCATTTAAAGAAGCGTATCGTATACCCTTTGCTCTGCTCTGTGTACTTTTTTCCTTTAATCTTCTCCTTAGGTATGACAGGCCAAATACAGACTTTGCAATCAAACAAGCTCTATCACATCTGCTCCTCCTGTTTGGCTCTTATTTATCATACTTTGCCTTATCCAGACCCCGAAACACTTGAACTATTCTTTTGCTTTGTACTTGACCATCTCATTCGCTCTCTAGAGAGTGTTTCTGATAGAGGTGATACAGGGCAGTTCTAGTACAAATAGACTCTTCCTGCTGTGACAGCTTGCATAATAATAGCTATACACGACAACATTCTTTGACAGATCTTGAGTGAATCGTCTTGTCGGATGCACAGGACACTGAAGTAGGAAACACACTAACAGGCAAAGCTTCTGCTGTTAGCATAATGACTGATGCAGTTAGTGGACTGGAGTGTGACACATGAGATTATCTTTGCTGCGCAATGAAGTGACCTGATTCTGTGTCTCTCACCAAGCTGACATCTAACATTACCCACTGGCCACTTCACAGCTTGATTAACTGACCTGAGTGTCATTTATCAGCTCCATCTTTGGGTTTTAGGATCGAAAGGGTGTCTGAAGCGCGACTGTTTGGCTTTAGTTTTGGGTCTGAGTGTTGACTCCCTCCCATAATGGGGAGTCTGTGTTGTGCACTGACAAATGAGGGTCTGGCACTAACAGGGGACCTCTGGCGATGTGGTAAAGTGTTACAGCCCTCTGAGTAATTGACAGTTCAGATGCAGATCTTTCTCCTGTCTGGGTTATCAAGCCCCCTGTTGCTATGCTAAAGCTCTTAAACGCCATGTTTTTATTATCCTTTATAAACCAGATTTAATTAAGAAATAATCTTCTGGATTTAATGACGGCTCTGACTACCTTAGTGCGAGTGTGATTTTAGATTTATACAGTTCAAAAAGAAGTTTTTATAAAGCAAGAGTTTAATACTGATAAACTTTTTAGACAAAATGAATGATCTAGTTTTGCTTCACTAACAAAGTTTACACAGTGGTATTGCAAGAACATGTGTTTTTGAATGACTTGTTAAGGGAATGATTTAAATACTTGCTCATAAAGACAGGCCTAGCATAAAACTTACACTTGACTAGACAGTTGTCTACTATTTCCTGTATATTCAAGTGGGCATTAAAGGTTAGTTCACCCGAAAATTGGATTTATTTTATTAATAACTCACCCTTATGTCATTCCTGTGACATTCTGTCTCGTCTTGTGTGTGTCTTGTCTTGTCTGTGTCATTTTGTTTTTGCCCTAATTAGTTTGATCGTCTCACCTGTTTTTTACACCTGCCCTCACTTTTGCCTTTGATTTGTATTTGTTTAAATACCATTGTCTTTTTGTTGTATTCAGGTCTCGTTAATGTCTGCATGTCCTTGAAGTTCTGTGTATCCTCGTGTGTGTTATCTCTTGCTGCCTCGTCAGCTTTTGTTTTGCTTTGGAGTTTTTGTTTTAATTAAATCTTTTGCATCTGAACCCATCATGTCTTCAGCTCTCTGTTCTGCTGAGGGGTTTGCACGCACACACCGCGAGAGAGAACTCGTCTTGCGCTCCCATTCATGACAGAGCGAGACCTCAAAAGAGAGGATGGCGTTCGAGGGATCGAATGCGCTCATCCACGCAGACCCCAGCTCGTCTCGGCGGATTCTGTTGCCAGGAAGTCGGCTCGCTATTCGGCGTGGTCCGCCGCCAAAGTCTCCTCGTTGTCCCGAACTCTGTCCAGAGCAGGCCCAGCCATTGCTGTCACTGCCAGTGCCTGCTACGCTGCCGCTGCCACAGCCAGAGTCTGCCCCACTGTCGCTGCCAAAGCCGGCCCAGCCATTGCTGTCACTACCAGAGCCTGCCATGCCGTTGCTGCCACTGCCAGAGTCCATCCTGCCGTCGCTGCCGCTGCCAGAGCTGGCCCAGCTATTGCTGTCACTGCCAGAGCCTGCCACGCTATCGCTTTCGCTGCCACTGCCAGAGCCTGCTACACTGCCGCTGTCGTTGCCAGAGCCGGCCCAGCTACCGCTGTTACTGCTTGAGCCTGCCACGCTGCCGCTGTCGTTGCCAGAGCCGACCCAGCTACCGCTGCCACTGTCTGTTCCTGAGACTGCCCAGCTACCGCTACCACTGCTCATTCCTGAATCTGCCCAGCTACCGCTGTCACTGCTTGAGCCTGCCACGCTGCCGCTGTCGTTGCCAGAGCGGATGAGGATTTGCCACCCTGGCCCGACCATCCTGAACCTGTGGCAGAGGACCTGCTGTTATTGCCCGAACCACCTGAGCCTCTAGTGGAGGACCTGCTGCTATGGCCCGACCCTCCTGAACCTGTGGCGGTGGTCCTGCTGCTATGGCCCGATCCTCCAGAGCCAGTGGCGGAGGACCTGCTGCTATGGCCCGACCCTCCAGAGCCTGTAACAGAGTCTGCTGCGCATCCAGTGCGCCCTCCAGAGTCTGCCGTCTCCAGAGCGCCCAGCCCCCCTCCCGAATGATGTTACTCACGGTTGCAGGTCCGCCTTTTCGGGAGGGGGGTGTAATGTGACATTCTGTCTGGTCTCCCCCGCTGTCTGTGTCATTTTGGTTTTGCCCTAATTAGTTTGATCGTCTCACCTGTTTTTTACACCTGCCCTCACTTTTGCCTTTGATTTGTATGTGTTTAAATACCGTTGTCTTTTTGTTGTATTCAGGTCTCGTTAATGTCTGCATGTCCTTGAAGTTCTGTGTATCCTCGCATGTGTTATCTGTTGCTGCCTCGTCAGCTTTTGTTTTGCTTTGGAGTTTTTGTTTTAATTAAATCTTTTGCATCTGAACCCATCGTGTCTTCTGCTCTCTGTTCCGCTGAGGAGTTTGCACACACACACCGCGAGAGAGAACTCGTCTCGCGTTCCCATTCATGACAATTCCAAACTCATACGACCTTTGTTTATCTTTGGTGCAAAAATTAGGATATACTATATAATTAATATAATGTGATACAAACTCGCAATTACAACTTATAAAGTCACAATTGTAAGGAAAAAGTCAGAATTTCATGATATAAACACAATTTCTAGACAAAACAGCCAGAATCGCATGATGTATACTCACAATTGTAAGTGTAGAGTCAGAATTATGTGATATAAATGAGCAATTCTGAGAACACATCAGTTTTTTTTTCTCAAAATTAGAACTCACAATTGTAAATATGTATCAATTCTGGGAAAAAAACATTGTGACTAAATTTCACACAATTTTGAGTTATAAAGTCTTATAAAGTTTATATCTGTCATAAGAAGTCGCAATGACCTTGTTTTTAATTTTGAATTCTGGGGCAGAGATAAGCTTTTATAGACAGCTTCCGGATTTAATAAAAAATATCTTGACTTGTGTTTTAAAGATGAATGAAGGACTTAAGTGTTACATCCACACCAGGCTCCACCCTCACCTTCACCTGCAGTCACTCTCCACACCCATCACAACCACATAAAACCACATATACCTCTCACTCTGTTGTTCAAGTCTTTAGACTTACCTGCTATAATTACCTGCTGTCTTCAAGTCCTGGTGTGTGGTCGAGGTCCTCCTTCTCTGTGTTTCCTTCGTCTCCCTCCAATCTCCAATGCTCAATCGCTCCTATAACCAAAGACATTCCAAGTTACTCTCTCCATCAGTTCTCTCCAAACGATTCAACCATTGATTTACTCACCTGTGTTCCTCTGCTCTCACCAATCTTTATTCTCATCTGCAAATAAAATCTACTGTTATAACTTACCTTCTGTGTTATGGGTTTGGAAAAACACAAGGGTGGGATTTTAAGATTGTAAAAATGTATCCATTGGGACCTAGTTCAAAGTTTTTACAGAACTTTATTTAGATTTTTAATCAAATCCAGTCAGAGTTATAATAAAAAAATGTGAATGGGTTTAAATGGGTCATAGTCATTTGCTGCCTGCTGTCTGTGGACACCGGAAGTAGTCCCAGCATATGATGTAAGACACATTGTGCTGTGTGATTAGTGATAAATGCAAAGAGAGAACAAATTAAAATTAAATTAAATAAAAAACCGTCAGACATAAATTAAAAGCACAAACCGAGGATGGGCTATCAAACCCATTGAAAGGCTTGGAGGGGTCTGGACAATTTTTTTTTACAACTCTGATTGGCTTCGTCTAAAAAAAGAAAGTCACATACACCTAGGATGTTTCAAAGGTGACAAAAGACATGTACAAATCTCTGTACAATTTCAATGTGTATTGTCAACACAATACAAACCAGTAGAAACCCTTTACATTTTACTGTCAAATTACCAACTTAAACTAGAAATCTCAAAATGTTGGTGCACTTGAGTTCTGAATGTGATGAATTATGGGATATATTAGACTCAATCAATTCTATGATTCCTGATTAAATCTGCATTTTGAATGAATTGGTTGAATGAGTGAATCAATGACACTTGAACACATAAACACCACTTGGCACTTACTGACATAATGACTTAAAAAAAAACATCAGTGAAAAAAAACACTAATATTGCACAGACATATTATATAGTTTATAATATTTTTATTATTCCTTTTGCTTCTTCCAATTGATTCCAGTTGTAATGCTCGAATGATGAAGAGAAAACGCTGGGTAAGTTTGAAAAGTTTATTGAATTAAAGAAAGTCTTTGAGTGGGCAAAGAGGATTAGTGACTGGATTCCTTGTATCTCCAAAGCTAATCCTTTTCTCCTAGGTGGATAGTGGACTCAGTGAAAGTGCTCCCTTGTGCTACACAGGCTTGACATGAAGATAACATTGGAAGAGGCATGAAGGTAAGTTTATGAGTAAGTTACCTCGATCACAGCCATCGAGCTACTGATGAGATGAGGCTATAAAGCCAGCTAACTATGGTATTACAGGTGACGGCAATCAGTAATCTGGTGATTGGGAGCGTGCATATGTGACTGCGCTGGGATCAGTGTGACTTAATGGCGCGATCTCTTGCGCTTGATTGGTTGAGCTGGGTTCAGTATGGCCCGATGGCGTGACACCAGTCTTGCATTCAAAACAACTGGCTGGAGAGTTTTTATAGTAGGTAAATGTTACTTGAATTCACCAAGCTGATGTGACACAAGTATGTCAGGTCTTAATTCACTTATCATTTTTCAACATTAGAGAGGCAATAAGGCTGTAATGCACTTAACCTCAATCGCCTGAGGGAAGAGGGAAATCACACACCCACACAAAATCAATTCCAACGCAGGGTCTTTCCGGCACAAGTAATTTGACTCTCTCAGGAGGATTCATAAGGTAGGAAAAAGGTGGGAGGTCATCAATATGCCAGCGAAAGTAGAAAACAAACATCTTTGAACAAAAACAATTGTGCCAGTATCTAAGAGCTCAGAAGAATACTTAGATAAGTCAGGAAGATAATGAATTCTGATCTCTCCCACACAACACTCCTGCATCGTCTTTGAGATTTGCCTTCAAAGGATGAAATCCATCTTGCATGCACATCTATTGCATGACAGTGGGGCAAAAAAGTATTTAGTCAGCCACCAATTGTGCAAGGTCTCCTAATTAAAAAGATGAGAGGGCTGTAATTTTCATCATAGGTGCGACGCTTGAGACTCAGAGTCGGTCGGATTAAGATCCATTTGCAGTTTATTATCAAACAGGGTCGTACAGGCAATGGTCAACAACAACGACAGGATCAGAGGAGACAAGGCAAGATCAAGGTAAGTGTCCAGGCAATAGTTCGAGGTAACAGGCTAACAATCAAAGTCGAGGTCCAGGCTAGAGTTTGGGGTATCAGGCAGAGAATCAATAAACAGGTCAAAACAAGGTCGATAACAAAAGCAATCCAGAATCATAGAATAAACACTTAAAAATGCTGCCAAGGCAAGAAAAAACTTCGCGAATTACTAAGCTCAATGGAAGTCCTTTTATACTGCCGCTAAACGGCAACACCTGGCGCGGAAGTGACTAGGTGTTTCACAGAACGGGGTCCGGGCGGAACTCAAAACTCCGGTGATGGTTCCCGCTGATGACGGTTGGAGGGAGCCACAGAGGCCGTTGTTACAGAGCTGGAGGTGCACATGGGCCTGGTTCCATGTTTCTTCGCTGTGTTGAAGCCAGTGGTTCAGGGCAGGTAAGTTGATTGGCTCTCCAGACTAGGGGAACAAGGGTGGTTTGAAGCCGAGTACGCACTGAAAGGGCGTCATCCCAGTGGAAGGTTTATGGAGAGAGTTTTGTCCGTACTCGGCCCACATGAGGTACTTGCTCCATTCGTGTTGGTCCCGGTGGCAGTAAGAGCGGAGAAACCTGGTTAATTCTTGGTTCATCCTTTCAGCTTGGCCATTGGATTCTGGATGGTAGCCCGAGGTAAGACTGACATTTATGTTTAGCTGTTTGCAGAATGCTGACCATAGGCGGGAGGTGAATTGGGGCCCTCTGACCACGACAATATCCTCTGGGAGACCATAAAATCTGAAGACCTGTTCAAGGGTGACCTCGGCCGTTTCCCAGGCGGTAGGCAGCTTGGGGAGAGGGATGAGGCGACAGGCCTTGGAGAACCGGTCCACCACGGTAAGTATGACGGTATTGTTGTGTGAAACAGGCAGATCCGTGACAAAATCCAGGGCAATGTGTGACCATGGGCGTTGTGGAATCTCCAGAGGCTGAAGCAGACCGGCTGGTCTTTGATGCGAGGTTTTGGAGATGTTACAGGTCGGACAGTGCTGGACGAACTGGGTTACCTCCGAGGTGAGTGTGGGCCACCAGAATCGATTTTGGACGAGCTCCTGGGTAGCCTGGATCCTGGGGTTCCCTGAGCTGGGATTATCATGTATGTGGTGGAGCACTCGGGAACGAAGGGCTAAGGGGACATAGACCTTGTCTGCAGGACACTCAGGGGGTGTTGGCTCATGGATTTGGGCCTCTGTGATTTCTGCCATCAGGTCCCAGCGGACAGGAGCAACGATACAGGTTGGTGAGATGATGGTTTCGGGTTCTGGATTGGCAGGTGGTAGATCGTGGATTCTGAAGAGAGCGTCAGCTTTACAGTTCTTGCTTCCGGGTCGGTTTAGTAACTTTGAAGTTGAAACGTGTGAAAAACTGGGCCCACCTGGCCTGCCTGGAGTTAAATCGTTTGGCTGATTGAAGATATTCCAGGTTACGGTGGTCAATTAGTACTAAGAATGGTTGCTTGGATCTCTCGAGCCAATGCCTCCACTCCTCGAGGGCGCATTTCATGGCCAGCAGTTCCTTATCTCCCACATTATAATTCTGTTCCGCAGGATTCAGTTTACATGAGTAATAGGCGCATGGATACATCTTGCTAGGACTGCCGCGGCGTTGAGAGAGGACGGCTCCTACTCCAGAGTTGGAGGCATCCACCCCGACAATGAATTCTAGATCAGGATTTGGGTGGTGCAGAATGGGGGCTGAGGTGAATCGTCTCTTCAGGTCAGTAAAAGCCTGCTCTGCCTGGGGAGTCCATCGGAGAGTATTGGGTCCTTTACGTGTCATAATAGTGAGAGGACCGGCCACATGACTGAAACCTTTAATGAACCTCCGGTAGAAGTTTGCAAACCCTAAGAATCTTTGCAGGTCCTTGATGGTACGGGGTTCGGGCCAGTTAACCACTGCATTAACCTTTTGTTTATCCATAGTGACCCCTTCGGAGCTGATGATGTAGCCAAGGTAGGATATGCGTGTCTGGTGGAACTCACACTTCTCGAGTTTTGCGAAAAGCTTGTGTTTTATGAGTCTTTGCAGGACGGTGCGGACGTGTTGAACATGAGCTGGTAGGTCCTCTGAATAAATGAGAATGTCGTCGATATAGACAAGTACCTGGTTGTTCAGCAGATCTCGGAAGATGTCATTCACTAGGTCCTGGAAAATTGAGGGACTATTGGCTAGGCCGAAGGGCATCACCCGGTAATCATAGTGCCCGTTGGTGGTAGAGAAGGCAGTTTTCCATTCGTCACCCTTCTTTATCCGTATCAGGTTATACGCGCTCCGAAGGTCCAGCTTAGTGAAATACTTGGCCCTCTTGAGTTGTTCAAGTGCAGCTGGGACTAAAGGCAAGGGGTATCTGTACTTGATGGTTACCTCGTTTAACCCTCGGTAGTCGATGCAAGGACGAAGACCTCCGTCTTTCTTTTTGACGAAGAAAAAACCAGCGGATGCTGGTGACGTGGATGGTCAGATAAACCCCTTTTCCAATTCCTCTTGAATGTATTTCTGCATGCTTTATGTCTCCGGTTGTGATAGCGGAAAGATTCTACCTTTAGGAGATGCTGCCCCAGGCACGAGGTCGATGGCGCAGTATGTGGATCTGTGGGTTGGTAGACTGGTGGCCTTCTCCTTACTGAATGCCTCTAGTAGATCGTGGTAACAGGTGGGTAACGGTGCGTGATTCTGTGAATTGCCAGGTGAGGTTTCATGACGTTCCATGATTTCAGAGTGTTCCGTGAGACGCAGCAAGCAGTTCTTTTGACAGTGTGGTGACCATTGTGTTATCTCCCTCTCTACCCAGTTGATGATGGGACTGTGTTGCTCCAGCCAGGGGTACCCAAGGATGATCTTGTGCTCTGGTGAGGTCAACGTGAACAGGCGGATGGTTTCTTGGTGCATGGCTCCCATGTGCATGATGAGGTCTTCAGTGATGTAAGTACCCTGGCTGGAGCCGAGTGGTCAACCATCTAGGGCTGCCACCGCCACCCGGGGCCCACATGGAAGGAGAAGAAAACCACACTGCTTAGCAAAACTCTCGTCTATGAAATTGCCCTCGGCCCCTGAATCTATAAAGGCGAGGGCGCTGTAACTCTGATCTCTTACTCTTAATGTTACTGAAATAGTAAGAGTAGCTTTGTCATTCACCCGGTTACTGGAAGGACGGATGGGCCGGGTAGGACAGTTGGCGCGGATATGATCTGGGAGGCCGCATTACAAGCACAGGTGAGTTCTCATCCGGCGGTCTCGTTCCTCCTGAGTGAGGTGGGTTGTTCCAAGCTGCATGGGTTCGGCGTGGGACGTGGCTGCAGGGGCGAGAGGAAAACTTGGAAAACGTCAAGCCCGATGGGACCGGAGCAGATTATCTACTTGAATGGCCAGTTCCATGTACTGCTCAAATGTCTTTCCCTCATCGCGGCATGCTAATTCGGTCTGGAGTTCGTC
>JAUCNO010001819.1:18249201-18286522 GCA_032353835.1 Enteromius viviparus
CTTAGTTTTGTGGACGTTACCATCTTTGATATTAATATTATTATTTTAACGGGTCACAGGCGCTATCCTTTGAATTCCATTCAATTTCAATTTAAAATAATGTTGTCAGTTAACCGGTTAATAATCGGTTAACGTGTGTCAGTTGTCGGTTATAACCGAAATTAGCATCCCTAGTTTGGTTCACTTATTATTAACTTGTGAAGCCACTTGCACACAAAAATAGGGTTGCAGGATTTAAAGACCAAATTATAATGGCAGTTTTTCTGATCAAATGTTTTTTTTTGGGAGGATTGCGCAATTTGACCCAAATTTTTATGATTTATTGCTGTTTTAATTACGGTTTACTAATGTTTTGCTGATTAAAAATTACTGTCCTATCAAAATAAAAGGTAACAGTGCCAAAACAAAAGTAAACATGAAGCTTTACAAGTTACATGTTATAAGCAACTCAAACACAGAGATGCTGCTCTGAGACGTTAAAGACACCAGCTAATGAGTCACTCTTGTATGACATTTCAAGAGTGCAGCCCTACCACGATCACCAGAACACCACCCTGAGGAACCCAGGAGTCAGGACAAAGATAAAGACCAAAACAAAACCAAAAACACACCAACCTTGAGCTGTAGAACTGGGTCATGCTCTATTGTACGGTTCTCTACAGCCCAGACCAGGCAGGAGTGGCACTATCAAACCTACTTTAGGTTTCTAAAGATATTCTTCACCAAGGGAACTGTATTTATAATCTTAACAAAAAAGAATTCAAGGTCAGCTGTGCCCGAGACTATTCTTATGCAGACTAGTGACTTGAGACAGGGCTTTTAGGCTTGTTGTTTAGAAGCATTCATGCCCCTCCAAAAGCAGCACTGGTCACCTTATGAACATCTGATAAACAAATATATTTTGATGACACTAACAATATTAAACTAAAATACAAATATTCATTCAACTTTTTTGTTTCTTTAATTTTTTAAATATTTTTAAATATGCATGCACAATTTTGAACAAGCATGCATATGTTGTGATACTTTTGTGAATTTGGGTCAAAAAATGACACTCAAAAGAACATTTAAGTCACATGGACTATTTTAAACAATGTCCTTATTACCTTTCTGGGCCTTGAATGTGGTAGGAACCTTGCTGTCTTTGGAGGGTTAGAAAGCTTTCATATTTCAACAAAAATATCTTAATTTGTGTTCTGAAGAAGATTGAAGGTCTTAAGGGTTAGAAATGACACATCGGTGACTAATTAATGGGTTTCAATTCATACCTTGTGACTACTCTTACTCTTACGCCCCCCACTGCTAATTTCAAAATATGTATTTTACAATACGCATTGACGCACTATGCCTTAAATTTAGCATAACATTATAATTAGCAGGGCTTTTTACACTGCAAACAACATGCATTAGAGTGACCAGGTGCATACAAATCATTTTTACATTGGTACACAGTAATTTTCAGTCGCAAATGCTCATTGTAGAGCCTTGAGAGCATATAATTCCAGATACCTAGAAAACAAGCATGATACTATTTTTAAATACAACTGCACAAACATATACTTTTATCTCTAATGAACAGCTAGTGGTGATATAAAGTGTGGTACCTGAGTGGAAGATCACCAGCCTCTTCATCTTCCTCTACCTGGACCTGCCTGTGGGCCTCCCGAACACGACTGAACACAGAAGGACTGACAAACAGACAAGAATAGGGAAATAAAATACTACACGATTTCCCAACAATGAAAATTAAAATCTGCAGTTCTGTTCAGTGTTTTTGGGCATTACTAAGGATCTGCATTACAAATGTGCTAAAACGACTAAGGCAGAGAATCAGCATCTGTGAGTGACAGCTGAAAAATGAATCCGTCCCACAGATAAGCTTCTGCATAGCAACCACTGCAGGTTACCTGGTTACATCCATGGCAACAGAGGTAGCCTTGGAGACAGATCCTTCCTCGTCTGTTAATGGTGGTTCTGGGGATGCATTAAAATCAAGCTTAATGGGTTAGTATTTACTAGTAGTACTAACTCTTGATTTCCTATTGTAATATATTTTTTAATAATATTTAATTACTTTAATTAAATAAAACAAAATAAAAAGAAATATAAATATACAATTAAATAAAAATATAATAAAATATAATGCGAATATAAAAATAAATAATTAAAAGGTTATCATATATATATATATATATATATATATAATTATATTATCATGTGTTTTTGGTGCAAAACAAACAGACAAATAAAACAGCTTTTACTCTGCAGGCTGAAATGTTCTGATCCAGAGCTGCCCTCCTCCACCGGTGTCACCAGTTTCATCCTGAGACTCAGTTTCCCATCTTGCTCAACTGCTGCTGGCTCTTCGCCCTCTCTGCTCTCCTCTACTGAAATCTCACTGGCCGCCATTGTCGTCTCCCTAGTAACATCGGAATCTGATGGCTCTGAGAACGAGGTCATTTCTGCAAACCATCAAAAAGGCATGAAGAAAAAGAAAAATGGTTCACCACAACAAGCACAGGAAGGTTAAGGGGGGGTGCAGTTTCATCTCAGCATACTGATATTTAAACACAAGTATGTTATGAAACGAAAAGAAAGGAACACCCACCAATAGGAGTGCTGTGCCTGGGTGTCTTTTTCAGCTGACTAATCTGTGGAGGAGTTGCACTTACTGCTGGGCGGATCAGCTCGCCCTCTTTGGGCAATGTAAAGTGAAACGGAAGCTCTGGACAGGCAAGAAAGAAACAGAAAACGGCTAGTTGGATTGGAGGAACAGTTACATAATCGACAGGATAATAGATCACTTGTTTGGGGCTTGATCCCACCTCCAGAGCTGTCGCTCAGACTTTTGTTGGCTTTATTGTCTGAGTTTTTTTTCTGCTGTCCTGCATCACTGGGCTGTGTGCTCTGGGACTTGGCTCTCTCCAGCTGTAAAGGTGAAGCCTCAGTTGATCCCGCCGGCTGAGACCCAGAGATCTTTGCTTCATGTTTATCCTGCACGGAGCCCTTCACAGGTTGCGAGGAGCTTATGAACGGCTGTGACCGGCCATCCTTCACTTTCTCTTGAGAGACCCTCTGGCTCTCTTCTAGCACCATGACACTGAAGCTCTCCTCTTTACTGGAGGAGTGGTCGTCTGTGATGGGTTCACGCTGGGATGTCTTCTCCTCCTCACCGTTCTCCTCCTCCATGGGTTCTGGAGAAAGCACCTGGCTCTGAGACAAGCCCAGCTTGATGCCAGTATCTTCTCCGGTCACCTGAATCTGAATCTCACCTTCATCCATCCGCTCCTCCTCTTCTGCATTTTTAACACTGTCTGTAGCAACACTGTGGCTGTGTGTCATGGGCTGACTGAGTCTCTGGCTTTGACTAACACTTTCTTTTTCCTTCTCTGTGTTCTTTTGGGATGAAACAGTCAAGACTGACTGAGACAGGGACTGCTGGGGGACGGGTCTGTCAGCTGATCGCGAGGTCTGTGAACCGTCAGCGACTGTGGTTTTACTTGTTTGTGGTGCACTAGGTGTGTCAGAAACACAATCTGCACCGACAAGCTGGGATGGAGTGGCACCTGGAGAAGCGCTTATATTCTGGTCCCCTACATTAACACCCTGCGAGAGCTTCTGAGAGGGCTTACAGTCTTCTGCTTTTTCGGTACTTTTTGACTCGGGCATCCTTGAAAGGCTTTGTGAAAGTGATGCAGTAACAGGCTCCGGGCCTGTAACATTCTTGCTAGCATTTTGTGAAAGGTTTTTAGGGCTCGTGTTGCTCTTGTCCGCAGCAACAGTTCCTTCCTCTTCCGCGATCTGTGTGGCTTGGCTGTCTTCCTCTACAATGAAACACTGAGTCTTCTGAGCAAAACTGCTGTTTTCACTGTTGAGCTCCAACTGAAAGCACTCAGCCACCTCAGAGGGCTGTGAACCGCCGCTTGAAGACTTCTTTAGTGGCTTGGGCGATCCTGACTCAGTTGCTGATGGGTTGTTTTGATGAGGCAACATCTTTGAGCTCTCGGTTCCTAGACTATTATTCCCAGGATCAAGACTTGGAGTAGAAATAAACACATCCTACATTGAGAAAACAAGGAAAATACACTGTTTAACTGGAATGCTATGAACTGTAACACATAGTTAAGATGTGGTCATGTTAGCAAAATAGGTCCATTTTCTATTGTCAGTAGTGTAGTAACATTTAAAGCTCACAGAAAGACACTTTCAAACTGTACAGCTTTCTACTGGTTAACGTTTGCCCAAAATCTGCATGGTTACACGGTAAAATCTTTTACCCTAAAGCGAAATTCCTAATAATTTGTATTTATATTAAAATTCAACATATATGACCACATGTGTACACCTGAATAACTGATGCCTACATGTGAGAATTCAGGCTGGCTGGGGACAGAGAGGCTTTTCTCTAGAGCAAACCCAGGGGAGTTCTGGGACACTGGAGTGGAGGCTGTGGGTTGTGGTTTGGGGCAGGGGTCCATGTCCATTGGCTCCTCCTCTCTCCCTGGTGGCTGGTCCTCAGGGGGCCCTGATGTGTCCATTGGGGATGCAGCAGCTTCATTATAATCTAAATGGAATCATTTAAGAATGCGTGTGAAAACCTTTTTACATCACATAAACCTAATCTGTATATCAAACACACTTACTCTGCTCTTTTTCTGTGGGTGAATTTGGGACAATGTAAGGCGCTTGGCTTAAATTGTCCTGAGTGGCAGCCACAAAGTCAACAGATTGCCTAAAGAAATCACAGAAAATAGGCAGTTATCCAATTAAAGGGTTAGTTACCCTGGTGTCGTTTCAATCCCATAAGACCTTCGAAACACAAATTATGATTTTTTAATGAAATCTGAGAGCTTAATTATGGTAATTCTTTTAAAACCTTTCAAAACGATCAATAAATTCTGTAAGAATAACCGCTTACTGTGAAAGACTCTCCTGTACAAGTGTGCCCTGTCCAGACAGATGAAGCAAGCGAAGGCTATGTGCAGGTGTGGATGTCGGCAGGTGTTCTCTGTCAAACTCTGTAACACCGCTGTCTGCCTTCGTGCCTGTTATAGTGAACATGGTTCTATAAACAATAAACTAAACAAAAAACATATTTAGACAATAACAGATAATAAGAGTAATTATTTGGGTATACATACCATTTCTCTCCTTTTCAAACATGTCATCCTGAGAGGAAACAAGGACATCATCTTCATCTTCTTGACTGTCAGTTAACTGAGAGTGCAGTATATCTTGAATACTGAGCCTCCTGCTTCCCCCATCCTGAGGCTTCGAAGGGCAGCTTAAACTGACCTCTGACCTACAACATCATCAAGAAAATTAGAAGTGTCCAGTTTTTATGGACAAACTATCAGTAAATAGAACTGTACAATTATGAAATTATTAAATTTCAAGGCTTTAATACTGAAAACTAATTTAAAGCCTCAGATTCAGTGTTGCACAATGGACGAATTGACAATATTTACATTTGGAGGCCTTAATAATAATGAGTTTTCAATGCTTAAAAAAAAGCTTGCCCTGTGGAATTTCCATCTAGATTGGTTGATGTTCTTTCTGAACTCTTCAATCCACCTGACAGAAAAATGAGCAGAAACCTATTTTAAAAACATGATGATAACTAAAGCGCAGCAGATCAACAGTTTACAGTAACAAATTATACATACACTGGCTTGCTGGGTTTTTACTGTCTGTTGTATTTGCAGGAGCTCCATCCTGCTCATCTTCATCAATGACACCCTGGCTCTCCGACAGCTCCAAGAGACCAAACTGAGACATCTCATCTGTGATCAGATTAACACAAACATTCAATCTATTAATTAAGTATTTTATGTAACACTTTGTTTTACGGTTACAACTATTAGTTGCTCATTAGCATGCATATTACTAGAATATCAGCCATTTATTAGTGCTAATTAAGTATATTATAATGGCTTAATCATACCCAATACCTAAACTTAACTACCTAGATACTAAGTATTAATAAGCAGCAAATTAAGAATTTTATCAAAGTTAATAGTTAAAAAGTGTTACTTATTTGAAAGTGTTACCGTATTTAATCAGTAAAGACTATTTTGGAAGGCAGCATCATATAAAATGAATAGTCATAATGCTTTAGTGTTGTTATAGTTAACTAAAACTAATTCAAATTAAGCTGAAATAAAAGAGAAACATTACATAAAAACTGACCCTAACCCTAACTTAAAATGACTAAAAAAATTACTACTGAGTTAGTACCATAAAACTACTAAATGATTGAAACAAACTAAAATGGAAAATATAAAAGAAATGCTATAAATATCACAGTATTTAAAAAATAAATCTAAAAAGACGACACTATTGTCTTGAAATCATACCATGTGTCTCTGTGCAGTGTGTGGTGGAGTTAGCCTCAGACTCCATGTGCTCTGTAACACTTCTGCATGAACACCGTTACAAACACAGACACAAAACTACATTAAAGCTTCAGTAAACAGATATTTCTCTCTGCATGGAAACCGAAAAAAATGTCAAGCCAGCACAATATTTTTTAGTACCTTTTGGAGATAGGATAAGAGTGAACTTCAAAAACTTGGCTATGCTCTGTAGCTGCTGAGCCCAGATTGGACCGCAAATTGTCTGAAACAAATCAAAAACCCTCTTCCAGTAAACAGACAATAAGTGAAATCTCATAAGTTCGTAAGTTAATTTACTCACCTGTGTGGGCTGCAGTGTCACTCTTTTCAGTCTGACTGTCACTTTGTAAACAACGACTCTTAGTAGGGGAGGAAATTAGCTCCTGCAAAGGCATGATGACTCAATATCAATTTTCTATAAAGAGTCTTTATAGGAAAAACACAAGCTTCTATGGCTAGTGAAGCCTTACCAGCACAGGGCTTTGTGATGTGGGCTGCAGGTTAGAGAGGCGGCGGGCGAGAAGAGCACAGTAGCTGCTGTCAGGATCGTCCTCCAGGGCCACGCTGTCAGGCTGGGAGTCCTCAACTATGAGGCAGGGGTTTTCTGTCTGAGGAAAACTTGAATCAAGATCACTCTCACCAGGATCCATAAGGATGGGACAGGGTTAGCAGATGTCTACATACACAGAGATGAAACAGCAGGGTTAGAACACAGAGACAACAGACGAATGTGATTTCATAATGCAAATAAGGTTGTGTGTTTGGCAGGGGTTTCGTTGATGTATTTCTTTTGTTAGTTTGTAAATCACCGTGTGTTCAAGCTGAAAGCACTATTTAATCGTACATAATATTTGTATTTGTATGGATATCAGTAATGCTGTAAACTCATGTGTTTCTTCTTGATTTTCTGCAAGTATTATTATTTATTTTGTACTTTGGTCAAAGCAAGTGTTTTAGACAACACAGCTTGTTTCAAAGCAGCTTTACATTGGTAAACAGAAAATAGTAATTAAATAAAAAGTATTTAATTCAGCTTGCAATGTACATTTATTTTGCTAGCACAACAGAAGAAAGGAAAATTATGCTCTTCTATTGTTAAGAATTTTACTGCTGTCCTGATTTTTGTTCATGGGCCTATTCAAATCTTTTCATTCGGCTTTTGCCTTTGTTTGTTTGTTTGTTTTTAGTTTGGGCTTGGTCATGTGATGTAAACATGGCGGACTCTCTGCACGTAACGAAAAAGACAAAAAAATCTCTGAGAGCTGTGTGCAGGGTCTATATATCATGTCAGTCTAATTAAACATTTTGCATATGTAGGCAAAATGCATGCGTATGTATGCATGCATGCGTTTAAGGTAATACTTTCATGAATCTTAGACAGAACATGTTTGCCAAGACGTACACGAAACGAAATCAATTTAATTTAGAAAAATGGCGATCTTTAATCGCAAGTTTTCCTGCTGCTTGGCTGCTCGAGACTACAAGTGAACTTAATGCAAATAATCCCAGTAGTAAAAACCACTAAAGAACACCAAACAATGCACAAACGATTTGCTAAGTCAAGGAGACTGAGCAGGTAACGTTAGCAAGGAAGCACTGCAGCTACAGCCTAAAAAGAAAGCAGCCCTCCCTTCCTTTAAAACGCAGCAGAGGGGAAATAGCTATCTTACTTGCTGCAGGATCCCTGGTAGGCGTCAATCCATTTTAGCGAACGTGTGGCATTTTACAGTGCAGTAAGTGCAAGTACAGAACTTCTGCACACTTCCACAGCCTAACCTTAGCAAAGCTTTTACTTCGCGGCAAAACCCCTGCAGGAATACTCGCCGCTGATTGGACGCGAAAGTTCCTGGCTCAACCGAGCGGCTACAATCCGTGTTTTGATTGGCCGAGAAAGAAGAATAAGGCGGGGTTTTGTAGTCAAGACTTTGAACTTTCGCAGATGTTTAAAGGCCGCAGTGGATCATTTCGTGTTTATCTTTACCACTGGACATGCAAAAATCCTTGAATTTAAAAAAAACGGTAAAAAAGCTGTAAGATTATTATTAGTAATAGGTTTCTTGCTTCAGTCATTTAACCAACTCCATTGATGTATCGCGAAGTTAGATACTGTATCAAAACACGCCCACTTAAAGCAGAGTAAGGCAAAATCAACACGAATAAATCAGTGGCTATCTTTGATTGCAATTAGCACAGTGGTTAGCTAAAATCTCCAGATGAGTTTGTTGTTGTTCTTCATTTATTCAACTGAATACTGTTAGAGCTGGGAGATCCACTTTGATATTTAAGCTGATTTTATAATTATAAGTATTATTACAACAATTACAACAAACTTAGGGTAAAATGATATTGGAGCTGGTTCTTTAGTTATCTGTAATAGGGTATTTTTTGTTATTTAAAAATCACATTTTTAATTATAATGCCAGGCACCATTTGTGACTTTTATATATGTTTGTTTTAACTTACACAATGTTGATTTCTACGTTTTCTACATTCCTATGATTTTTTTAAAATACACCCAATAAAATCCAATCACTTTATTTATGTTTCCCTTAATTTTCATTATGAAGGTTCCCTTTTTTGGCCTGTTGTCAAAATATATGGCCTATTCCAGTTTCTCCTTGCTGTATTTTATATAGGACTACATATAAACACATATCAGTAACAACTCTGGATATCTGTAGAAATATCATAATTCATAGACTAAAGCACTGAGTGCAGGGATTGTAAGTCAAATTAACCCTATCATAATTAGATTCCAGCATATCTCAGAATGCATACATTTAATGTTGTGAAGGCAGAATGCAGTCTTAAATATGTTTGTTAGGCAGGATGTTTTGAATCTTCCAGAAATGTCATTATCAAACAGGAAACGGCATCCAGTTTGATGGAATGATCCATAAACCTGCTTTAGTTCTGTGTTGATCATCATCATGTGTTGTGTTGCATCATGCATTTCATTGGTTTAGCGGCTGTAAACATGTGAGATGACATGTCGATGGCAACGATTGATGGCTGCTTACTACAGCGTTTTTAGTATTTCCGAAATAATAATTTTACGTATCCCTCATACACCACATTTTTTTCATCAAGCACATGGCAGCTAGCTTTCCCCGGCGTCTCGGCATCGGGTAGTCTAATACAACGACGCGTTATCCTCTCGACCCTATGTGCGAGCGCGAGGAACCATTGTTATATTGGACTAACACGCCTTAATAACAGATTCTTAAATCACTTCGCTCATCGGTCACAAAGCATCGCGCTGGAAGCATAACATGCAAGTCACAGCGATGGCGACAGCTTACAAAAATGAGCGCATTACCTGAAAAACTGATCCTGTGCTAAACTGCAGGCTTGTCTGTTTCTGGAAGAAAGCAGGAAGAAAGGAAAGGAAAGGTGCGAGTCGATTATCTCTATGAAGATGATGGGGTGTGTGTGGGATACATGGGTGTCACTTGACGGTGCCTTGGCATCTTTTGATATGCGCGCGCATGGTAATTAATAGGAACATATTTCAAAACACATAGGAATAGGCTAATAAAGAGTTTATTTTCACTGCTTTATGTAGGCTATATAAACCTGCCTGTTAGATTTCATCCTAAAGCCCCAGATTAACAAAAATGAAATACTATTACAAAAAACGATTACATTTATTGAATAAAGCCTTTTATTCCTTATATGCAAAACTGTAAATGTTAATAAAGTATAGGACTGCCTATGACTATTACAACACACAGATCACCTTTCTGACAATTAAAAGGACATGCAAATATGCATGTCGACAAATTAGGTTAAATGATGAAATCTTTTATAAGCTCACAATATGGGTTATTAAATACTCCAAGTGTTTGGTATGTCTGCAGTAAGTCTATATAGGGAGCAAAAATTATAAGTCTTGAAAACTTAAAAAAGGAGGATCAGAAGCGGTCATGCTGGGTGGCAGCTGACATTCTACAAAAATAATAATAAACATAAGTCAGATGATACTAATTAGACAAATGGGACGTGCATCCAAAAACAAGTAGCCAAGGAAAGAAGTCCTAGAACACAAATCCAGAAGGACCAGTATGTGATTGTGGTAAGAAACAAGAGCAGACAATTATTTTACTTTTGGAAATACTACAAACAATGGTAAATAGACAAAGCCTATCACTTGTAACATGAAAGTAATATTTTATCCTAAGTGCAACACCAGTATATATAAATGCAATGTAAAATAGTGTATTGTAAAATGTTACTGTGTAAATTTAAATGGGATTGTTTTTATTTATTTTATAGTTCCTAGCATAAATATGTGAAGGCAATATAATGTAAAATAGTGTTTGTGTTTGAAAGTAAGCAGCAGAGGGCGGTATGCAATCCTTCTCTTTATGTTCAGTAGCCGCAATAAGGACTTTGCAGTAAACCTCTTAAAGGATGCTGACTCATGACACTGTGGAAATGTTAAATATCAGATATCAACCAGTAAAAGCCATACTTTCCGAAACCATGTCCAAACCCAGTGAGATTATTAAAGATCATTTTTCATCGGCAGTGCGTAAGCCACTGTATATATGAGTGAATGTCATATGTCGGTCATTATGATTTTTTATGGAGAATAATCTTTGAATCACATGTCATGTTTATGTGATTTATGAAAGCTGAATCTTAAACTTAATCTTCCCAAACTAACACTAAGTTACAGTAGAGAGAATTGGCATCTTTAGTACGCCTGTTTAGATCTAGAACAAAAAAGGAACAAAGACTAGCCAAGATATTTGTGTCATCAAAAATAAGATAAAATGATGTATTGATAATTGATCACAAATATATGATTATAATAAGAGAACATATTGTCTGTGGGTTTTTGTTCAGTAAGAAGTGTAAACATCAGTTTTTGAGAATTAATTTATTCTGGATTGAATCCAATTTTCCTGGCATAATGAAAAGTCATTTGCAGATGGAGCGTAAGCAGCTATTTCCCCCAGGTATCTCAGAATACATTATTGATGGCAAAGTTGTCATGAAGACACGCAAGCGTTTGTTGCAGCCTATAAACCAATAGCAGGACGTTTTTTCCGAGCCAGTCTTTCCGCTCCTCCTCTGATCCCGCCTCACGGAGTGGGCTGGTGGCTGCAGTTGTCATGGAAATGCAAAAAGTCCCTCAGCTGCAGATTCGGTTACCATGGAAATGCCGCTAAGAGATGCTGCTGCAGGTTCTCAGGAGAAGCGCGAGATTATTCAGCACCTTGGACAGCAGCGGTGCGTCGGTCCTCCTTTCTGCCAGACGCGATACTATATGCTTATTGTGATTGGAGAAATCGCATCAGATTACCAACTTGATTCAGTGAAAGAACACATTAAACAGGGTGAGTCGCCAATATTTGGGTTTTCGGCCTTTAGGTCAGCACAAAGAGTTCAGTAATAACACATGAAGCAGACCGACGCGATTTGGATAAAGCGCTAAAGTGAAATAGCTGTTTGTATCTGAGCATGCAGTAACACATGTACGCATATGCAGACGATATTTGATCATTATACACTGAAAGGATGGTGCAGACACTATTTTCTTTAAGAACTTACAAATAAATTTTACACGTAATTACAAAGGGACAGCACGTTGATTTAAACGTGACATTTTAAAGTTGAAAATCTGAAAAAATAGGATTATCGTTTTAGTGTATATTCCTATAATTTATGTTATTATTTTTTACTTTCACGGTGTATTTTTAGCAGTTATTTCGATGGCAAACTGTAAAGTTTGGGTATAGGATATTGCTTATCTTGTGACATTTTAGCATTGCATTGATTTATTAAATGTGCATCTAACAGGGATCCTGTCATGGGACGTTGATTTGACTATTTGTGACTTGAATAAGGAACTGAAGCTCTTTGAAGCAAGACACTCCGCCCAGTTTTCATCAGAGGTGAAAGGTCAGTAATTAAAGTTCTGGAAAGATTAGCTTAAATTAAATGTAGTCTTTTAACCAGCAGCCTATTATGTGAAGTCTAGTTTTGATTGATTGATTGAATGATTGAATTTTTTTTAAGCGTACAGTATTTGACACTGCAAAATGTAAAAAGGTGTATTTACGCAGCTGAATTGAAGTTGCTCTGTGTTTTCTTAAAAATCAGTTTAAAGGCACATGAAAATAAAAAGCAGTGATTTCTGCCTGTGTAGACCAACCTCTGCCCCTAATATAAAGGTATATTAAGTTACAGTTTATATTATGCTTTAATTGCTTTGTAAATGCATCAATGTAACTCCTGGCATAAGAAACCCCTGTGATGAAATATGAGGTTCAGAACATATGTTTTGTTTACTCTGACAGAATCAGAGTGTTTGTGATAGCTTCCTGCCATTTGACAGTTATAGATTATGCGAAGGTGAGAAGGTGAGTGTGAAACAACAGTTAAATGAAATCACAGGGAGAAAGATTAGATTGCATTGATGTAAGGCTTCCTGTGAGGTTGCCCTGGCAAACCCACCTGAGGTCCCACTGCCAATTAAACAGAAGCATTATGGAGTTATGGAGTGCATTTATTTTAATCTAATTATTTCCTTCGTAAATGTTCTGTTTTTCAAGGCTGTATGGCCCTGTTTGTATTGACAGTAAGATAACGAAGTTAGTATGTGCTAAATTCATCATTAGAAGATCCAGTTTTGAGTGTGTGGATGTTTTTTTTTTTTTTAATGTGATCTGTTTGTTCTTTAAGGATGTTTATAATTTATAGCTGAGCAAGATTTAGATCACATGTGTTAGTTTGTATCTATTTTCTGCTGATAAATATTGTTGCAAACAAAAGCAACAAGCTTTGCACGTTTCCAGGCAACACACAGACTGAAAACAGCTATATGGGTGGAACAGAGAGACACTCTGGGGATTATATGACTGTTATATGTTCAACTTGTGAATTTTATTACGTCCTTTTATGTGTGTGAAAAAATACGGATTTTAAATCAGTCGTACTTGAGTTATGTAATAAATACATAAATGTGTGTGGTTAAAGGAATGGCCCATTAAAAAAATGTAAATGTGCTGATTTGGAGAAATTTTGCACTACATCTCTTGCTCACCAATGGGTCCTCTGCAGTGAATGGGTGCCATTAAAATGAAAGTGAAAACAGTTGCAGTCAATCAGTTTATGTATTGTAGAGCAAACAGGGTTTAGTATAAACAAGGATTAGGCCATAGTTCGATTAGGATTTAAGCATAATTTTTATAAACATGCCTTAGAGGAAAAAAAACATTAATGGTGTGCAACGTAAGACAAAACAAAAACAGTGAAGTTTCTTTCAGTTGAAAAAACTAAGATTTACATTTAATTCTAAGACTTGGCTTAAGCCTTGTCTATGAAACCGGGGGTAAATGTTCGCATCATTTAATCCATGAACAATCCATCACATTTTTAACCTAAAAAAGATGCTTCTGGCACAAATATGAATCCTCTGTCCCCAATATTACTTTATGCATGTTAAAAGTCATCTTATATAAATAAAGAGAGAAGCATGCAAAGGTCCTGTTTACAAGCGCAAAAAAGTAAACAAATAAGTGTTAATTTTTTTTTTATATGAGAGAACTGAATTTTCATTGGATTTCAGAAGTGATGTAATGCTGAAGTTATCAATTTATCTGTTTCAATAAAGAAGCAAACTCTTGTTGGATGGTCTGAGAGTGAGTACAGTTTCAGCAAGTTTTTATCTTTTAACTCTTAACACCCACATGTACACATACCAACATAACGTTATTTGGCCTGTTGTAAAGAACACAACATTTGCTGCTCTTTTTGTATCTAAAGGGTTAGGGTGTTGGCATTTCTGAGCAGCACAGCTGATAACAACATGCTATGCTGCACACTGCAACCATCAGCAGATATGAAGCTAAAGAGGATAAAGCATTAAATCTAAATTTACTTCCTCTGCAGCGTGGCACACCAGCGGAACCATACACACGTACTTGCATGCACAAGATTGCATAAATTGCATGGTCACTCTATCACTGCTTACTTCGTCACCTATTTTTCTTGTTTATTTTAATCTTTCCATTCTGGGGTGTACATCATGGCTTCAATCTAAACTCTCTGTTAGCCTGCTTTATGCCATATGGTTCCTCATATGTGACTGCTGACTCCCTATCTATCACTCCATGAGTTAATCCTCAGTCCCTTCTCTGTCGCTCTTTATACCAGTAGATAATAGTATTGATAATATTATCTTATATAATATATCTTCCAAATGATTTGCATCACCAGGTTCTGTTCAGTAGCAGTCCACTGTGTATAGTGGAGTCTATAATGGGCTTATGGGTCTTATAGATCAGAGGGCTTGCTGGTGGGATGCTTTAACTCTTTCAGCACCAAACCAAGATTGAAAGGCTGTATTTTATTCACTGCATGACGGGATATCAAACAGAACCGTATCATTGCTAAATGTAATATTTAATGGCTAATGTAGCCGCAGAGTGCTTTCTTTATTCAGGGCTATAATTGTAAACTAAAACCTTAAAATACATTTTGTTACTTGAAATAAATGTTAAATTATGTTATTTTAGCTAGTTAACAAAGCAATATTACCTCTGGTTTAACTGGATGTAAATATAAAAACTGCAATAAAATATTTAAAATATAATAGGCCTACTATATTAAAGGGTTACTCCACCCCCAAATGAAAACTTTGTCATTATTCATTTACCTCCATGTTGTTCCAATCCCATAAAAGATATTTTACAGGTATAAGATATTTTGGATGAAAACCAGGAATGTTGTGACTGTCCCATTGACTGCTAAGGAAATAACACTGTCAAGGTCCAAAAAAGTATGAAAGACATTGTCTGAATACTCTATCTTCCATCAGTGGTTCAACCAGAACATTGCGAAGCAACAAGAATACTTTTTGTATGCAAACAAAATAAAAATAACAACATATATAAAAAAATTTGTCTCCTCAGTGTCTCTCTGCATTACTATAGTGCTGTTTTGTAAAGTATCACTGAACACAAACAGCATATGCTCTTCTAGCCACAACACATTGATACACTGTTTTCAATCAAATGAAAGCGTAAATACACGTAGGCAACATATCTGCATGCTACGGCTGATACTAAAGTACACACGCTAGTGGCGGTGTTCATTACATCTTGACATCGTCCAAAATATCTTAAATTGTGCGAACAAAGCTTTTATGTGTTTGGAATAAGCGATTATTGACAACATTTTTATTTTGGGGTGGAGTAACCCTTCAAATAAGTTCTATGAACAGTGGCCAATTATTTAAGCGTAAGTTATTATTAAGACAAGTCATTGTTTTAGTGATTTCCCCAAGCTCTGTGGGGGCAAATGCTATTCTGCTGTGTGCACTCAAGTGAAAGATGCAATTAGCTCTCTGAATAAGGGCTGGACAGATAAAATGATATAATGCTACACTGACACTGAGGGACAAAAATGCTTTGAAGCCAGAGAAGCTTTTTCTCACTCTCAAGGGCAGACTTTGTAGAGAGCCAGCTAAGTGCCAATCCACTGATCTCTACAGTCCAGCAGCCTCAAAAGACAAGGTTCAAACAGCATCGGGGACCAAGGAAACTTTGTGGCTCCAAACGATGTTTGAACTTGATTCATTAGAGGTCAATCACTGTTGGTAGATTTTAAGTTCAAGCTCTTCATCTTATGTTTTTGTTTATTGAAATGAAGGAAGAGTTTTCGTTTTAGCAGCGCTGGGAATCAGAGCATAAACAATGCTGTTCGTCTCATCTGTGATCTCTGACAGGCTGAACAAATCAGGTCATTTTTTCACATTTGTTAACTGTGCTGGATATTCTGCTTCCTGAAGACTGGAATCTGAACTAAACATGAAACAGAGTTTTTAAAGCAGTTTTTGACATTTTGAGAGCTGGGTGTACATTAATGTTAAACTGAAGGTAGTTTCTAAATCTGTCTGATTCAACAGTGAATTTCTAGGAAGCATTTACTCAGTATCAGAGTTTGACCTAGTCTAGATGTGAACTGGCCTTGCTTTGAACTCCTGTCCACTACTATTAGATCTAATTCTGGCCTGCAGGCAAAAAGCTGCTGCTTTTTTTCAGCTCAGGGAATCTTGACAATAAGTATCCCTTTGTTATTTCGCAGAGCCTGACTTTTTTGACTGCAACGTATTTGTTTCTATAAGCCGAGGAGTTTTCTGCTTTCTTGTTTAGTATAATCCAATGCTTTGACAAGAAACTGGCTTCAATCAATAATAACTCCTATATTGATTATTAGGTTAAAAGGTGAACCGTAAAAAGCATCCCAGATGCTTGACTAGAATAATAATTAAACTGCACCCACACAGCATTTCAAGTGTTTCATTTCTTCTGTCGTTATTCCCTAGATGCAGCTTATCATAATGCCCATATTCTCAGTGAGAGATGTACTAGTTCACCTGTCATCTATATCTGCAGACTGACTCGGTGGTTTTGTTTGCTGTGCATTTGAGATAGAAAGGCAGAAGTGTGGATAAAATCTTTCTGTAATGAGTGCAGCAGCTCCCACTTCTCACACACGGGGCTTTCTCTACTTCACCTTTGTCTCTGACAGGGGCCAGTCACTGCTGCTCTGTTCTGTACAGAAATGTTTTTCATTGTTTTAGCCATCCGTTGAAGGTGATGGATGAGGACTGAGCATGCTCGGTACGGCTGGTCTGCCGCTCCTGCAGCTGTGCTTGGAATACTGATCAGGACGTGAGTGCAGTGTCATCATGGCTGACTGCTTGTAAATGTCATAGCACAAAACCAAGTGACTTTTAGTTAATGTAAGGTTTGAATCATGTGAATAAGAGACGTTTTGACTTTTGCTTTTTTCTTTTAAACGCAGGATGGAAATTACCTTATGTTATATACAGAGACTTGTCATAGCGCTTGCAAATTTTTGTGTTTTATTGGTTTTGATAGCTTCTATTCATCATTTGTAGTTCGCTTTGGATAAAGGCATCTGCTAAATGGCTAAATGTAAATGTATATATATTGTGTGAATATGTGTATGTCTATGTATCTATTTATTTATCTGTCTGTCTGTCTGTTTGAAATTCCCCTATGCATGTTAGTTTAGGTTTACAATCAGTGTTTGGTGCTTGTACATCAGTGTCAGTCATCTATCATTTCCTCTGGTTTGAGGAATTACTCATGGGTAAGGTTAGGTTTAGGTGTAGAGATATGGTCAAGACTAGATTTTTGCATTAAAATGTTGTACCACAAATTAGGTTGACCAAGGGACACATCATACTTGGCAAAATCAGGATGTGCCATGTGTGTGTGTGTTAATATATTTTAATATATAACCAGTCATATTTATTTATTTGTTCTTGTGCCACTTACATAAAGCAGGTCTTTATTGTGGCAACACTGAATATAGTGTGAGACAATGTCTTGTTTTAATATATAGATTAAATTCATTTTGAAAAGGAAACCTGCATTTTCCAAGCAGGAGAGCAAGATTTGTGCTTCTAAGCGCTGCTAAATGAATTTCCTCTCACAAGAGTAAAAGTGTAAGAGATGAGACATGAAAGGAACCTCTGGCAACATGTCAGCCAAATAAACTCCAGGACAAGTGACTAGAGGCCAGGAATTTCTTTAGAATGATGCATTAAAGAAATACATTCTTAATTTATTATATTAGAAAGTACATTTTAATATATTTTCTATTTAAAAAAAAAAGATAAAATGACTGATTCTGAAATAATAAAGCGTATAGACCTCACATATGTGGCTGCCTCTTGAAACTTCAGCCAGGGATTTTACAACCGACACAGATGGATGGGTCCTTGAACAATCGTTACAGATCTCTTTACCTCCCTAGAGGCAGCAGGGAGGAGGCTGGAATGGTCACCATGGCCTCAGCTGTCTCGAGCATTGTTCTATTCATTTAGATTTTTCAGCAACATGCAGCACGTTAATGACTGCGACCACAGCTCACTGCTGTAATAGCCCTTATGTGCAGCACGTTTGGTTGTAAAAGCCTTCAATTATGCTGTTGGGACTTAACTGCATGAGTTTCTATGTGATGCTCAGAACATAATTAAATCTATAACCAGAGGAAATTGACAGGGCGGACAAAAATGAGCGATGAGTCTATCAGAGGTGCAACCCCCTCTGCACTGACAGAAAGATGAGGAGACGCTGCATACTAGTTCAGTAGCTTTTCACTTGAAGATTTAATCTTGTTATACAATATAACGCGAGTTTAAACGCAAGCTATTTCATAATTTCTCCATAACAAGTGAAGTGTGGAAACAAATTTCACTGAAAAATTGCTAGTATGTTTCACAATTAATACAAGTAGCACTTTAAATTAATCGTTACATTGTAAAAGTTAAAAATGTCCACGGTGTAGTACCAAGGCACAAAAGCTAAAAGAGAGATCTTTGTACCTTTTATATAAATGCTACAGTAAAAACTTGTTAAACATTTAACTGTAAGTTCCCAGTGAAAAGCTGTATTGGACATTACATGTCATTTTACGGTAATATGCTGTTTTTCGAAGTGAAGAAGAATGTATAATTAACTGTAAATAACTGTAAACTGACAATCCCAGAATTCCCAGTATAACATTTTAAAATTTAATGATTTTTTGTTTCATTTGTTCTCATTAGTTTTGATGTTGTATGTTACATCTAATGTTGTTAAATGCATGTTTATTGAATTATTTAAGTTTCATGTGTGTTACCATGATGGTGTGTATTGTTTGTGTGAATGCCACTGTGCACTTTCATATGTTGATATTTAGAAGCTGCTTCATCATGTGCTCTTTTATCATCATCTGCATTTAGTGGTATTGGTGTATTACAAAGGTACTTCGATAGGTTGGTATATTAAAATTTATTATCATAAAATTAAACATTGGATGCTAAAATCATGTATCCAATTAATATATTTGTTACTGCAAAATCTAATCTTGGAGACCTACAACACTGAACATGAACCTGAATTTCACAGACACTGAAAGTTGACACTGAAACTTGAGCTGTTAAGTGAAGTGTTGATTTGTGATTATCTCGCCTTAACATTAGCACAGGAAATGCAAATCTTGTCTTATAGCATTATAACGTATAAGACTATAAATCTCTTCACTTATGAACCTAAAGCAAAGAGGGCTTTTACAAGGGTCCGGTGTGTTTTGTAGCGTTGATTAATAATTCAGGATGAGCTATTGATTGTGCTCTTTTATACCCTGCAGTCTGCACATGAACACTGAGCGTCAGCATGCTGCTCAGGCTACCGACGTCAGTCTGCTTGATGGTGGCATTGATTGCAGGGCTGGATCTTGCACCACGATGAAACCTGAGCCCACGCCCAGACTCTGGAGCAAGCGTTGTAGAAAATACGGGGATGGGGGGTGGTTGGGTGGTGGGGGGTTTGGTGGGGTTATTGTTGTAGTAAGCAAAACCAATGTTCCCTACTGTTGGGGTCCAGACAGATCATAGAAATAGTCTGTAAAGAATTTTGACCAGAAAGACATTTTAAGTGCGTTGCCATCTAATGTTTCCTCTTACAAGAGGCTTTAAATCTGCAGTAATGTGCTAATGCATTATCATTTAGTAAGAGCAAGCTGTTATCATGGGACTTTATTGAAAGGATGAAATAACTGAGATAACTCAAGAGATGGACACAGGCTGTCTAGCAGTAAGGGTGCGGCAGCCAGACTGCTGCTTTGAACAGTTGCTTAGGATATGTCTGTAAGTGTCTATTTATAATCTTGTAATAGCATCAATTTAAATTTGATTTAACAAATGCAAACCCTTTTTGCAGCAACTAGATGCACACTCCCTCAGTTTGGAATTAGATAGAAATTTTTGTCTAATTCTGGTTTAGTTTTTGAAGTAGTAGAAATATTCTTCTTTGTTTTGTTAGTTTTAATCTCAGGATCTGACAGCATGCTTGCCGTCTTACTGTATAAACACAATTCTGTGCTGGCTCGCTGTTAAAGAGGCGGTCAGAGTCCGGCAGACGGTCTGCAAGAGAATGCTGATGGAGTGCAGTTAATGGGTCAGATTTTGGCAGTCTGGCCCGGCAGCTGTTGGACTGGGATCAGCTGTACATAAACTGCTAAATGGCCCATCCTTGTCATTCTTGACCATTAGAACACCTTAGGCTAAAAAACATTGGTTGAGCTGTTGTAGTATGTCCAACTATTTTATATTTAATGTGAATATATTGGTGCTAAGTGGATATTTTTGCTTTCCTGTTCTGTCAAATAGTCATATATTTTTGTGAATAGAGCCTCTCTAAATGTTGTTTTTACAATAGTAAAAGTGATTATAAATCAATTTAAATAAATATTTTAAGTTTGTTGTGTAAACTCCAGCAAGACTCAAGATAATCTTCAGGTTGAGAAAAAGTTTAGAATATATTTTATTAATAGTAGTAGTAGTATTTGGTATAATTAATCAGTTATAGAGTAGTAAAATAATAATAATAATAATAAGTGCTAACTGAATTTTTCAGTCCGTTTGAAAACAGGTGAAATTGAGGTTCTTGAAATGCTTGCTCTAACTCAGTCGGGCCACCTTGAATTGTGTTCACGCTACATCTTATTTATAAATTACTTATATATTCAAGGTCCAATAAAAGACGTAGAAATGTACACTGACGTTCTAACACATTGTTGCATATTTATCATTCTTCAAGTGTCCTCCTATATTGTAGTATGTAAGTAAAGACAGGCTCATAGGCCACACCCACTCCTCGCGCACTCGCGTGTCTGTGTGCGCGCTCGCGACGCGCCATACGCACAGCTCAGCATCAGCAGCGGTAGGTCTAATCTGTCATATAATTCTTCAGATGTTTGATTATTGGCGTTTGGTTCAGATATATTTCCCTCTGTTCGAGGTTGTTCATTCATGAAAGGTTGAGTATCGCTGGTCTGGTATCGTATCAGCCGTCTCTGTCTTGGTTCCGTGCGGGTTCTGGTTGGTTCGCGGATGTGTCTCTGCAGGTTTATTTATCTAAAGGTCGCGAAAACAAGCCGTTTTAAAGCGTGTATGATTATGACACTCATTGATAGTGAATACATGCGAGATTACGACCGCGCTGCACAAGAATCAAAGATGCGAGCAAGTCCGTAAGAAAAGTCCGTCTTTTGGAGTATAAATATAAGTGAGAAAAGCTAGTTTATTTATGACCTGTTTCCTCACGTTTGCGAGATTAGATGTTTTCTATATTAAAGTTCGTTTTTTAATGAGCCTATACGTTATATTTCTTTATTCATTTTATTTTTGATAACTGACCGATTCCGCATGTTGCCAGAAATCGCTTGTTAATTTGTTAGAAACACATGATTTTTTTCCCCTGACCTAGATCTTAACTGTGCTTCTGATTATTATGGGATGAATCAGGGCTGTAGCGCGCGCGCTCGAGTGTGAGGTGAAAAGATGCGCGCAGCGGCCAGACAGACATAAATCTCCTAGATTACTTGATTAGAGATCTCCGTGAAGCAAAAAACAGGGTGATGCACTGTGCTCTTTATACGTACTAAATAATTGCATCTTGTAGGGATAGTTAATGAAAATCCAGCCAAAAAAACGATTGGAGATGTATGACAGAATGTCAATGAATGGAAAGATCATCTCTAGGGAAAACATAGCTAATTTTGTTCCAAAGGAAAAAAATGTAAATTCATAACGGCTTGGACTTTGGAACAACATGATGACTGAATTTTTGGTGGAACTGTCATTTTGATGAGACACATATTTGTCATGAAAAAGGATTATGCAAATACCTTCAGTATTCATCTTTTTAATGTTCATAACATTTCAGTGGAGCTGAGACTGTTAAGTGTTACTTGTGTTTAGAACAGCAGTGATTGAAATATTTCTGCTCTGATGGGGATCGTTCTAAACCATGACCAGCCATTTGCTTTGCTGAGGTCAGCGTTATTGATGGGAGGATGGGAGATGGATTTTGCTTCAGCAGCCCACCCTTCCAAATAACTGCTTAAGTGTTGTTACCCACCCTTTTACACCTGTGTTACCAATTTTGTTTAAAGACCGAGGCAGGACCAAAGCACCAGCAATGTTACTTTCCCCGGTCATTAATCCGCATTTATGGATGCACATTATTTCTGTATCATTTTCAATGGACCCTTGAAGCTTTCAGTTTATCTGCATGCAACAAATAATTTCCAAAATGGGTACTTTAGGGCCAGTGCCCCCTCTGTGCTTTGTACGATTTATTGCATTTAAATGAGCCATTTGTCTAAACTCTACTCATATTCCTCATTCATTGGCTCCAGCTGTTTACAGCATAATGGGGTCCATTACACCACAAGAGCGCATGCATATGAATGAGAGCTCAGCACTTGTCTTTCTTTGCTATAAGCAGACTCTGTCTCCCCTGCTTGTTAGCAAGTAATTTGACTGACATTAACTTGTTGCTGTGTTATCGAAGGCATGGATAGGACACTTGTAGTGGTCAGAATTTCACTGCTATGGATACGATTAGGTGGCTTTAATAAGATTACAGCTGCTTATTGAATCACTATCCCTAGATAACTGTTTAAAAAGTGTTACTCGCCTCCTCTCTGTCTCTCTCCCTGTCTCTTCATATTACACACTCAGTGTGATTCAGAGGCAGCTGAACAGTGATCAACAAATGTAATGCTACTTTCATACAGAATTGTCGTGGTTAAATATAGTGCTTACTGTACAAGGACAGGAAAATAGTAATCCAGCAACAGCTGAAAATGTTTTAAATATTAAAAAAAACATTTGATTCTATTCAGTGATGATGTTTTGAAAAAATTATACAATCACATTTACACTTTATGTTGCTGATGAGTGAAGATGCAGAATTGCAAGTATAGTTTCAGCTGTCGGGATCAGGTTTTATCTGGTGGCGAAGCTAAATTAGAGCTCAGATGTTGCTCATATGGCCATGTCTTCTTTGAAATAATGATCTCTTAACACAAAGGCATGTGTTGCTGTTCTAAAATTAGCTAATGCGAGATTTTAGAGTAAAGATATTGGAGGCAAAGCAAATATTAAGTGAGAGTTTTCAACTGTTTAAGCCTGTGAGGCGATCAGTCGGCCTCACTTATTTCTTCCCGTGTTTCAATCGCCTGGATCAGTTGTGTTTTTTATTTAATCCTAAAAAGCCAATATTGCTTGTGAAGCTTAAAATGCACAAAGTAAAGTTCATTTCTGGATTGCATTCAAATCTAAGACAGGCATTTATTAAATGAGTCTTAGTATGTGTAAAAAACACCCAACCCCATTTGTCAGTGTTTTACATTCTCAGTTTAGCGATACTGAATTATCTAATTTTAGAAACCATCTGCTAAGCTGCTAAATATTACTGTTACTGTGTACATGACTCAAGTGCATATAAATCACTTATGGATAGTTGTTCTGAAATAGTATCTGATATGTTTTTTCTTAAACTAGGGGCAATTTATATATTTTCTGGTCCTACACAAGAACATTTTATAGCATCCAGATCATAATATGCAGAGCATATGTTCAGTGAAGTGACCTGAATAGTTGACTCTATTAGACTGATTATTATTGGATGAACACTATTCTTAACCTTTTTTAGTGCAAGCCGATAACTCACAGAATAAGCCATGCTGGTTAACTATTTGTGCACAGTGATGAATTAATCTGTTTGCTCCACAACAAAATGACTAAGAAGGAGGAGTTTAATGTTTTGTTTGCTTCAGCGTGTTTTCATGTGCACAGTCACCTGTAGTTAGCAGAGTCCTAGTGCCACACAGTAAATACATAGCAGATGACTATGGATATGAAAATATGGTTATTGTGCCATTAGTATTACATTTATAGTATGCAACTTAAGAAAAAATCTATATTTTTTTTATAAAAGCACAAATAACTTCCACATTCAAATTCTTTCATCTGACATGAACTACTGTGAAATTTATAAATGCAGTTTAGAATGGTAGTAAGGTGAAGGTGTGTGTATGCACAATGTCACAGGAGACCATGCAACCTGATTTAGCTGCTCATAACCTTCTGTTATCTGTTCTCCATCTCAATGTGAAATCGCATCTGAAGGTCATGTTGACAGCTGTCCCAAAGCATCCTGTTAGTTGTGTAGGAAAAGATGTCTTAATGATGTAAAATATCTGGAAGGTCAAAACTCAACCTATAGCATATAAAGGTATTTAAATATAATAAGCTACTATTCCCTACTATTTCCGCTTTCAAATAAACATTTAAATAGAGTCTAAATAGAGTCTGAAAGATAAACTGGGTTAGGACTATTTGTAGTCCATTGCTACCATCCAGAGTCCATTGTATGATCTCACAGGAGCTTAGTTTTTAACTACTCTGTGCTATGCAAGAAAAAAAGAAAAGAAAATTAGAATCCCCCCATTTTAAACCACCATCTGATCCACACAATTTTTCTTGCTTGTATATAAAATCCTTACTTTTTACATTTCCAATGTCTTTATGATAGCTTTTTTCAAGCTCATCACGTTTATCATGTTCTGTACATTACGCTACTGACAATGTGTAAGAAGCCTAGCCAAATCATCACTGTGCTATTTAAGTCTAAACGCCCTTGTTCCTTTCTCACTGCTGTGAAAAAATGACCCTATAAATAACCTATAGAAAGATCAGTGACGTTAAAACAGCCAATGAGAGTCTATTTTATTATAGCCTAATAATGCTCAGTGTCATAAACTTGTTTGTATGTTACTGTGCAATGCTAGATTTACATTTACAGCTAGAGAGAGGATTTTTACACCCTTTCAGAAATGCTGCAATGCGTCGCGCAGCACCAAGACTGGGTCAGTGTAACGCGGCTGGCGGCAATCGCCAGCTCACTATCCCCATGGCAACAGCCAATAGATTTGCTTGCAGGAGCTTTGCAATATTGTTTTGATTGCATGGAATTGAGAAGACTGCTTTCATGGGATTAGTGTACTCTTGCACAGCAGCAAGAAGAGACAAAGAATAATGAATAAATAGTAATGAAATGCATGAAGGCAGTGATTGCATCATCCTTATAGGGTGCAAGCTGTTATCCCTGATTTTTCTCAGTATAAAATGCTTTAACAAAATCTCAAAATTGTTAATAAATATGTCATAATTATAAAAATAAGATGAAAAGTAGGATAATGAATATGCAGATTTTAGTGCATTTTAAATATTCAGTGTTTTTTAATTCCTGTTTTTTTAGGACAGAGACTTTTGCAATACAAGAGTGATGTTCTTGAGACTGTTGTGTTGGTGAATCCTTCTGAGGAGAATATTGCTATAGAGGTAATTATAAATTATAAAAAGTCCTCTCATTTTTTTTGCATTTGCATGCAACCATATAATTATCTAAGATATCCATTTATTGCTTTAACTGTCAAATATAACAGTAAATGCAATTTCTTCCTGTTCTAGTTCAGAACACTGCTCTGTGATTCAGCAGGACATAAGTTATTACTCCTAAGTGGGCAAAGTACTGAACAGAGCGGTGACATTATCCTGCAAAGTGGAGTGTTTGGTTGGAATAATTTCTCTGACATTCTCTCAAGTCGTAGGGTAAGTGGCCACTGTACCATTATAGGTCCCATGATATTTCATGGCACTTACTTAACAGCCTTTAATTTTTGCTAATTAATTTACATTTAACTATGTAAAATATTAAATGTAATTTTTTTTCTTTGCAGATTAAAGATCTCCTAAACCAGCCATCTGCAGGTCAGCAAGCCTGTTTGACTGTGTCCTGTAAAGGAGAAGGGGGCTGGAGCTCCCTAGGGTACGCAGAGGAGCAGAGCACATTAAAGTACAGACTGAACCCAGAGCCTGTGCTGCCTGAGATGGAAGGGGTGAGCGAGTTTACAGAATATGTGTCTGAGACAGTGGATGTTCCCTCTCCTTTTGAGCTCCTGGAACCACCAACCTCAGGAGGGTTCCTCAAGTTGTCCAAGCCATGCTGCTATATCTTTCCTGGAGGAAGGGGCGATTCTGCTTTGTTTGCAGTCAATGGTTTTAACATTTTAATAGATGGTGGCTCAGACAAAAAATCTTGCTTCTGGAAGCTGGTCAGACATTTGGATAGGATAGATTCTGTTCTCCTTACCCACATAGGAGCAGATAATCTCGCTGGAATAAATGGATTGTTGCAAAGAAAAATTGCAGAGCAGGAGGAAGAGAAGAGTCGTTCAAATACTTATGGAGACTGGATGAAAAACCTGATCTCACCAGAGCTTGGTGTTGTGTTCTTTAATGTACCAGACAAGCTGAAGGCGCCTGAGTCCACGCTTAAAGCAAAGAGAAGCATTGAGGAGGCCTCTCTCACATTGCAGTGCCTTCACAAACTGGGCATTAAACCAGAGCCTCTATATAGAGTTATGAGTAACACAATTGAGCCTTTAACACTCTTTCACAAGTTGGGTGTTGGCAAACTAGATATGTACATTCTTAATCCACTGAAGGACAGTAAGGAAATGCAATTCTTCATGCAGAAGTGGGCTGGTAACAGTAAAGCTAAGACTGGCATCGTCCTGGCCAATGGCAAAGAGGGTGAGATTTCAGTTCCTTACCTCACATCAGTGACAGCGCTGGTTGTGTGGGTACCTGCCAGTCCAACTGAAAAGATTGTCAGAGTACTGTTTCCTGGAAATGCCCCACAAAACAAAATATTTGAAGGGCTTGAAAAGCTGAGGCATCTTGATTTCTTGCGATATCCAGTAGCCACTCAAAAGGACATGTCATCTGGAGCTCCACCTCCACTGATTAAACAAACTAAAATGAAGCTAAGAACTGATAGCAAAGAAAGTCTCAAATCGCCCCCTAAAATGTCTTCCACTACAAAAGCAAGCAAGAAAGAGGCAAATGAAGACATTGAGTCAAAGAGTGACTCTGTAAAAGAGAACAAAGTTGAAAAGAAAGATAAGAAAATAAAAGAAACTGTTAAAACTCCCAAACCACTTAAACCCAAGATGGCATCACCAGATTCACTTAAGCAAGAGAAAAAGAAGCTGCTGAGAGAAAAATCTCCTAAAAAACTCACCAAGGACAAAACATCTAAGATGGAGGAGAAGAAAGATCAGGAAAAGAAAGACACAAAGAAAGAAAAGGCAGATGTAAAAAAAGAAGACGTTAAAAAAGAACTCAAAAGTAAGGAGGATAAGAAAAAAGAAAAAGAAAAAATTAAGCCAGAGTTGAGAAAAATCACAAAACCTGACCTAAAGCCCTTCACCCCTGAGGTCCGGAAGACTCTGAACAAAGCAAAGGTTCAAGTAAAGCCTAAAACAGAAAAAACTAAAGCAGCTAAGGAGCAAGAAAATAGGCCAGCTGCTAAGCAAGCTTCAATAGAGAAACAGAAGAGTGACAGGTCCTTAGTCTCCTCCCCAGAAGATCTTACCAAGGATTTTGAAGCCTTGCGACTGGAGGAGGAGCTTTCCAAGCCCACTGAGAGCAAAGTGCTCCCAGATTTTCAGCCTCCAGCAGACAGCGTTGCACCTCACATTGACTCTCCTGATGAAGGAATAACTACAACTGATGTTGAGACAGAGTCCCTTCATGAGGAAAGGGTACTTTATGGAGTAAATGAAATTAAATCCCCCTCTAAAATCACTGATAGATTTGAGGATGAAGGTGCTACAACAGAAGATGACATAGAGGATGACTATACCACAAAACAGCAAAGTGCTAAAACATCTGACTTTTTGGAAATGGGCAAAAATAAAGAATGGCAAGAAAAAGTACAAAAAGAAGAAAAAGAGTTTGGACTCAAACCCAGAAAGAGTGACAGTGAAGAAGAAGAGGATGTAATTGAGAAAGCAGAGCTAGAGGAGGCAGAGGATTTAGTGCATGAAGAGGAGCTCAAGTACAAATCTGATGAGGCTAGAAAAGAAAAACTTGGAAAGGACTGGGAGACAAAACAAAGTGACATTAAATCTGCCAAACCACTGGGTGCTGCAGAGCATGTTTCATTTATTCAAGATGAGACCATTCCAGGTTACTCTGAAACAGAGCAGACTATTTCTGATGAGGAGATCAATGAGGAAACAGAAGAGCGAATCCCACATCTTCAGTATGATGTCGGCTCTTATGACATCTCCGTTCCTGATGAACCAGGGTCTTTTGACACCATCCATGGGATGAAACCACCAACCATCTCTGTTGCTTCTGAGTTATCATCAAAGGGTTTTGCAGTAGACCAGGAGCCAATTCTATCAGCATACGCAACCAATATAATTGCGGCTCCATTGGCTGAAGAAGAGCATATATCATCAGCCACCTCCATAACTGAATATGACAAATTATCATCTTTTGCAACATCTGTTACTGAGGATCAGTCTATAGCATCCGTGACAGCACCACCTACTGAAGATGCAGGAAAAAGCTCTTTACTCTTAGATACTGTAAATAGTATACCATCATCTGTACCGACAGATGCCACTCAAGGAAAGGAGTACCTCCACTCTGCTGGAACCATTTCTCCAACTTCATCCTTAGAGGAAGATAAGTGTTTTAAATCACCTCCTTCTGAAGAATATCAGCCCATCGTGCCAGAAACGGAAACTACAGTGAAGGCTACTGTTACCACAAATTATGAGGATGAAGATGATGAGGAAGAGGATGAGGATCAGACACCAAATGTTGATATGCCACTGGGAAAGCTCCACGAGGGTTATGCATCTGCTACCATGCTTGAAGAGCAAGCTCACGTTAACTTTTCCTTATCAACAGCACCTGTTCCTCCTCAGATGATGTATGCTGGCACACAAGAAAAAGATGAAAAGGCAATCTCACTCTCTAAGGATGAATATAAATTTGGTGCCTCCGAAAAAAGCTTGCCTTGCACCTCAGAGACAAGTATTATTTCAGAGAGTGAAGAAAGATGCCTCAGCCCAGATGACAGCACTGTGAGGTTTGCCTCACCTACTCATTCAGGACCGACCAGCAGTAGCTACTCTCCCACTGAGGAGAGATCACAAAAGCCACTGATTATGGACAAAGAGGAAAAACTAGATAAGGAGATATTTGATTCTCAAAGGTGTTTGGCCCAAGAGGTTCCTGCTGACAAAATGTCTATGAAAATAATTGATGATGAAGTGGATCCTTTTGTAAAGGAACTCTCTGGCACTAAACCTACATTAAATGACTCAGAAGAAGAGGAGGAGAAGGAGGATTATTTTGAAAAAGAAAGCTTTAAAGTGTGTGGTAAAACTAAATACAAAGAGGAAAGGGAATGCACTTTTCTTGATGAAGAATACTCTGAAGAAACATCACCCCTAAAAGAGGAGAAGCTGTGTGAAAATGAAAAAGAATCAGTAGACAAGGAAGATAAACCACAAAATGTGACCTACTTGGGCCATGAGTACAAATCCCAGATGCTCAGCTCAGGAGAGGAAGATGAAAGTGAAACCGAAGATGGTACTTACTCGAGCATAAAAGTACCACATGGCAAGTTAGATTCCATGTCAGCAAGCCAAGGCAAAAAAGATGTGTCATTCTCAGAGATAGATGACCCAAAAGTGGTTTCTAAAGACAGCGATAAAAGTGTTCACTTCAACTTGTATTCCTTCCCTGAATGTGAGAAAGGCCTCAAAGGGGAATTTGAGAGGGTGGTTAGGCAAGATACACCATATGTTGGGAAGACATTTACATACTCTGATGTATATGACAGTAAATCCAGTTCTGTTGATTCATACTCTCCAAATCAGCCAAAGGAGCACACTTTTGATGATATTGATGTTACTCCAAATAAAACAGAAAAGGAGGATTCTTCCACTGGCAAGATTTCTGACCTTAAAGCATCAGAGGAAAAGAAAGTTTCATCATCTTCATATAGTGAAACTCAAGGTTTATATGGGGCAACACAGTTAAAGGGTGCACCCGAAGAAACGTTCTCTGAGAAAATAAAGGAAGTTGAAGAAAAGAAAACTGAGAAAGACTCCTCTGTTTCAGCTGAGAGAGACCTGTTTTCTGTTAAATTTGAAAAGCCAGATTTCGGTGGAATGGCAGAGGGTGGTGCATTACAATCAGGCCATTATGCAACTGACAGCTTCAGCTCTGATTACAGTGCTAAAAGTATGAGTTCTGTGTTAAGCCAGTCTACATTTAGCACAAAGGAAATCAAGGCTGGAGACATGAAGATGTTTGCTGATGGAGAGGATGAAGACGAAGACGATGAGGAAGATGAAGATGATGAGGATGAGGAGTATGGAGAGCATGCAAGTGATAGTGATACAGAGAAAGGTGCCAAAGACAGACAAGAGAAAGATGCCCAGCACTCTCTAAGTAGTGTCATCAGCACTGTACCAACTCAATTCCAGGATGTAAAGAAAGACACCATTACACAAGACTACAGCTTTGGCTCTGACACCTATGGAAAATCTTTAGGTACAACATTTGAATCCACTCTAAGTCACAAGGACCCCAAGGACTCATTGCAAACTGGTAAAGGTGATGCCACACCTTTTCATTCTAAAAGTCATATCACTGGTTTATCTGGATTTGAACATTGTTCAAGTGAGGAGAGAGATGAGTTTGACGAAAATTATGATAAAGATGTCAAGTCACATTTACCCCTTTCAACAAAGTCTGCTGAAGATAAATTTTCGACTCACTACGATGGAAGAGACATTGACTTTGACAAGCAAAAGACACCAGATGGAGCAGAAAAAAAAACAGGAGACCCTGCTTCGTTGGGCTTCAGTTACACAACTATGTCAGCCACAGCATATTCCTCTTCCTCTTCTTACAGTCATTCCTCATCAGCTTCAGCTTCTCTGTCCACTAGCCGCCAGTTTGGGGATGAGATAGAGACTCCAGCCAGCACTGGATTTGAGTACTCTTCTTTCAAAGATGAACATTCTCCAGTAATCGACTCACCCTTTTCTAGTTCTGGTGGGCAGGCTAAGGATGAATATTTGGAAGTGTCCGAAAAGCTGACCCCTGCAACCACTACAGCTGAATGTAGCCTTGCGAGATTCTCACCATTATCACCTTTTGAGGAGATCAAGCCTTTCCCTCCACATGCTGGTACTTGTATAGGTGATAAGAAAGAACCTATAAGCAATATCTCAGAACAAGGTCAATGCTTTTACAAATCGGAGTGGGAAGAGGACTCGAGATTGCAAGATGAATTTGGTGCAACTGGACCTTACACCTCTATGCCTCCAACCACACAGAAAGAAACCATGTCTGAAGATCTGTATGGTGCTTCATCTACACTTGAATTTGAGTGCCCTGAAAAACAGTACTATGAAGACACAGAAAGTAGTGAAGAGGAGGACGATTATATGTATGAAACCGAACAGGATAAACTTCAGTACCAAAGATCTCCACCTACAGCTCAAGCAGATAAGAAAGATACCACATTTTCTTTGGGTGAGACACTAACAAAGGACATATCTTCTGGTTTGGGAGCCACTATCCCAGATGCGTGTACCTCACACACTTCGTCTTTCCCTGAGCTCACAAAACCAGACACAACAACTGGGCCTGCAGAAATCAGTTTGAGTGCACCAGAGGCTTTTGGAGGAACCAGCAAAGTGGGGATAGGTTTGTCAAAAGTAGAGATGCAAGGCCAAGAATTTGACGTGAAGAAAAGTAGAAGCCCAAGTGAATGGGAAATGCAGCAACAACGAAATATCTACCCAGGAGCATCCCCACTTCATTATCGACATGAAGATGAGAATGAAGAAGAAGAGACTGAGCCAGAGCACCCAGCCCGTCCTCTTTCTCTTTCTTCTACAGACCAACCTTTCCAAACTTCTTATTACGCAGATGATCCAAGCAGACATGATGATGACTCTGACTATCCTTCAGATGTTGGTATTCGTCCACATTCATCCACAGCTTCTCCAGGCTATTCCGCTTGTGAGTACAAGCAGAGGAGAGGAGACACATCTCCTTCCTTCATCAACCCAAGCTTATGTCAACTTTCAAGTGATGAAGAAAACGAGGGGCAGAGAAGCCAAGCATCCGATCAACAGCAACCTTCGGGGAAGACCAGATCCCAGAAACAACCCCATCACAGTCATCAGGGCGAGGATGGCGAACTGCAACACTTCTCTGGAGCCATGGCTGCTGGCATTAGTGCCAGTGGAGAGGACACACCTCCAACCTCTGTCAGTGAGCCACTGCATTCCCAGTCAGATTCTGATGTTCTACCAGGTACAGAAGAGTGTCCATCAGTCACAGCAGAAGGAAACAATGACTCTGATGAGGATGCAGATTACCTGCCTGTAGATAAATCATCTAGAGCTTATGGGGGGAAGCATTACTCATCTAGGTCGCCTACTAAAAGTCACGATCCCTTCCCGTCACCAATGATGGATTCTGCACCTTGTCCCCCTCGCCCTGATGTATGTATGGTTGATCCTGAGGCTCTGTCAAGCCTAACCGACAAACCAGTCAAGAAAGATTCCAAATCAAAGGGTTTGCGTAAATTAGGCAAGACAAAGTCCTCCTCTCCTGCTCGGAAGCCTGATGCCAGGCGAAAGAGGTCCCCATCCAAAGAGGCATCCACTCATACCACCTCTCTTAGGAAGAAGGAAATGGAGGATGATCTGTCAAGGTCAAGCCACAACACCGGCAAAGGCCTTGTCAATGGCCTTAAGAACAGTGCGGGTATGAACATAATCATTTGAATATTCATATTATGATACAGTTGTTTTGTTTGCCAGCATCACACTAACAGCAAACTTTTGTTCATTTTAATTCCCCAACAGGATCAAATTCTGCAAAATTCAGTGCATCTGTGCCCCCTGGTCCTCCTATCTATGTGGATCTGGCCTACATTCCCAACCACTGTAGTGCTAAAAATGTGGACCAGGAGTTTTTCAAACGTGTTCGTTCTGCATATTATGTAGTGAGTGGAAACGACTCCAGCAGTGGAGAACCGAGCCGCAGTGTACTAGATGCCTTGCTAGAGGGAAAGGCACAGTGGGGATCCAATCTACAGGTAAAATATTCAATAATTGCTCTGGATGTCAACATTGTAATTTGCTGATTAATTTGATCTGTATTTTATGGATGCTATGCATATAAAAATTTAGGTCACTACTTAATTTTTTTTAGTCAGTTTTAATTTCAGTGAAGATTTTAGTGATTCAAAAAAGTTAAAGCAGCTATGCCTGGTATATATTAATGTCTTACTCTGTCCTATTTGTAGGTAACATTGATACCTACTCATGACACAGAAGTGACCCGCGAATGGTATCAGCAGACCCATGAGAAGCAACAGGAGCTTAACATCATGGTCCTGGCCAGCAGCAGCACAGTTGTGATGCAAGACGAGTCATTCCCAGCCTGCAAAATAGAGTTCTAAATTCAACATGGCTCCCAGGTTCACATCTTTACACTCAAATGGTCCATTATAGCCTTAATTCTAGTTTACTCAGTGTAAAATTCTTAACTTTTTTGCTTTTTAACTTCCCAAGGTTTAGAACAGCACATAGTGTCTATTGCCCAAAAACCCAGTCAAACGGTATGAACTTTGATTATTATTTCTTGGTAAGGAAAGTAATTAGAGCGCAGAAGAACAGAAGGAAGACGTGCCTTTCACTATATACTTTTCAGGGTGGCTTTTCCCTTTACGTTGTGCAATACATACATACACACATACATGAATATCCAAAATGATTAACCCTTAGATGGTCCAGGGCCTGTTTGAACTAGTTTTCACGGATACATTCCCAGTTCCCAATTTTATACAGAACAAGCTTATCAAATGAATGTGCTAAATACGATAACAAAGTTAATCTATATAGCCTTGTTTACAATGGCATCTAAAGCACAAGTATACCTCTTCGCTAACTTTGAAATAAAAATGCAATTTATTCCCGAATACTGCAGCTATGATGAGATTCTCCTGTTTTCTTCTGATTAGTTCTTCAGTAGTACTGTTGCTTTGAGGCCCTGAGATCCTCTTTCATTGCTTCACACATACCCTAACAATATATACAATAATCAGCTATTAATTAAAGTTATCAGACGTTCAGATACCTACTGCGCAAATAGCAATTGAGGCTATATACCTCAGCAGAGAGATTAACCAATACCTGGGTGCTAGTATTTCATAAATCGAAATAAAGTAACAAATTTAATTGAAAAAAAATCTAAAAACAGATGGAGGTGGAGTTATGCACAAATTACTGTACATTCCTGACTCGGAGATTAATGCTTGTATAGTGGAGTGATGGCATCAACAGCAATGTTAAAGTGATAATACGAAGAATAATATATTGCTAATAGATCAGAACAAAACTGATTCTGAAAATGGATGTTTAGATGTTAAGTTTATTGTCAACGCTGAATGACAGAGCGGAATCAAATCTTATTTTGTCATTAAATTATGTATAAAGTGTATGTTCTCAGAGTTTAGGATTATTTTTAGTGTTTATGAAGTTTAAAGGTATGTTTTATTACTGAGTTTTGAAGGAAGTTGATTATATTCATTAACACCTTGTTATGATTTCCCCTTGATTTCTATTAGTTATAAAATGTATATAAGACAAATAAGTTTACTGTAAAGGAAGGGATGACTGAGAATACATATGTAAGCCAAAGTTTCCGGCAATAGATGTGCATGGTGTTCAGTGAATAATCGATGTATGGAAGTCTTTGTGTAGGGTTACCTGAAAGATATGAGCCACTGATACTCCACTTAAACCTAATCCAAAATGTTCTAGTGTGTTTTCAGTTGTTCAAAGCAAATTGGGGCTTTTATATGGGACATAAACCTTAATCTTAAATCATATTTTCCAGTCGAGGATATAGATTACATTTTGTTGTCCTGACCGCTGATTCAAAGACAGTACTACAGTCTGTTTGGTCAGAATTAGCACATGCTGTCATTTAATGCCCGGAACTGCAGAATTTTTTGATTTCGTATTAGGTAGGCTTAAAATAACTGATTTAATGACTGATGAGGCTGGACCGTAGATGAGAGAGGTGATGATCGTGTATGATGAATAGAATTCTAGAAGTACTGTACTGTATGCATTGTGTGTATATTACCATGAGGCTGAACATGCATCTGAGTACTACTATGCTTTTAGCTGCTTGGCTTAACTCTTTTCTTAAAGAAGGAAGGTTATAAATGCATTTTCTCAGTTGCATTTGAGTCAAAACAATCTATCATTTTCATACTTTTCACAAGATGATTTAATTTCTATTTCCTAGTCTTATTCATTAGTCTGTGAGATGGGATTGTTGACCTTCATCGTGAAGTTTGCTGAGCCGTATTTACAACAGGGCAGAAACTGCTTCAGCATAATCCTTTATATTTCTCTGAGGAGCAATGTACGAGGATTCACAGTTAATATTTGCCTCTAATGTTTTTAAGGTGCTGTAACTTTTGAGCTACTGGTCATTTGGCTGTGCTGCTGACATGGCGAAACCCAGACATGACTCGGCAGTACCACAGAAATTAACAAACACAAACACGTACCAGACTGCAGACTGCCAGATCAAGTGACTAGATCACTGATCACATTTTATATTCAAGATTTGTAAGTGTCCGTGTGATTATCTTTTCTTTTATAGCTTTCATTTTTTATTTCATTTTTGTTGAAGACGAAGACTAAATGTTTCAAAAGATTTGAAAAATACATAAATCATGATGTGCTGTGCAAAACATCCTTTAGTTGCCATGTTGAGTTTGCCGTCTCAATAGCATCAAAACTTTGAAATATAGCATTCCATTGAGCCTAGCTGTTTAATGCATGTGATCTTAAGTTTGAACTTGTATGTAATAGTTCATAGTTATATTAAATAAAGTACTATTTTAAACATATATTTAAACGATAATTGTCTCAGTTGTACTGAAAGGCACATATAACCCAGACCGCGCTATCATTTCCAGCGTGCAGTGTTGTTAAAAAAAAAAAAAAAAGATGTGTACTTGGATTTATTTTTCATTTTTCAGATTTTCATGACGTTTGCTTTGATTTCTCTTTTTTATGTGCAATACTCTGTATCTTTCTTTAAGCTCTCTAAATGAGTGTCTACAAATATGTTGTAGAAAGGTAAACCTGATAATCACTAATAAAATATGTTAATGGCAAACAACGTTGTACCTATCAATTCTTTATTTTATTATTAAGTACATAGTATGGACACCTAATATAAAGTGTGACCAAAGGGACACATGCCAAATATTATATAGTTTGTTACTTGTCAGTTTTTTTAAATATTTTGTTTTACATTCATATTTTTATTTGTAATTATTTTTGTTTATATTTTTAAATGTAAAGTTTTAAGTTTTTTTGTTGTCATTTATATTAGTTTTTGTTTTTTAATGTCTATTTATTTGCATTATTTTACTACAAATCTAAGTAAACGTAAGTAAAAGTTCAAGGATTTTTTTTTTTGTAAATATATATTCTAAATTTACAAAACATTCTGCTTAAAATTGAACTGAATACACTCTTATTTGGATTTCAAGCCTAAAAAAATATGATTTTTAGAGTAATGTTAACATATTCTTGAATTAATACATTCACAGAGAGCGGGTTGATTTATTCCAGATGCTGAAAGGTTTCTCAGTTTATAGGAATTACTTTTAGAATGATTTTTTTTAAGCATTAAAGCTTTGGTGGAATGAAAACAGAAATCTCTCAGGTTTCATTGAAAACATCTTCACTTGTGTTTCGAGATGAATGAAACTCATGGGTTTTTGAAAGGCCTGAGGTTGAGTAATTGATACCGATTACAATTTTTGGGTAACTACATTTACTGTATTTCAAGACCCATAATATAAAGTGTGACCAATAGTTTGTTACTTGTCAGTTTTATTTTATTTTTGTTGAGATCCCCATTATAGATTATATTAATATACACTCAACAAAAATATAAACGCAACACCTTTGTTTCTTCTCCGATTTTTCATGAGATGGACTTAAAGATCTAAAATTCATTTCAGATATACGCAATATTACCATTTCTCTCAAACATTGTTCACAAATCAGTCTAAATGTGTGATAGTGAGCACTTCTGCTTTGCTGAG
>JAUCNO010001819.1:18286622-18328516 GCA_032353835.1 Enteromius viviparus
TATAGGCGCACAATGGAAATTTAAGCGGAGATGGCGTGACCGCACTTTTACGAAGCGCAGATGGTGTGACCGCAGTGCAGCACTGGACTGAAATGAAGGATTTGAGGAGTGCGACCCCATTATTCTATACAAAAGTGTCCTTTATGACATTAGCTCTTGAGCTGTGACAAACAAAGGGCACGTCAAAACCGTTTGTCTTCATTTGCATAACGTTCCCCACAGGAGTAAAGCAAATCCCTGCTCCTTTACCCGTCACTTCCCTCCTAATCTCCATGTGAAGTGTCTTCATGAATGACGACAGATGCGGCCTTTAAACCCGTTAAAACGGAAAAGAAAGCAGCCGTTTGGCTTCATCTCGTTTTTAGTCAACACTGAGATGAGCAGCTCAAATTTTGTTAGACGTAGCTTGCACCGGTTTTTTTTTATTGATGGGGATCAGTTTAACTTCTGATTCAGTGAAGAATGACAAATGTGACAGATTCTCCTTTTGTCCGTTTGTTGCAGATTTTATAGCAGTGGCTACTGTGCTGTGGGAAATTATCAAAAGAATTAAGTTAAAAATAAATACCATATTGTGTTTAGAAAATATGCATTTATTCTCTCAGCTAAGTTAAATTTTTACTGTCTGTGAAGGATAATTATTATGTGAGCAATTATGGCAGTGATTGAGGTGTATAGTGAATAGTGAGCGTGCCCTCGCACTTTATAAGGGTGAAGATAAAACACGGAGTAAACTCCACTCTGGCACACGGAGCACGTAATTATACTCGATCAGGACTTTGGCGACATGTAAAACATTTCACAATTTCCACCAAAGCTTTAAAGTAAATGTGTATTATTATGTTTATTCAAACGAATTATTGTCAGATTCACCTCAAGTAAAAAAAAAAAAAAAAGTCTTAGGAAAAGCTTTAACATCATATTGGAGTAGCCTGAGGCTATTTATGGTTTTGTATCCTAAATAAGAAAAACATAGGTTTGGGGAGTAAATGACAGGATATTAATTCCGGAGTCAGTAATCCTTCATTATACAGTAAGCTATTTAACCTGTCCGCATATACTTCATAAGTCGTCGACTTGTCACAGTCCAGTTTCGCAGAAGATCCTTGCCATGTTTTGGAGCGGACTCAGATCCCTCTTGAGAGCGTCGAGTGTGTGTATTTAGGCTAATGCCTTTGATTCAGTAACAGTTCATTGAGGGTGCTCTCCTGCAGCAGGACGGGAAACATTTCTGTAACTTCACGTCCAGAGTCGATAGCGTGTCTGTCTTTACCAAATTCAACAGCAGCCTATTTCAACGGCTATTTCAATGCAGTGCATTCTCAACTCATACAGTCATTTCTGTTAATGATAAATAGTCGTCTTTAGTCATACTGGATTCGCAACACGAACCCAAGTTGACCGTTTCTCCTGTAAAGGTAAGTTATAGTAACAGTTTCGTTTGTTAATTTACTGTATTGCATTGTATTCATTATTAATTAAAATATTTATATTTTAACTTTAAAATTTTCATTCTGCAAATTCCAGTATCAGCTATATAACTTTAAACTATATAATTAAAACGCTTTTACTGTTGTTTAAATGGCGCAGGAAAATAACCAAACTGATACAGATTATTTTTTTTTCTTTTAAAGAATTTCCTACATACTGCACATCCTCTCTTGAATACTAAATATGGATATTTATCACGCAACACGTTTATCGCTCTGTTTTGGGTCTAATCCAGTCAAGTGGTTGAAATTCAGCTGTGTGTCACCAACTAATGTTTTTATCTTGTTTGTGTCATAATTGACTGTTTAACTGACACCACTAACCCACAACATTTCCTTGACTTCCAGAGTAGGAAATGAGAAGTTATCTGTTCTGCACTATACAGATTGTGAAACAAGATGAACAATTTAAAAAAGGGTCATCAGTTTAAATGGAAGCTTCTAAAATAATATTTAATGCGCCTAGATCAAGATTAGGCTTTTTCACGGGACATTTTAAAGTCGGGATTTGCAGATAACCACAAAGTTCACTTTTTTACATTTGTCTTGGTCTAATTAAGTTGTAGAGCTCATCGTGTTATATGTGACTGCTTGTAGGCCGTGAATAATGAATACAATGAGCTAAACACAAAGATCTGGAGATGAATGCCCTACAGCTGTCAGTGTCTGAGATGAGCCTGTGTGCTGCTCGTTGCTGGAGGTCCACTGCAGCTGCATGCCAGCTTCCAGCAATTATGCCTTTCCCCTAAAGAATGGCTTTAAGTGGGGATTTAGGAGAGTGGAGCAGCACATATGATTAAGTGCCTCATTACTTGTCCTCTGTGTGTGCGAGCACATGTGAGACGCAGGAGGATATGGAGTCACAGGACGCTGTCTCGTACTCCATAATTAACCCCACATCTGAGGGATTATGAATGGTTCATCTCTACAAACAGTCTTGGAAAGTCATATGACTTGCTGCCCTTCTGATCCATTGATAGACTCTTGCCTTGTGATCTCAGTTAAAGGCATAGTTCACCCGAAAATCATCATCATTTTAGGCTGGAATGCACTATGGGTTTTGCGCCTAGATTTAAAGGAGTCAGTGCAAGTTGACAGAATTGAAAGTAAACTGTGTAGATTAAGATGGACACCAATGTTTTTTTTTTTAGACTATGAACCTGTCAGAGTCGGAGGATATCAATCAGGTTTTATCGTTTGATTCATCGGACTCCTCGCAATGAGGCACACATTTCAGTTCGCTAGGTTCACAATGACTTGAAAGTCTGATAGTGTGTGACCCTCAGTCGTTTGTGACTCGTTCAAACATTTTATGAAATATATGATGCGTAATATTCCAAAACGTTATGTAATGTGTTCCAGCCATCATTACAAAGCATGTCCTGCTGTGGAACACAAAAGATGTTTTGAAGAGACTTTCATGCTGTTATCTTTTTTCCTTCAGGTGTGTCCATCTGATGAGCCTCCTGCATTCTAGTGCCACCATGAAGGATCGTGACTCTCTCTCTCTGTTGCACTACTCTGGTTCAGGCAAGACAAGCCCTCAGTTCCCCTCTGCTGCCCTCCATCCCAGCTCCCCCGTGCTGGGAAAACCTCAGCCTTTCTGCCTGCAGTCCGGCCCGCACCTCATAGCCTCCATGCAGCTCCAGAAACTCAACAGCCACTATCAGAATCTATCCACCGCAGCCACCACCGGACCCGGCAGAGGGTACGGAGCCACTATGCTGGGCCCAGGACAGATCACCACCCCTGGGGCTTCGCAGGCTCCTGGGATCATTGATTCTGATCCGGTCGATGAGGAAGTTCTGATGTCGCTTGTGGTGGAGCTGGGTTTGGACCGTGCCAATGAGCTTCCAGAGCTATGGCTGGGTCAGAACGAATTTGACTTCATCGCTGACGTGCCTGCTGGCTGCTGACCCTCTCAGGCGCTACCAAATATCCCTGTCTTTAAAATCAAAGAGTCCAAAAAATGGCAATTAAATGTGCCTATGAAGAGAAAAATGTAACTGTCCGATATGAACTGTCAAGAGCTGTTATTTACAGTTTTGGGGAGCAGACTAATGTTGGTCTGCTCTTATGTGAGCTATAGACATCTGTTTGTGGAGGAAGAATTTCAGAAGTCAGAGGACTAAGCCACAGACCAAAATGGCCATCCTTAAGACTTTTCCCCTTGCCTTTCCAAAGCTCATTCACACCCTTATAAAATCCACATCATGATATGTGGAATGGATTTGAAAGGTTGCCTCACTGTGAGGTTGGTGGAAGAAGAGATGCACATGGTTAGTAGAGAAATTCTTTTTTTTACGGCTGCCCTTGCTTGCTGGCTGCTGGTTGCTCTGTCTTCCAGCCCGTTTGGAGTAACGGTTGGATGGTATTACAAGTGTGTAATGGAAGGTGATTGTGAAATTGGTGCTTTCAGTGGAGCCCCTCCATCATTCAAGAGGTTCCCTCGAGAGGCCGTGTCATCGCAAGCTTGGCTGGTCACAGAGGAACTCGACCTGGCCGAACGTTTTCCATGGTTAAATATATTAATGAGACGTGTCTGTTTACCCCACAATTCAGACCGTGTGGTCTGATAGCCTTATTTTTATGTTAGGATTTTTTTCTAAAGATAATTGATTCATGCACTTACTTAAAAAAAAAAAAAGAGTATTGCCTACTGTCTTCCCCCCCTCTAAATTTAAATGTACTAATTCAGTTCTGTTCTCTTTTTCTTTTGGGGTCTTGTAGGCTCTATGAATAAAATGTGTTACATGTAATTTAGATATGTGCAGGTTTTCTCCAAAGTCCATAAATATGTTAGACATTTTACATGCTTAAAATGCAAAGAGGACTTTGTCAGATATGTTCTGTCTGTCTTTTTTTCTGTTTTTGAAATTTCTGACTTACTGAAACTTAATCAAAGATTTTTGTTTAGCACTTTTCTTCCATTCATTTATTTTTCTACATAAGAGAGTTATTACCTATTTAAAAGTGTGTACTTTCGTTTTTTTCTTGAATGTGAGAAAATAAATTTACAAAGCACAAGTCATTGTCTTTTTCTTTCCAATACAAACACTTCAACTGAATGAAAAACACATCTTATGTTTTTTGTATCCTTCATGACATAAGTGACTTAAAAAGTATTTTAATTTAAAAACATACAATTTGAAATTGGTAACAATTAAGCAAATATTATATTGAGTGTATTAACCTATTGCTGGCAAAGCTGAACTTAGAAAACCTTTCTACGTTTAAGAAAGCCGCGTTTAATATTGTTATTCATAACATCAGTGTTCAGGTACAGTCAGAGCCCGACGCTAAAGATGATTAACTGGTTAGTACTGCCATCTAGCGGCCAACTTAATAAATACACCGTCCCGTCTAGCTGATGTAGAAATATAAAAAAAGATCGGTTCATTTTTAATGCAATGCTAAACCATAGACTGTAAAAAGTACTAAACCTATGCATGGAATGCATAAACGTCACTGAGTAAGAAGAGGAAGCAGTTCATTTAATAAGTCTCTAACATGCTACAGGATAGGTTTAAATGTTTGCTCAAGTTATTGCATGGTAACCAGTGATTACTGAGGTATGATACCACTGCTTTAAATAACACAGTGCTTTTTCCTATTTAAACAAAGAAAGATAGAATGTATTTATTATTTTTATTTTAAAGTGCACAATTATCTGAACAACTTTCCTTTTGCTAATAATAATAGGCTCGTACAAAACACCACGTAATTTATTACATTCACCGCTTATCCAGTCACTCATGCCCTTCAGTAAAAAAAATAATTTTTGGTTAAATTAAAATAAATAAATAAATAAATTAAAATTAAAATAACAAGTAATATTGACAAACGTTTAATTTGAACTGTTTTGATAAACGATAGGGGGCCAAATAAAAGAACAGCTGTAATGTCCTAATAATTTTACCTTTTTTATAGCACATAAGCAGTAAAATTAGTTAAATTGTGATATTCACTCAATTCTGACATTGTCATTAAAGACAAGCAATTTTAATAGGCTAAAATAGCAATCTGACAATACGACAATGCGCGCACCAGGAATGACCCAAAAGCCCCGTACATGAAGAAACACAAATTTATAACGTACTTGATTTTTTTTTTAAACCACAGAAGCCTCAAGACATCCAGCAAAACCTAGAGCACAAAAGTATCTGAAGCGATGCACGTCTCTTAGTTCCAATTAGCTGGGCTGCAGCTGGATGCCCCTCCTCAGTTCTGCTGTTTGAGGTGCGATTACAGACCTCCCCACTTGATGGCAGACGCTCGAGCGGCTGATAGCAGTAGCGTCGATTGTCCCTCGCCGGTGCCGGTAGTTCAGCTTATCTTCCGCTGACAGGAAGTGGATGGTCCTTTTCCGCAGACTCCAACATGGTGAGTGCATTTCATTCGTGATGGCCTCCCAAAATAATCCACAATCATCGACGTTTTAGAAAGCCAAGTCTTCCATTACTAGTTCAAATATTGCGCGTTTACCCCATTAAAGATGAACAACACACTAATTGTCATGAAATAGAGCAGATGTGATATTTGAAATGGTAACGGAAAATGCTTCGCGGTAAAAGGGTGTTTGAGGCTGTGATGTGTTTTTAAACCGCTTCTGTAGTTCGAATACTTTTGAAATGTTTATGAAATGGAATTTCTATGAAGCCCGCGTGGTTTAAATGCTGCTCTTCGTGTTCTATGTATTTAAATGACAGAAGTGAACGAAAGGCCTCCTCTGGGTGAGCTTGTGTTCTTGCTGCAGAACGCTATGTAACGTTAGTGCGTGTGTACACGCTTTGACTGCGCTCATACAGTTCTGTTAGCGAATTGACTTATTTCTATTCTTATTTAGGCCCGTGGACCGAAGAAGCATCTGAAGCGTGTCGCAGCTCCTAAGCACTGGATGCTGGACAAACTCACTGGAGTTTTCGTAAGTAACTTTATTTGTTAGAGCACATTTTTGTAAGAAACCATGTTGTTGACCTGTTCGATGCAAAAATTGCCATGTGCATTAACTGCTTAAAACCAAAGTAACGTGACATTGTATAGAAGTGAATTGATTTGGTGTTTGGGGTGTATAGGCTCCTCGTCCCTCCACCGGTCCTCACAAACTGAGGGAGTGCCTGCCCCTCATCATCTTCCTGAGGAACCGTCTCAAGTACGCTTTGACCGGAGATGAGGTCAAGAAGATCTGCATGCAGAGGTTCATTAAGATCGATGGCAAGGTCCGCACTGATATCACCTACCCCACTGGCTTCATGGGTGAGTCCTGCTGCACTTGTCTCTAGTGATGCGTTCACTGGACTGGAAGTAATCTACAAACCTACAGATTAATGCAGAATGGGAAAGTTAGTATTATAATAAAACTACATTGTTCAAGACTTTCCTTTTAATAGTAAAATAGCAGTGATTTTTATTTGTTAGTGTTTAATCTTTTTTTGTTGTTGTCGGTGCAAAACTATATGGGGACCTTTATCAGTTTTGAGTTTTTCATTACAAATCCAGTGTAATACTGCCAGTCATCGATCCACTAAATGTAACATTACTTTCTTAAAACTGGGAACCTGTGCAGAGATGTATTGCTTTATTTACTATGAACCATTAAGCTGTGAAAGTTGGAAGATGAGCTGGATGCATATAAATGAATGCAATGCCATGCTTTACTGTGAAATAAGCAGCATAACAGACTCTACAGTAGTCAACATCTAAAGTGGGTCAAAGAAAGTTCATCTTGTCTTTTGCATGTCTTGTTTTTTTAAACAACTTTGGTGAAAGGTTTTGATGCACTTCAAATGTTGACTACTCTATACTAAACTTCAGATTGCAGCCTTTAGCGATTTGTAGAAAGCCCCATCATGATTTAGCTCAATCTCAAACATAATTTGCTTCCTTTCAAACTGTAAAAGACATTGAGGAAAAAGATATTTGGTTAATCTTTCTGTTGTGGGCTGATTTAGGCATCTTGATGTCTAAATATGCTGTTCAGGTCCTCCAGTACAGTAGGTTAGTTTAAGGCAGGCTTTCTAAAGCTCCACTCCTGCAAATTTTAGCCTGGACCCTATTCAGACACGCATCTAAACCAGCTAATTAAGCTCTTCAGGATCAGTGTTGCCAATATAGCTACTTTGTCGCTAGTTTAGTGACTTCCCTCTCCCTATTGAGACTGTTCTTTAAAAGTTTAGGGACAAACCTTATCTAATTGGTCGTCTTGGCTTGGAACTATTCATCTATAAAGATTTGTGAATTGTGATTTCATATAGTGACGTTTAGCTACTAGTTTTAGCTACTATCAATTTAAGGCAATTGGCAAAACTGTTCAGGAGTACTAGTAAGCTGCAGGCAGGTGAGTTTGATCAAGGTTGGAGCAAAACCCTGCAGTACAGTGGCCCTCCTGGACCAGGTTTGGGAACCACTGCTATGTTGTAACTATGAATACCATTTTTAAAAAATGTATCTAAAAGTTCTGCGTCTGCGCTCATGTCACTCTAATTATAAGAAATGTAAGGTCAAATGTTCTGCTGCTCTGTTAAATATCAGTCACATGGTTGACTTTGTGATGCAGTCAATACATAAGGTGTAGTCGTTCCAAGTCTCTGCACTGCCCCTACAATTGAGTGTGAGAGCTGAATCTTACCAGATGGTTGAACCGCAATCGTCACATTGAGTGACTAATCCATCAGTGTTGTCACAACACTCTTCTTCTCATAGCATTTCCACTGTGCATCCATACTTGCCTAGTAGGTGCCAACAGGATATTAATCTGCTGTGACTGATTTCCCACCTCAGGTGATCCGGCAGGCTGTTTATCAGGATGTTATAAAACATTAGCTGAGGTGGCAATCTGATGGCCATGTGTTGTGCTGTTGTTGTTTCAGATGTTGTCAGCATTGAGAAGACCGGTGAGAACTTCAGGCTGATCTATGATGTCAAGGGACGCTTTACAGTTCACCGCATCACAAACGAGGAGGCCAAGGTGAGCTTGATATTCTTGTAAAATACATGAGAAATAATGTGTGTATGACAGCATTAATTTTAAATCGTGGCTGTTTTGAGCTAATCCTTTTCTCCTGCTTTAGTACAAATTGTGCAAGGTGAGAAAAATCCTCATCGGCACAAAGGGAATCCCACATCTGGTGACTCATGACGCCCGCACGATCCGTTACCCTGATCCTATGATCAAGGTCAATGACACCGTCCGCATTGACCTGGACACAGGCAAAATAACAGATTTCATCAAATTTGAGACAGGTTGGTGAACATATTGTCTTAAACTTTAGTTTTTTTGAGTTGTACATCACTTAACTCTCTCTGTGTGTAAATAGGAAACATGTGCATGGTGACCGGAGGTGCTAACTTGGGGCGTATTGGTGTAATCACCAATAGAGAGAAGCATCCTGGCTCTTTTGATGTGGTTCATGTTAAAGACAGCTCTGGCAACAGCTTTGCCACCAGGCTCTCAAACATCTTCGTCATCGGCAAGGTGAGTACAGGATTGGAACAGTTTGCTGTGCGTTTTTTAAAATGGGCTGTTAGCAAGCAGTGAATGCTCAAAGAGTGCTTAAGAATTGAGGCTTTGGGAGCTTCCACTCATTGAGCTGCACACATTTCTACATTCCCTTTTTTGTCACACAGTAACTGAAATTTTTTGATACCAAACAACTTTATTTTAACATGTTCAAAGTTGTAATACCGTGTCTCTGTCATCAGGGCAACAAGCCATGGGTGTCCCTGCCTCGTGGAAAGGGTATCCGCCTGACCATTGCTGAGGAGAGAGACAAGAGACTGGCTGCCAAACAGAGCAGCAGCTAAGTCAACAGACTAGCAAACACCTTGGTTTCAAATAAAAGGTTATTTACAACTATAGTGAATCTTTTCATTTGTTCAAACGTATGAAGTGGAAAGACTCCACAGACTTTGTTGCAGGTACTCTGGAAAAAGGTTTTTTATTTTTTTTATTTTTAATCTAGACATGTCTCTAAGCACACTTGTGGTCTTGCCTATTTGAGTGGGTGTGCATGTGACAAGTGTGCAGGTCTGTCCCTGGTCTGATAAATGCCAGAGCTAGCATACCAGTGTCATGAATACTGCTTTATATCGCTATATGAGTCTCATTCTAAATAGTGTACATGTTACACTGGGACATACTGAACAGTCAACAGACATTTAGAACTTTTAGAATCTATTTGTGTAGTAGGAGATGGAATAGTCTTTTAGTTTAAGCTAAAGTACATTTTATTGTCCCCAAGGAGAAATTTATCTTGGGCTTAGAGGCCCCTGCATCACGCGGCACAATTAAAATGCACAGTGTCAAAAAAAACGTCAAGACCTTGTGTTGTAGTGAAGTCTCTTAGTTAATGGTATTTAATATCTTTATTGAAAATTGAATTAATTACTAAATTGGCCACAGTGAAATGCCTCCCTCTGTGTTTTCTTACATGGACTGAAGATGGAGTTGTTTGTCCATGATCTTAATGTCCCTTACTGCTCTGCTAGGCCACCACGTGTGTATTCCACAGCGCAGGGTATACTCTGGAAAGAATTTGACTGAACTGATGTCGTGGTTGTCTAAACGTGTTCTGAAATACACATCCTAATATCTCTTTATGCACATTTCAATCCAGGTGTGTCTAGTCCTGTTATTGGAGTTCTACCTTTTTTGCTCTAAATAAATTACTATTGTCAATAACGGGATACATTGTTTATGCACACATTTACTCTATCAAATTTTTTAGGTTTTACATGCCTATCTTCATGCTATGTTGAGCTCAAATACAGGACACGTATTAAGACAACTGGTTAAGTGCTGCTTTAGCAGATTCAGGTGTGTTTGGGCTGGAAATGAGTTTTGTAGGAGGATAGATCTTCAGGAACAGGATTGGGCACCACTGTTGAAATCTAATATTTAGTTTCCATTGCAGTGGGAACATAGATGAGTAAAAGCTAGGTTTAAAACTTATTTTTAAGCTAAAGGAACATGATCTTCGATTAGGGATGAGCTTGCACATGCTCATTCATTCATCTAGAATAATTTCAGCTCCGCAGTAAACATCAGCTGAACTCATATCTTAGCAGTGTATGAATGAGTGGGTGTTCATAAACTAGAGGAAATATTTGTATGTAAGAATCTGCATTTGGATTTGGTTCTGTGGTAAGATGGGAGCACACCTGTGTATGTTTTCCTCTTGTGCCACATAGCTCAGGCTCGTCTCCAGAAGGCCATATGGGTCCTGCTGAGCTTCAGCCTGTTCCTCCTGCAGCCTTTGGCCTGCTGGTCCACAGCAGCACAGCACGGCTCACCTCAACACACATTGCAGGGGCCGTCTGCCAGAACGCAATACAAACTAAAAACACACAGGCTCTGGTGTCCTTGAGTTTAAACATTCTGCTGTATTTGAAAGCATAATCATCCTCAAACCACTCGCTTGCCTCCCTGTCCTTATGGACTTCTGCTAGATATTCTGTTATCCATGGAAGTCTGTTTCTGCAACATAAGAAAACTGTCAAGTCATAAGTTAAGAGATAAAAAGTCCCTATTATGACACAAGAGGAAATTAGGACAAAGGATTTGGGAGGAGCCTAATTATTCTGTCCTGTCAATCACACAAGCCTATATAAGCAGCTCTCTTTGCTCTGTCCCAGCGTCAGTTCTTCCGGTACCTCTCCACCTCCCCATTTCAATTACTTCTGTTATTCTCCCTCCCTACTGCAATAGGTGGGTTGAAATTGGCGCGCAAGAAAAATTCACTCGGTTTCACATAATTTTGACCTTTTGTCTTGTAATTATGTCTTAGTGTGCCCTATTCTTCCATTACAATTATGACGTCATAATTTTGACTTCATGTCATAATTATAATTTACCAAAGTGGGATGTTTTTCACTTCGTGACGGAAATAGTCTTATCGTCATCACGCATTTAAAGATGCAATTAAAAAGTACAAATTATGACACAAAGTTGAAATAATGAGATAAAAAGTAAATTACAGCAACATTTCCAGTTTGTAACTTGTTATTATGACTTACTATCCAATGATTGACATAGAGTATCATATCTTTGACATTTCATAATACCTTTTTGGGCTTCCGTAGTCAACGCACATTTAAAAGATGAAAATAAATCACTTAAATCACATCAAACTTTAGGTCAGATTTGAAGCATTTCCTCATTTCTCATCTGGTATCTGGTCTGCTATCATAAGTTAATAAGAGTCTGGCTACTGCTATCCCATGCATCTGATTGCAAAAATATAATATTACGAAAATGAAAAGTTAGCCTTGCCAGGCTACCTCACTCCTTCAAATCCAACTTGGCAGAAACAGTCTATTGCAGGAGACATGAAAAGAAACCAGGAACAGAAGAGTAGAAAGTAGTCCTTTCAACGAAACGAGGGGGAGGAGGTTTGCCGTGAAGAAAAGGTCCACCAGGAGTGGTTCCTGTCATGCACTTGGGCCATGTGGAGTAGGGTGGGGAACCAGGAACAATGAAAACAGTCATACAGTGAAGCAAAACAAGACCCAGATGTTTCCAATCAGTTCCCTGTATGAGATAAAGTTTCATATGAAGCCATGGAGAAACATGCCTGATAAGATTATAAAACATGGAGGACTCTCAGCCTCTGTCTCCCTTCCTGTCCTCATCATTTTAACTTCACCATGACTGTATGCTCTCTCTCGCCGTCCAGTGTGGAAAGACTGGATGAACAAAACATCTAGGTGAGCCAAGTTTTGGTTCAGGGTGGGGGAGTGTGCACACACACACACACACTCTAGACCAGATGTGTATTTGGGGATGGGCAAATGCAAGGTTAGAATATGGGGTTTTATCCCTCTTGTTATTCTTAGTCCTTTTGGAATCACTTTAAAAACCTTATTTTGGTGAGCATGCGCAGAGCAAGGCTGTATTCTGAACGCACAGTTGAGTTTTCGTGAAGCTCACAGAGTCTTGTTGCACGAGTGGGTGAGGTCTCTCAGGCGCAGTTCATGGGAGTTTGGAACTGAGGTTTGCAGTGATCTAGTGTGAACTGGAGCGCCGCAGAGCTCCTCACAGTGGACAATCAATTACAATGCATAAAATGCCTCCACTGTACGCGCAATCCCGTGCAAGAGTCTCCGCTCTTCAGCGCTGGCGAAACGCGCACTTTTAAAGGGAGTTTACCATAACAGCAGAAAAGATGCCCTTCTGCAAGAGGACCATAGTCCCTAAAGATGTGTGCAAGAGCGGCGGCAAGAGTCGCGGTGCGATGTTCACGGATCTGGTGGATGTGTGCGGGTTGACTCTGTGCGCGGTGCTCCGGCAGCTGTCGGATTTATCCCGTCAGTCGGTGAGCATCCTGGAGGAGCTGGAGGGAGAGCTCGCCTCCATCTGCTACCGCTCCGGAGCTCTGGAGAATAAACTTATCAGCCTGCAGAAGCACATCTCAGCTCTGGCCACTAAACCGCCGGCCAAAAGTAGGAACTTTTCAGTACTTTACACGCTCTTGCTAACTTACAGATGTGTGTGGTTGACTTGTTTACTCACTTTGCTAATTGTCAAGTTCAAGGTCTTCTTTACATTCACCGAACAATAGCGCGTATTTTGCAACAATGTAAACAAAACGTCACTCGACTTTCATACTTGGGCTGCTGAGCATATTGTGAGAACAATAACGTCTTTATAAATTGTATAGATATTGTGTTCATTCTCTAAATGTAGCTGTTTATCCTCTCGCTGTAAATGTGTAGAGATGGAGGGATGGTGGTCCTGCTGGAAAGAAGCAATAAATGTATTTTTGTTCAAAACGTAAACCTAGCGTTTAGTTATAAAACACGTAATAAGTGCAAAGTCACTAAATAGTAGCAATCACGTGGTTTCTGCAAATATACTACTATGGTTACAGGTATTGTAGGGGTTTTAAATCTGACTCACATTGAAAACTATAAACAGGTCAACAGGTGTGTTTTTGTTTGGTGCCAAGGAATATGATATGATATGCTTTATTATTAAATAAATTTTTGTGTCAGTGACACAATTTGACAAATAAGAGGCCAAAATAGTAAAGAATGTTGGAACAATTTTTGCGAAAGGTTTCAGGTTTCCTGGTTAATCAATAGCTCACATATTTTCTATATTTCTGTATTATTTTGCTATTTTTTATTAAACATTTTATACAGAGCTGCAGATTTATGTGCTTTTTATAAATGGACCTCTAGTGTAACCACTATGGACTCATTGCAAACAAATCAGTTCCTAATATGCTATAGAGTTTGTTAAAGTGCTGCAGGTGTTTGGGAAATTGCTGTAGTTTTTTTTTTGTTTTTTTGTTTTTTGCAGAAAATCACAGCTGCATTATATTCCATTCATAAAGAACAATGTGTCACCTTCTAAAAAATATAATATTTTTGGGGCAATTTTGATTCTGAATTTTAAACTAAAAGATGTTTCAAATGCATTCGACATAAAAAGGCTGAAATTTTATTAACCATTTTAATTGCTTTTATTGTGTTGTATAGTTTTTTGTTTAATGCACTTTTATGGCTTTTAGTTACAAACAATTACTGTTGTAACTGTGGCGTTTGGGAAACTATGATGTATCTATGCAAGAGAACCGAATCAGCTCTAGTATCTTTTTCTAGATTCATTTGTGATGTGTGTTGTCAGCTTTTACTATTATTACTGCCAGTTTATCTAGGCTGCGTTGGCGAGAGAGAAAGATGGCGTAAAATTGCTATTGCCACAAACGTATAGTCAACAAAACTATACTAGATGGTCTTGTTTAAACAGAACAAATCAGTGTCACTAGAAGTCATTTGACACCTATTCAAGTATTAGCATAATGACCAACACTTTCACTTCTTAATGAACAGTAAACACATGCATCGTCCATTCCACAAAGACTGTTTATTACCAGCGCATTCACACTTGGCTTTGTGTTTAACTTTCACATTATAATCTGTTGTTTTTAAATCTTTCCCATTTGCATTTGAGACGCATTTGGCATCGACTCCCCCTGACACCTCCCACACTGCTCTGTGCACTGAAACTGGATAAACCTTGCCAACTTTCACCATCTGAAGATGTGCAGAATATTTCCTCCGTCCATTTCCTTTGTCTTATCAGAGAAAACCTCTCTGTATTGTTTAGCTAACCCTGAGCGCAGCACGTTTGGCTGAGTGCTGATGTGTTTCTTTTTCTCTGCCCTTATCATTTCATACAGTGGCAGACCACAGTAGAAACAAAGCATGGAGATTATCCTCTAAGTTCAGGAGGGGATCACTGGTACTGTATTTGTTTAATACCGTAATCGTGAAGCATTAGCAGCTTGAACTTCTGCCATGCTTTGACATGTTGAAGATGAATGATGTGAATCTTTGTATGCTGCGGATTCTTTGGCTGGGAACTCTTCTCCACTGCGGTGTGGGGACCGAGGTCAGGTCCCTCTGGAGACTGTTTGATGGGGACAAGAGGTGAAGGAGCAGACTTGTTTTTACAGTGACTGAACCTGGGACAGTTTTGCAACTGCTATTCCTGAGGTTTAGTCAACTCTAGCGAATACTGCTTCATTCCTCAGGCTTTCACATGAAAGTCACAAGACCAAGTGTAGGTACGGTATGTGTGTGTTTAAGCAGAAGACAGAAGGATCAAGTGGGTTATTTAAGGAGTTCTGATCCTTAAACCTTTTCTCTCTCTTTTTAAAGTTAAGTTTTGGCGCTTAATTTGATAGGACATTTGAGGAGAGATTGTGATCGGGAAAGGACGGAAGTCCTGGGACTCAAACTTGTGTTGCCTGGAGGCTATGACTCCAGCTCTTTAACCTTTTGATTTCTACATTGTGGTGTAGATAGATTTATCTCTGAGATGTCATATTAGAGATGCATAATTCAATTTCTTTTAATCTATCAGTACTGGCCGATGTTGGACATTTGATTGTAGTAGCTGATTTTTCATTTTTAAGTTTGGATTACATTTGCCATCATCTAGCTCTCACTTATCTAAAAAAACCTAATACCAAACAACAGGTTAACATGCATGCAAGGTAATTTTCTTATAATATGCATTTATGTTCACCTTATTTGTTCAACGACTCCCAAACGATCCGCTTAATTACATATTTTTCCAAGATTGGTTGATTTCATTTAAAGCAATAGTGAGCTTTTAACACTCCACCTGGTGGCAAAGAATGAATATGCATTTTTTTTTTAATACCAACACATTCATTTAGAGCTGTGTAACACTGCATGAAATGAAGTTTTCAAAAATATATAATAGGGGCACTTTAAGTAAATGAAATTAAATAATTAAAGTACATTTTCATACTGTATGAAACTAGTGTGTTTATGATTCTGATAATACATTTAAATTATTTGTTAAAAATAAATATCAGTTTGTAATATCAAGCGGCAAAAAGTGGTTGAATCCACACACTCTCTTACATTCAAAATTAGGTCTAGTTGCATTTAATGGTACAATTTGAACCATAAAAAGAATTATCATGTTATTGGTGTGATTTCATTTATTTATTCATTTTATGTTCATGCATTGCTTTGTATCCCCGCTAGCAAGTTTTTAGTATCTGAAAGCTGATGATTTCATTGATGTCCATTAGTGGACTGTTCTTCCCAAACACCACCAATAAGCAAATAGGAAATTCTCAAAATTTACATTTAAATGAATAATCTTGATTTATTCTGATCTTTTTGAGTTTGTCTCCTTTCCTGAGAGTTTCATATATCTGTGAATGGTTATGTGCAAAGTGTCATGAATCCGGTGCAGATTATGAATGTAAATCTCGAAGTGACTTTCTTATTAATGTTTGAAGATTTATATAGAGAATATCCCTGACTTTTAGAAGCAACGTGTGAAGAATGCTCTGAACTGAGCCATGGCTTTTTTTCTGTGGCTTTTATAGTCTGCAAGATTAACTGGAATTTTAATAAGAGTGTGTGAGAGAGCAAGAGAGGATAGATGGAATGACTGAGGCAGAAGATCAGAGAAACGGAGGATGGAAGCAGAAAAGTGAGTGGGCCAGTGTGTTCAAGGACAGAGTGGCAAATGTGTATCTGAATGGAGAAAAATCTTCAAATTGTCTTATTTTTGGCCTCTTTTACTGCTTCAGCTCTTCTGGTCTGGGCTCCTGAGTTGCCATAGTAATGGTCATATTCTTTTAAATGACTACAAAACCCACACAGACCTTTTTATTGCATAAACCAAACCATACTTACAAGAAGGTGTCACCTCTCATGCTATAGTATGACTAAGTACAATATTCCCATCTCAAGTTGGATTTCTAGCTTTGACCTTTTTATCAAAGACAAAACAACAAGCACAAATGAATGAATTTGTCTGAAATGAAATGCCAATTGTGCAACAAGTCCAAGAGCTTCCACCTCCAGAAACTCTATTTCTTTCTACCTTTAATGTGCTTATTTTTTTGGACTCGCGGCTAAGAAGGGTTTGACGCATAAAATCTATAACATCGTGCGTCTGTCTGCCAGATGCCTACAGACGTGTCTGGAGAGAAACTCAGCTCCAGCGCGCTCTCTCAAGCCAGAGTTGTGCTTTGCAGACATTTTGTGTGTTTTTATGTTGAACATATGTAAGTCGCTGCTCGCCTTTCCTGTACTGGCGTCCCATCTCTAGGCAGTTGTGCAACTCTTGGCAAGAAAGGGTTTGGCTCTGAGACTAGACCCGAGGAGTGTGTGTGTAATACACTACAGTCCATCCAGCTCTTACTATGACACAATAGTTCTGTAATGTAGCAGAGGTCGACATGCTTTTGGCCCCCAGACACACTGAAACATTACTAAAACAGACACACTTTTGCTTAAAGTAGTAGATCGCCCCAAAGAGATGAGTGTGTTTATTCCTCTGAATATTTGGAGAAATTAATTCAGCCTTACATCACTTGCTCACAAGTGGTTCTTCTCCGGTGAATGGGTGCCAAAAAATGAGTTATACTGATTTAATGAGTGAAATATGAATCACAATAACCCAGTCACAGGATCTGTTCACTGCAGAGGATCCATTGGTGAGCAAGTGATGTTAATATTCTCCAAATCTAAATGTGATGGTTCTAGTATGTTACAAAATGCAGAGTTTTTTTTTTTTTTTTGCAGATACTAGTAAATCTATTGTTTTGCTTTAAAAAGTACACTTATTTTGATATGCTGACTAACATAATAAAGCACTTTAAAATTTAACTGAAGTGTGTCATTATTACATACTACATTTAATATAATTATTTTTTAAACAAAATTGGAACTTCATAATTTTAATTACATCATTCACAATTACAGTATAGCCTAATTACAACTACATGACACAAGTTTCAAAAGAAACTACTTTGGACTTGTAAACCAAAGGTCATTGGTTCGAGTCCCAGGTCCGGCAGGGATTATGGGTGAGGTTAGTGATTAACCAGCTCTCTCTCCACCTTCAATACCACGACTGAGGTGAGGCCCTTGAGCAAGGGACCGTTCCCCCCACTGCTACCCGGGCACCGCAACAATGGCTGCCCACTACTCCGGGTGTGTGTTCACGGTGTGTGCGCGTGGTTGATCACTTCTCACTGCTGTGTGTGTGCACTTGGATGGGTTAAATGCAGAGCACAAATTCCTAGTATTGGAAACCATACCTGGCCACATGTTTCCTTTTCCTTTTCCTTCCCCTTCCCCTTCCCCTTCCCCTTCCCCTTCTTTTCCGTTCCTTTCCGTTCCTTTCCTCCTGTGCATATATATGTGTATATATAATCTTGTTTTTAGGATGATTTTTGTACCACAATGCTTTTTTTTGAGAAAACTGAATTCCTAAGTTTGTTTGTTTATAAATGCACTCCATGACCAACCCTAACAATGCTTAAGAGCTACGTATTTTAAGTTAAACTAACTAAATTTAATATAATAATATAAATGTAACTTAAATTTCATTTTACTGTAAATAACATACATAAATGTATTATTTTCATAAAGTACTGTTATTAAAAGTATGCTAAAGCTTGCTTCTTTTTCACAAGGGTTTAGGTATGCTTTTAGTCAAATTCTCTATATTTAAACATTTTTTTTCATTCTTGACATTACTATGTTTTGAAAAGAGGCTGGGAAATGTCAGGCGCGTTCACACACTATGTAAGTCTCGTTATGTGTTTACTCTGTCTTCTCCTTTAAGATTCCTATCGAAAGAGAGAGAGAGAGGGGAACTACATTTCCTCTGGGCCTTGACAAACATACACACACAAGCACATCCCACAGACTTAGACCAGCCACTGACATTTGAAAAGTGTTTGTGTGAAGTTTAGCAGCTGTGTACCGTTGCATCATGCTGTAATGTGTTTCATCATCTTCCTCCTCGTCTTTTAGCATGATTAAACATAACTATTGTGAACAGCTGTGCATAAGCAGCTGTTTATGTGAAGGTAGCTGGAGATGCACCAGAAATATACATACCTTCTCAAAAACCATCCACAAGCAGACTGAAACTATTATCCGCTTGTTACCATGGTAACCAGACAACAGGTCTTCTTTTATGAGTGCTGAGCATTAGCTTTGACTGAAGTGACCTCATGTTACCTCAAAGGGGGAATAACTCATGGGTCATGGGACCTGTAATAGATCCATGTAGCAGCTGCCATTACTATGGAGAGATTTCATACTGGGACCTGATTGGAAGAATAAGGCAGGATCTTTCCAAGTAATGCTGCTGTACATGTTGTGCACTTTAAGTCTCAGTCTCTGTGCATGGTCTGAGCACCAGACAGCCAAAGAAAACAACATTCCTCTGTTTATATTATATGGACTTTAGTTGACCCACCACAACCATAAGATAATGAATGAATAAACAGAGCAGAAACGCTATGGTGTCATTACGCACCAACTCCAGTTTGTCTGCATCCCTACCTGATGTAGTGTTTTATCAGCACACAATTACTTAGCAATAAAAGAATCGATATTTAGTTGGAGAATGGCTCCTTGTCAAGATCAACAAATAGCCTGAGTCTGGCAGTGTTGTAATAGGTGAGAAATAATTTCCAGATGTTGGAGAGCAAGTGAAGTGGCTTATAGCTGAGAGAAACATGCAAGTGCAGAAAAAGGCACAAAATCAAGAGAAAGTTGTAGGATCTGTATTTATCCAAGATTTGTTTTACACTGATTACTGCTGTACAGCAGGCTGCTGTAAACACCAACGAGTTTAATAAAATGCTCAGAGAATCTGAGTTCATTTTTTTGTCTTATGGTAGATTACTGTGGTAATTGGGTTTGGCATTGTGGTAATGGGGGAAGTCTGCGGTTAGCTCAGAAACAAGGTTAGTTAGTAGTTAGTGAAGTAGTTAGTAAAGTTAGTAGATGAAAGTGTTATTAAGTAAGTTGGTAAGTAAACTAATGTGTGGTTTCTTAAGAAATCAGATTCAAAGAACTTTTTATGAATACTTTAGAATCTTTAGTGTCTGATTACAATTCCTCCAAAATCACGTTATGGTATGAGGTATGATTATGGAAACATGATTTAGAGAGGGGGGCCTAATTTATTACTTCTAAAGTAGTTTTTTTTTTGTTCTTGGTGAGACTGAAAAGACTGAATCAGTTTATACAGACCACATCTCCAGTAAACACTGCTAACAACTTAATCATCTAAACGGTATTACAGCTATATTTAACAATTGGTCTCAAATTCTAGAGTAATTTTTACAAAGCATGCAAGAGAATACAAGAAAACAAAAATAATGACTTAATTCAACAATATATATGTGTGTCTATATATTGCCATTATGGAGAGTATCACGATGCATGGTACTCTTTATAATGGCAAAAGACAATTTGCAGGAGAAGAATTGTTAAATAAATTAATAGTTATTTTTGGTGCAAAAACTTCTACTTGTAGCATCATAAAATTATGATTTTAACCTCTGAGCTCTCAGGTTTCATCATACATATCTTAATTTGTGTTTGGAATGACACAAGGATGCGCAATCAATGAAATAATTTTTATTTTTTGAGACCTATCCTTTTTAAAGGTGGATTTGCTTTTCTTTTAACCCTGGAGCATGAACATTTGGAATAGTGTTAGAACAACTCTAAAGTCAAAAGTGTACAGTGCAAATGAAATTGACACATAACTATTTAAATTAAACGCAAATAATTGTGTGCAAAAACTAGAGTCTTCTTAGTATTATTTTGGGAGCTTTCCTACTATCTCAACACTGTGCAGTCAGGTGGACCAGTCTGTTCTGGAGGAGAGAGGTGTTAGAGTGCAGTATAAGAACAGACAGTACCAGCACTGAGGCTCACACTGGGTTTTAATTCTGGTGCCATAATGAGGGCCGTATGTGTGAACGCACCCCTGTGCTGTGCCGCGCTACAGGCCTCGTGCTCCACCCAGTCCACACACACACACACCTGCCTGTTCGTACTGTGAATACACACAAATATGTGTGAACATTTCAAAGAATATGTCTTTTAATTATACACTCATCACAGCAGGACAGTATCTGAGCCATTTGATAAATGCCTCAGAAATACACTGCATGTCGAGTGCAACGATTTTGTTTAGTGGTTTTTATTCCACTTCTCTAGCCAAATCACCAAACCCACATTCCTCTGGTGGGTCCAGCGTGTTTCTTGTAAACGGGATTCCACTCGCCACTAATTTCCAGTCTTTGGAGCGCTTCCGACCACAACACAAACACGGGGAACAGAGGCGGATGCCATCTCATCACTCAAGGTGTCAAATTCTGCTGTGGATGTAGCATGAAAGAGAGTAGCTTGCTCTTTACATATCTTTATCCATACACCATCAAGTGTATGAAATTTGACGTATCTGCCAGAGTAGCAATGAATTATAGTGACAAGTTGTGCCCAACCCAGAGGTTAGTTTTTCCCAACATCCAGTGGCTTTTGGATAATTGTAGATTTTTGTATTATGTATGTCCAACAGAAGTGTATGATTCTTACAGGTTTTGTCTATTAAGATAATCTTCACAAATGAACACAACTTTTATGAAGCCTAAATACTGTAAATATAATAATGTAAACCTAGGCTATTAACAAATGGTTGACCTTTTGAGCAGTTTTGCTCAGCTTTCTTTGAGCAACGCTGCTTGGGCACTTTCCCATTGAGAATTTGTAACAAATTTAGATCAGTCGTGGGCTCTATGTCTCACCTGGTTGCCCATTTATTGCAACATTTCCTAAAGTAGCCCAGCAACATTGCTCAAAATGTTGCCCAGTGTATCATTATCCTAAGCCTTCGACAGATCATTGAAATGATTTAAAATCTACAAGTTTGAATGAAATAGTTTGCAAAAGCGAGAGTGACAAGTAATTAATTATGCAAGTTATAAATTATGTGAGTGAACCTTTTCCCCCAAAAAAACATTAATTTCAAAACGTTGGATCCACAGGAGCAAAAATGCAAATTTGTTTCTGTTCTGATCTTATTTAGATCTTATGCTAATGTTTAATTAGTGGGCTGTAACTTCACTTTTTCCATGTGTCTGACTTTGGATGGTTCATGATTATTCATGTGTAGTAGATTCCCGACTGGTGGGTTACAATGAAAAAAGGGTCACAGGTCTAGTCCGATAGAATCAAACAATGCGGTAATACAATGCAAAGCGGAAATAAGAAAATGCAATTTACCATAATAAGGATGATAAATCAATAGACAATTGGGATATAATAGGCCTGTATTTTTTTGCTGTTAGTGTCAAATCGGTCAGTCAAAACAGTCTCGCTCCACAGATTTAAATAGTTTGGTTAGTCACTTGGTAGAAGTGGCTAAATTAGGTAGTAGCCAAAATACTGCCAGCATGGACAGATTGCATGATATTCTCTCCCTATGAACAAAATAGCAAAAAGCTACCTAATATTTGGCCCTGTATTGCATCATGAAAGTGAAATCTTCCCTGAAACAAAAGCAGCTGAGAAGCACTAATATAGACGCGGTAGATCCATCAGTATGTGATGTGAGAACAGCAGGTGTTTCATACCGGTGATACAGTGTGAATTTGCTGGTTGCTAATTTTCAACAGTGTTGCCCTGTTTGTGTGTGTGTAAGCTGTGATTTGAGGCTGACGCCGCAGAATTTGCTGCAGTGAGGATGGAAAGACACAGAACTGATGAGAGAGAGCGAGAGGGAGAAAGTGTGAAAGGCAAGCAGCTGCATCCTCTCGTCCTGACTCTCTGTGAACTCCTGTAGGGGTGTGTGTGTGTGTGTGTGCTTAGAGTACGACTCCATCCACAAGGGAAAATGCACATTCCTTACTTGTCATTTATTCAGCACAGACAACTTTAGGAACAGGACCGGCAGACAGGGTGTGTGTGTTATCGGACTGTACAGTGATGCGCTGGAGGAGGCGGAGGTCTCCGGGACAGGGCAGGCAGGGGGAAGCGAGGGGATCGGAGGCAGCCTTCACCATGCCCTTCTTCAGAGGTAACGGAGCTTTACTGTGCTCATCTATGTGCTGCTCTTTAACACTGTTAGCAGATGGTGTCTGCTCTCTGTAGAGACTGTGCATGGTTTGTGATGTTCAGTATGTTTATATGTCTTGTATTTTATAGTGCTGTGTACTGATGTGCTGCAGTGCTCACTGGCCACTCATCCATCATGCGCTCTATTCCATCGCAAACACTGATCACACACTTCCTCAGTGTGCTTACACACACAGTTCAGGCTTCTGCAGAAAGGTGTACTGTGAAAGTTATAGTGGAATGTGGAATTACATAAACTAGGGTAATTACTTGTTTATATCAAAATTTTGTGTTGTGCGATTAGTCACATCCAAAATAAAAGTTTTTGTTTACATTACATTTGTATGTGTACAGTCTAATTATTATGTATATATATATACAGACATGCATGTATATATTTTAGAAAATATGTTGTTTATAAATATATTTATATATAATATAAAATATAAGAATATGAATATATAAACGTACAAATATAAATATTTCCAAAATATATACTCTACGTGTGTGTATTTATGTATACATAATAAATATACTTGCTGCTTGACAGCACTAATACAATAATTTAATAATTTTATATAATGGTATTTGGATTGAAAGTATGTTGATATACAAAGAATTTATTTGCCCAAGCACATAAGTCTGTTTTTTAAAATGGTCAAAAATCATGTTTTTTATTATGTTATTATGTTTTTATGATTTTGAAAATGGTTAAAAACAGTTTGTTTTTTGCAAATAAACTGTTTATATATTAATTCGATTTAATAATGAAAATAATAATAAAAGCATTCTTTTTTTAAGAATAATTGTATGATTTTATTAAAGAAAGGTATACAATTCTTGGGAGTTTTACACATACTGAAAAAGAAGTCAGTGATGCAGTATACTGTGAGGCCAGTATATGTTAACACTTATAATTGCACGTGTTATCAAATGTGGAATGATGATGATTTTCTGGCGTCTTTTTTCGTTACTATGTTAAATAGTGAATGAGGACTGATATGTTGGTCTTATGACAGCAGTATCATTTTACGGTTTATCAAGCAGCCAGGCCTCAGATTTCTGCTCACTGACTCAACATCTGCAATTCTTTTCATACTTGCTTTGTGGACTAAAACAGACAGAAAGCAGCAGAATAAAGCAGAGCATTGAGCTGTACCCTTTGAGCACGGGGCACAGAGACCTTCAGCTCCAATCATCATATGACACTATCAGATGGGAGCGACTTTTACCACATTGCAGCCAAACCAATTGTTTTGTTTTTCATGTGTTTTTCACTCAGTAAAGGACTATAGGTTTCATACTGCTATTCATCTATGGTGCGTTTAATTCATTTACAAGTGAGTATATTTGTTTGTTTAGCCTCAATAGGACGCCTGAGTTACTGACATAATCAGTTTAGATGTTTGTGTTTTCTTTTTAGATACTAAGAGACGTTTTTGGCTTTCTGGGTGAGATTCTTGCATTTCATTTGATCCATATTTCATGAAACATGTTTCTCAAAGTCTTCTGATTCTGGTCCAGGCAACGGGTCCAGAATGCTGAGGAGCTGAGATGCTTTTTTCTTCTTTCAGTTTGTGTGGATGAGATTAAAAGAGATCTTTCACGACTGGTTAGCGCAGTATTGTTTCATTTTTAACTCAAAACAGATGGTTTCATGATTGGTAGGTGAGATGAGAGGGGTCTCGCAAGAACTTTGGCGATATCCTTGCGATAGGGGTACAATGCGCCACAACAAATTCCCGGGAAACTGCTGCCGCATTCTATTTACGGGTTGTGCTTCACATCCACACAGCTTTCAAAGTAAACTCAATCATGGATTAGTGTTCACATGTTGTTTATTACTGCATGTAATTTATTAAAATAGTTTACTTTCAAAAAATGTATTCCAAAAAAATGTTGGTGCATTTTGTAATGTTTTTGTTAAATAAAATACAGCTTTTCCCAATATATTTTATCAATAAGGATTGATTCTAAAAAGTCTAAAAATCTCGTTCTCGTGAAACCAGTGTCTTGTCACACCTCTAATGATTGGTGTTTTTTACAGAGACCCTTTTTATGCATTGTTTGGATGTTTTAAATAAAAATGTATTGCACAGGTTTTATTTGAATTTATAGGTTATTACCTTGTGAGTCTGTATATCTACTGTCATGTGGATTCTGGACCACATAACCACATTTGACTACCCATGGACCACAATAGAAAGTAAACAGATGTACACTACTGTTCAAATGTCAAAGAATCCTAAAGGAAAGTTTCATGATTTCCAGAAAATGACAATAATATAAAATGTTTTTAAGCACCAAATTAGCTTATTAGAAGGATTTCCAAAGTATCATGAAGACCAGAGTAATAACAGCTGAAAAGTCATTGTCATAAAGACAATGTCTTTGCCATAGGAATACATTAGATTTTAAACTGCATTACAAAAGAAATAAGATTTTACGGACACATTTTATTTTAAGGTCCAATTCTTTCCATTAACAAAACATTAAATGTAAATTTTGCCTAAATAAACTACTAGTTTGTTGCTTATTGATAGCAAGGTAGTTGTTAAGTTTAGGTATTGGGGATGTAGACTATGCTCGTGCAGAATATGTGCTTCATAAGTACTAATAAACAGCCAATATGTAATTAATAGGAATGCCACTAAGCAACTGGTTAATAATTGGTACCTATACTGAATTGTTACAGATTTTACAATATTGCTGATTTTACTGTATCAATTACATTCAGCCTTTATGAGCAAAAGAGACTTGAAAAACATAAATATATATATATATTCCTGACAACAAAGTTCTGAACAGTACGTGTGTGTCAATACAGAAAGTGTGTCAGAAAGTAGGTTATGTAGACTGGGACCATTTCTTTACTCAGTTAAAGTCTTTATAAACACTGTGGCCTGGCCAGATCTGTGGTAATGCTTTGAAAGGGTTTTACAGAGAATAACAGTGTTTTCAATCTCTAAATGTTTCTGGTAGTATTTAAATTAGGGAAATAACTAGGGATGGTTTGGCATTAGATTAAGTATGTGGTCCAGGAATTGCGGTTGTTCAAACTCCTCCTGCTGTGCTGAGGTAACATATAAGTTGCGTTTGTTTTTTTTTGCCCTCCTAATGCCATTACTTCATATTTGGCAGATGCGACTCAGCGCTAACCCCAGCATTTGTTGTTGTCGTTGTTGTTTATTTTTAGAGGAAACCACTGAGAATGTTCTGCCTCCTTAGTGCCATGCTACAACATTCACGGGCATGCTGGGATAGCTAAATCCCCAGGCCTGCTGATAAGTCTCAATAGTATGTGCCCAGTGTGGATTCTGTTCAGTGATTAATATTTAGATAAGAAAAACATCCTAACAGGAAGGCAGATCTGAAAACACGTCTACAGAGAATCTGAATCATCTGCTCTTTGTTGAAGTTTGGTCAGCTGATCATCTCCATGGAAACAGCCAGAATGACTTTCAGAAAGTCAGCAGGATGGGAGCCTGATGTGAAATTACCTGGTGTGAAAAAGTTTTAGCAACCATGTCGTCTAATTACCCGAACGACCGTCACGAGCCAACTTGTGAACTGATGCTCTACACTCGTGCCTGTAATTACATCATCTCGCGCTTTAAAGCACCTTAATCGCCGCCCCTCTTTATTTCTCCTCCTTTTGCAACGATGCCATCCCTTCAGTTTTGTTTGCATTGGTTTAACATTTCTCAATGAGTTAAGAAATGCTTTAGGCTACTTCCACTGATGTGGAAAGGCCTCTATAACATCCACTTGAGTTTCTGAAATCTGGGGGATGGGAGTGAAGGTATAGACGAGCGAGATTCAAGAAATGGTGCTGACGGCCTGGCCCTGCTTTCCGAGCAGGAAATGAGCACCGTGTGGATTGTGTGAATGCGAACGTGCGTACGTGTGTCTTTTTGCACGTGTGTTTGTGAGACTCCAAGGCGCAAGAGGTGCATGGGCGTCCCCCGACGGCTCGTAATGCTCAGCAGATGTTTTCCACTTTCCATGTTCGTATTAATCCAGTCATGTGGACAACAAAGAAGCAACGTTTTCCAATACAGCGCTCTCTTTTCCAGCACAAAACAACCCATTGCTCCCTAGCTCTGATAGTTATCTAAGCTAGGCGGCCATTCCAGAGCAATATTTCTCTCACACCCTCTTTCTTCCCTCCATGCTTACGCTCCATTGTTCCATTTTCTTAAATATAAGCTTGTTCCAGCTATCGTACTGTAGTTCAGCCGTTTAGATCCTCACTATCTGTATGGTCTGCAATGAATTACGGGTATTTCTTCTTTATAACAAGTCAGTCAGGTTTCTTCACTGTTTGTTTTGTTTACATTCTCTAAGAGGCTTGAGGCAGAGGGCATCGAATGGCTTTTTCCGCTAAACCCTTTTCATTAAATACTATTCAAAGAACCGTTTTGTTTATTTTGAGAGATTTTCAGGGTTACAAGGAGAGAGCTGACCACCCAGACCGGTGTCAGGAGACTAAGGAAAAGTTCACGCTCTAGGGGATTTTTGGCCGGATTGGATAAGTGTCTTTGTCTTAACAGCATTCGTTCTTTAAAATGTTTTCGTCTTTGTGAGGGAATAAGATCAAAACCTGTGTTTTTTGCCTCACTACATGCCTTTCATTCTGCTCGTCCTTTGAGTCTGAATCTTCATGTTGGCTGCTAGTCCTGGCACACGCAGGCTCATCTTGGATGCTGCAGGCCCACATTAGGAGCTCTTCCCTGACCACACACACCTCCCAGTGGTGCAGTGAGGCCACGGCCCTATTCTCTTTTGCTGGTTAACCCAAATCCGCTTCTTATACTGTGAAAAGTATCTTTTTACGGCTTCAGGCGAGCAATGGCATCACTCAGTGAGTCAGTGCATATTGTTAAATCACTGTGAAGTGTTTATTTACCGTTCTTTTCAGGTGATGTAAGATTAAAAATGACATCATGATTATAACACACATACACAAACATGATATGCACGCATAAACTACGATTTAGGAGTTTGAGGTTTAGTGTTTTTGTCTCTTATACTCATTAAGGCTGCATGTTTTTACTTTAATTAAATGAATGACTACTACCCTGGCCACTTTGTAAAAGATGGTTTTTAGTGCTGTTGTTACACTAGGAGGAAGGCACAATTACTATTTTAAAGTTTCCCAAGCGTGAGTGTGAAATGAGTGTATTTGTGTCACCATTGCATGTGTGCAATGTCACTGTCTCAATTATATCCTTATTGTGGAATTTCTGACTCGCTCATACACACACCAATCAGTGTCAGATTTAATGGTGGTGACAGAGGGTTATGTGAGTGGGTGTATTGGAAGGGAAGGCCTTTGTCAGTATGCCCTCTGGCCGGTTTGAGGGAGACGCACACAATAAGGTCTTTAGAGCATCACTCAGCATGCGCTCCATTAGCTGTAGGTCTGAGTGAAGTGTTTAGTATCATAACATAATCAGTATAGATTGTGTGTGTATATGGTCCCATGAGGAACTGTACGTATTACATGTGTTGTTGCTCAGTAATTTAACTGTTAGAATGAGTGTGTCACGCCACAGCAAACAATGGACTGACTGGTTTGGATCAATACTAGAGAACCACCAGTGGAATGTAACCTATCATCTTAAATTCCTGAGAATCCGTCTCAAAAAAGTGTGCGCAGATCTTGATCTGGAGTGCGTTTCCCGAACAACGATGTAACTCGCTGATAAACCACCACAGTACGATGCATTGTTTTGGAAACGAACTAGCTACACACAACACGATCGCATCTTCGTCGTTTGAACAACGTTAGTTCAACAACATAGGGCCATTGTTAATGACAACGGAACTTGCGACCATAGTAGACTAACTATGCCTTTGAGAAACGCACCCCTTGACTTGTTTCCATAACACACTGTGTTCACACAACAACATCTTTTATTTGTCCCTTCTTTCATGGTATGATCTAGTCATTGACTAATATATGTATTGTTCACATTTTAATATAAAATGAAATATTCTAAAGAACACTGACAGCCAAACAACACTGGAGCCCATCGACGTCTATGCTTTTTCATATTCCACAAAATAAAGAAGGTCAATACAGAATTACATGAGCAAAGAGAATGTAAATATTTAGGGTGATCTGTCCTTTTAATTATAATATTATGGATTCCAGAGGTCTGAGATATATCGGCATCCACAAAAATGTTCAAAGAGAAGAAATTAAGTTTGCTTTGATTAAAATAAGTAACTGAAATAATTACAGTTGCAATTTAAATGAATAAACTGAAGAATTCCAGAAGTTAGTTAACAGTCTTTTGGGTGTTTTAGTTGTTTTAGTTTATTTAAATGCAAATTTTGTCTTATTTCAAAATATGCGACCCTATATGGGACCCTGACCCTCTGGTTGAGAACGACTGACCTAGAAACAGTTTGACCCAGTCCTGCTTACAGTAAATACTGAGTAATTTCACTCACATGCCTCCGTTTTCAAAATGCGTCTCAAATGTACCAGTGTTTGACTTCTTGTAAATAATCAATGTTTCTGAGACCAGATATTTCAGATAAACCAGAAGAAAAAACTCATTCTGTAGAGCACAGAGATATTCATTCGATTTTGAGTGGGTTTGCTCCTCTGGGTGTGGTGGGCAAAGAAAAGAAAATTGGGAGGTTGGGAGACGGATATAGGAGGAGGGAGAGTGTCTGACAGACTTAATTGAGTTTATAGGCAGTTGAGAATGGAGATAGTGGCATCTTTATATACTGGAGAACAGATCAGCCCAGTGCTTAACTGAAAGACGGGCCAGCTGGGAGCCTATGCACAGCTCAGTCAAAGAGTCACACCACCTCACAGTGTGTGTGTGGGTATGTGTAGGCCTAACTCCTCCTCCTGCTTTCTTTAATTCAGAGCGTGTGTGCGCAGGCCTTGCTTTCTATATGTGTTTGCCATACTGTTGGACTGTTTGTTTAGCTGCTTCTTTTGATCCTTGTGAAAAGGTTAGTATATTTGCTTGCAAAATTGATGTATGTGTATACATTTGCATATGTGTGTGTGTATTTCTGCACTTTCTTCTCTGCGGTATATGGACTCATGCCGCGGTGCAGCTCTGATCTGCTAAGATGTGCTGACACAAATATGCACACTTGGGTGTTCTATTAAGATTAATTGATGTTCGTCCAAGAGTCATTGATTTTGAGACTAACTCAGATTTGTTGATTTTGAGTCAGAAATGGTTTTAGGTTGAGTTGTGATGGATTAAGCACTGTTTAACTGTCTTTGGTTTGTTGCTTCTTCAGTGCGGTTTACTATGTCTGTCAGTCTGTATGGGTGGGATAAGCAAACACGTCTAGAGGCAAAGGATAACGGGCACGTAAACAGCAGGTGTGTGTACATGTGTCTAAAGGCTAAACACCTTTAAAACCCATGATAAGTGCGTGTTTTTAAATGACCTGCTCTGTTGTAATCCTGCATTTACTTCCCTTTTGACTCCCATCCTTTGTGTGACCCCTTCAATGGCTATTTGTCATCCCAACATATTACTCTCTGTAAAGCCCTTCAAATTCACTGATAGTGTTGTGTGTTACTGACTGCTTAGCTTTCTGGAGAAAAAAAAGTTCAGTTTGAATCAGTGACCGTCACCAACTCTTGTGATATGAACAACATCATTCATTAGAGAAATGTAGAACGGAACTGAGTAGAACTGTAATATTGTTTCCCCGGTTGGATGTACTCTTTGTCACAAAAATGTAATCTTTGCTTCCTCCTTCTTTGTTGGAATATTTGCTGTAGTCCAAGTAATTCTGTTTCAAAACGCTGGCTGAATATTTTAACATTTTGCATAAAAAATGTCGAGGAAAATAGAAGATATTTAAATATATAAGCTACACTAGAATTTACATCATGGTGAACAGATTTAATGCAATTAATTGCAACAAGCATAAACTGTATCTGTTCTTAAGAAAAGACTCTTAAAATATATATTTTTTATTTGCAAAGGCAGTATGTGCAGTTCCAATCACATCCACTAGAGGGAATAACAACACTATTCATCACTGCCTTGAACTGCGTGATCTTCCCGTATCTGCCCTGCTCATGTCCTCTTCATTTTGTTATGGTCTTTATTTTAAATCTAAGCACAATTAAGCACCTGGCGTAATAGATTGATGGTTCACCCTCCTACATTGGTAAAAAGCTCTTATGTACAGAGAGATTGGGGAACAGCAGACTCAGTGGCCCCAGGCCTTGGAAAGAAGCCTTTTTTTACTGAGAGAGATTATGTTGTCTACACTGCTGTTTACAGTATGAAGAGGGAGAAGAGGCAGGTAGCATTTGCCTTAGTAGGATATAGGTTGAAGTAGATTGAGTATTTGCTTCCTTTTAAGCGATTATAAACTGATGTGTGGGGTTTTGTGCATGAAATTGTAATGCAAAGTGTATTTTAATACTATTTAATAGTTTTGCCTTGGGTATGCGGGAGGCTGACGTCATGCATGATCACATGCACATGATTGCATATATGCGTGAATGAAAAAACGTGTCTGCAAGCATGCATTCACGTTTTAATACCAATAATGTTACAGGAAATGAGAGAGATTATGCTGCTTTTGTTCCTTCGTCTATTTCCTCTATTATGACTCTTGGGATCTGGAAAGATAAGACGCAGTTCTACATCAAATACTGTCCAAGATGCAGCTCCGCCTCCAACTCTTCATAATAACTGTTGTGCTGTTTGTAAGGTCTGTGCAAACCAGTGGTGGGCAGTACTGAAATGAGGTTGCAATGTCACCATAAAAAAAAAAAAAAGTCAATTCATAATCCAGTTACAGCTGACATACAGTATTTTCAGGTTAAATTAATTAGCATTACTTACACATCAAGAAAACAAGGTCAACTACAATCAATATAATTCTTGCATTTTTTTAATGTAATCAAGTTATTGTTCTGTTTAATAATTATTGTTTATTAGAATTAAGTAGTTTTTAAGCTGTTTTATATTCCAAAGTAATAACTATAAGAGTGCTGTAACAAGTTTCACATTACATGTAATATAGTATATGTGTGTGTGTGTGTGTGTGTTTATATATATACATATATATTTGTTGTTAACTTCTGTTCTGCTTCTTTTGAATGGTGAAATTATGTAATTATGTACCTTGGTTAATTTTTTCCCCTTACAGATGTTTTCAAGTCATTTCAAGTTTCGGTGTGACATGACAAATTGGTAATATATAAGTGGGTGTGTTGTTTATGTATGTATAATTACTTTTCCCTTTAACCATTATTTATTAATTCAGATCAATTTGCAGATGATTTTTCATTCATTGCTCATCCATTCTCAATTACCCCCTACTAAACCTACAACTCAATGGGCACAGGAGAGGCAAGAGAGATGCTGCTTCCTGCTGTAACTTTAACTGCTGGTGTTGCTGTGGGACAGTCTCACTTTGGAAAAATGAAGTGATTTATAGTTTAATGTCATGTTTTGTGATAATTACATTGTTTTATTTTTATGCTGTGGAGGATGCACTGGAGGAACCCCCCCCTGGTGCAAACTCGTTTGGACACCTGTGATTCAGAAGGACTGATGCAAACTGCTGAGCAAAACAAGATTAGGCCACTTCAAACAATTGCACACTTAAACTGTAAAAGGTTTTAGTTTTGTTTGTGGGATTTCAATGACTCTTTCAGCAGGTTACACTGTTACACCATGTCAACTAGTAACTTTTTTAAGAGTGAGTCACTGAATCATTCACTCATTAGTTTTGTTCAAAACATTGGCTACGCTCGAATGCTGAAAAATGCTGCCTCCAAAGACAGCTAGGAAGCTAACGAGACACCTAAATCCAATGACTGTATCACATTCTGTTGACTTAAATAACTTTATCTCATTATCACTTTTTGAATGAAATTGTGTTTAAAAACAATAAAATAGTAATATTTGTGTCGGAATCATTGTACATCAAATCTTCATTAACCGACAGCATGTTATAAATTGGGGCCGAGAGTGGAGCATTTGAATCACGCACAAAAAAAAAAACTGACAAACACAGGCCTGCCTACAGGACTGACAACTGGATTCTGCTGCTGTGTGAATGTGGCCAATAAAATGCAAATTTCTTTTTAATTTATTTTTTTAATATATAATCTATGAGTGGCGTATTTTGCAGCAAACCTTTTAAAATAATTGGGTAAATACTGAAATAAATTAATAAATAAAATGACATTTTAAACCTTTTAAATGATTGACTGTATTAATCTGTCAAAATTCATATAGGTCGGTTAACAGTTAAACGGTTAAAATGAACATCCCTGTTAGTTACTCAATAATAGTGACAACCTTTAAACAAGTCACATCATTACACCAGAAGATGGACACAAGTGACTTGAATCATGGACACAAGATCATTCATTCAGACAATTCATTCTAAAACAGTCATTCAGGAACAGTTGTTTTTAAAGTTACTGTATGTAGGATTGACAACGAGTGGTTGAACTAGGTATTGCAGTCCAAATTCAAAATACTGGAAAGGGGTTTTTCACCCGGCCCCTCCTTCTCAGACTTGACGCACACCCAGGTTGCCATGACTGACGACACCAACAGGAACGAACACACATGACAGGGAATTAAATGATAATACACTGTATTTATTTTCTGCCAAGCAGGCAACCTGGATGCCGAAACACTACTGACTCCGTGATTGGGAGATAGATGGAGGGTGGCACTTCAGACCAAAACAAAACATGACAACATAAACATCAGTTGAGGGCTACAACTGCGCTTTTTTTAAAAAAAGACAAAGGGACTGTTGTTTGTCTCATTGCTTAAAGGGATAGTTCACCCAAAAATGAAAATTCTGTCATTAATTACTAAACCTGATGTTGTTCCAAATTTGTTCATCTTTGGAATGCAATTTAAGATATTTTTTATAAAATCTGTGGGCTCTCTGACCTATACCATAGACAGCACAGGAACGCCATGATTAAGACACGGAAAAGTACCAAGATGATCGACACAATAGTCCATGTGTGATATCAGTGTTTCAACTGCTACGAAAATACCTTTTTGCGCAAAGAATATTGTGCAATCTTAAAGCCTTAAGTTGTGTTCTAAAGATGGACAAAAGTCTTGGGTTTCAAACTACACAAGGGTTGGTAAATGATGATAACAGAATTATTATTTTTGGGTGAACTATCCCACCAGGCATGGGACGTCCATATAACATCAGATTGATGTTGGACATGACTTTGGACAGATGTTGCATTTTGGTTGAAAATGAAATGACGTTGACGTTGGATTTTGATTACACAATCTAAAAACAATATTATATTAACATCAGGTGACGTCAGTATTGGACGTCAATTTAACATTGACATTAGACATTGAATTTGCGTCGAATTCTGGTCATCTGACGTTGCAACCAAAATGTAACCAAATATTAACGTCTTATGACATTGTGTGCCTGCTGGGATCACTTTAATGCCTGTGTGAACTGAAAGTTGTTGCTAAATTTATTGTGTATTGTGGTATATTTCAGAGTGAAACAGGATATTGAAAGAAAAAATGGATTTTAGCACACCTCCTCAGCTCATAGCAGACTGAAGGATAGAGGAAGTGGTTGAAGATGTTCTGTTGAAGTCATCAAACTGATGTCATCAGAGTAGAAAATGTTCAGATATTGACTGAAAATTGCAACGAGAAACACATTATAAGACTAGTAAGGCACATTACCAAAGGAAACAGGTTCCATTTTATTTATAGAAAGCATAATATATATGTAGCATTTTATTTAGATTGCCCAACAAAATGTGTGGTCACAGAAGAAAGTCACAGGATCATCTGAATTTAGAGGAAGGGGTGTAAAAGTGAAGGAGGTGTAAAGCGATCATATGAGAAAGAGAAGTTCTATCTTTAAGCTTAGAGCAGTTCTAATCCTCTCAGATGGCTAAGTTGAGGGCATTCTTTCTTTGAGTTTATTCATCCCTCTCTTCTCTCCTCTCATGTTACTCTGCTTCTTCCTGGCCGTTGAGAAACTGAGAGGCTGATTGAAGGGCCAGGTGCTGTAGGAAAGTTGCACAGTATAAAGTCACCCTGATTGCTTGGTCTACCCACCGTGCCCACCCAGGACGCTAGTGGCAGTGTTCACAAAGCTGCTGTAATCAGATCAGATGTGCTGCTTTCAGACTGATCTGATATTTTAGGCACAAACACATTAAGAATCAGTGCACTAGTCTTGAACTAATTCCCAGCCTTATGTTCTCCTTTTAAATGTGTTTTCCCTTCTTTTCCCACTCCTCTGTCCTGAGCCATACGATTTGTTCGGAGGCCATTTTATGCTGTGTTTGTGTTTTTCCTTCAGATGACGTATATGTGTTTGTGTGGCTAAGGTTTATGCACGTGCGAAACTGAGGTTTGGCAATCCTGCGCTCGTATCTGTAAAATGCTCTTTCTCATCTATCATCCCTCCACCTCTGCAGCACGTGCATCTGTTTCTGCTTAAAATACATTGTGCTTTTTCTGATCCGTTTGAGTTTCTATGGTTTCTATGGTCCTCCTCTCGTGACACCCCCCCCCCCCCCCCCATTCAAACAATATTATTTTAAGATTTAAAGCTACAAAACTACAGCCTCCTCCGTGTTGGGAATGCGAATGACTAGATGTGTGGAGTGAATTATTTATTTACTGCAAACAAATCCTCCAGTAGCTAAGTTTCTTCGCAAAGTCTGGTCCTCCATATTCTTTCTTTCTTTTCTTCAATAACATCTATGTGGTGAGGAGCTTTGGAGGCCTCAACCCCCTCCCCACTAATCTCTCCACAATATTGTTAGGAAATGGCTCCAGAAGACCGAGTGAAAAAGGTGGGAGCAAAACCAGGATAGGAGGGATATAGAAGGAGTTCCCTCCTCCAAGGGCTGGTTCATGTGGTTTTCACAAAGTTTATCATGAGTTAAAAAAGAAGGGGGCTCTCTCTCCTGTTTCTTTTTTCATTTTTCTCTTCACTCCACCCTCTTTCCCTCCTCTCTCTAAGCCCCCTAAATGTGACCACGTTCTTGTGCACCCCTCACCCTCTGTTGCAGCAGAGCAGAACCGCACAAGCTTGTGTCCTTCTCTATTTCCCTTTAGATTTGTCCTGTAGGAATTGGTAAGGTGGCTCCTTGTCTATGATCCAGGTGAGTGTCGAACAGGCAAACTTTGTTTTGTATTTGCTTCCGAGCCAAACTTGTCAAAATGAGATAAAACAATCCAAAAGTTTTGCTTTCAGTGACTTTTTTAGTTTTATTGGCTTGCCAATGCATCTTTCAAAAGCTGTGTGCTGAGTCCTTGCAATTGCTTCCACAGGTTGGCAAATCAGATTCAGATGGCGTCTGTGGGATTTGAACAGTTTTTTACGATTATTGACGAGGTCACTGCAGTAAGAGAAGCATAGATTCTTACAGTCATGTTTTTATGACTAACGACTGGCTAGCAATCGAAAACTTAGAGCATCTAGGCCTTTGGAGAGGCTTGCGTATGGAGCTGATGATTGACAGCCAGCGTACTGTAAGAGCCAGAGGGAAGAGAGATGTCGTGAGAGATCTCACAAGCTGTTGGAATAATGAAACCTGCTGTGCTATCAGAGTTTCTCCTCCCTTTACAGTTTCTGTTTCCCGTGTAGGAATGAAGTAATGATTTTTGAGCAACTCTGCAGGTTTGGCAGAAGGTGCTGAAACTAAAGATGCTGACATAGCTTTTGCAATGATTGAGGGAGCAGAATATGGTATGGTCGAAGGAAGAGAAGAGCCAAACTTATCGAAACCGTGTCTTATCCTAATATACAGTTTTGTCTCAAGGGGAAAATCCAATCATTCTTCTTGTTTTCATTAGCACCGTTCTGCTGGAGGTGTAGTCATAGAAACTCTGCATACAGATGTTCCCTAAAGGATTTTACTCTGTAACTGCATTTCACTCACCGTTAGTGTCAATGTCAGTCAAGCATTTATATGAAGATTAACAATATTGCTGTTGTCACATTTAATCGTGGTAACTGCTGTTTGATGTGCTGCACAGGGTCACACTGTGAGGCCGCTATGATGGCTGCTGCTTACAGTTAAAAAAAAAAAACAGGTTCAGTTTCTTGTTACAACTTGTTTAATACCTAAGTATTGGACTTAAAGACAATTAATGTTTCCTCAACTCTATCTTAAAGGCATAAATCCGCCCAAATTAAAACATAGATGCTTTAAACAGTTCCTAAAGCTGTAGTAATCTAATCAAGCAGTTTAATCCAAGTCATCTAAAGAAACATTTCAATTTAGTGGCATTTGTGTTTTGAAGATCAACAAGTCTTTAAACACACTTTTCACACTATTGCTAGTTTAAAGGTTCTCCTGATCTATGGCATTGTGAAGCAGCTTTATTTTTAAGAATGTAGGCTTGAGTTTGAGGCAGGTCTACATGTTTTCAAATGATGGCAGGAAGAGGTGGTTTGGGAAATTTCTTTAAGCAATACTTATTTTGGCAAATGCATTTCGTACAGCTAGTGGCACAAAACAATTATTGTTGAAATATTTAAAGTTTTGAAAGCGTTTTGGCATTGCATTTCACAGCCATTTCACGCTTAAGAAAGCTCAAGCCTCAAGACACAGGCTAAATAATTACAGTAAATATTAGTAGATTTAATGAGTGTAAATGAGCTTTGTTTTTGCGGAGGCAATACTAAACATACACAACAAAGCTATGACTTGCAGAAATGAAGAGGAGAGTATTCCTGCAAAATCAGCTACATGCTGAAACGCACATACCTGCTCAAACCCAGACGACATAAGCCTGCAGGCCGACTGACAAACTGCTCTATGAGGCTTTTTTTAAAGTGTGAAGATGTAGAAGTATTTGGTTTCTTTCAGTTGCAGAACAGTGTGTCTTTTGTTAACAGTTTGATTCTTTCAAACTCTTGTTTGTAACGATGTATGTGTGTGTGCCTCTGTGGCTCAGACGTACAGAGAGTGAGAGTGTATCAGTGAGGGTGCATGTCATTCTCTCAGTGTACAGATCACACTTACACAAGGGTATGGTTGAGAAAGCAAAGACATTTATCAGCTCTCTGTCACCAACAGGCTTATGTAATGGAGTATGTGAGTGTGTGAGTTGAGGGGACAGATCCAGGGTTCCTCTTACCTAATTAAATGACTGGGGTGCCCCAGTGATTGTGCCAGGAGCTTCTGTTAGCACACAGATCATTATGTATGAGCTCCGTTCAGATTGGCGAGGAGGATTGCTTCTGGTGGATAAAACATCTGAATATCATGAAAATATGGACATGGGTTTGATTTCCATGTATGAACTAATTTTTTTTATCATTCGTTATTTAAAATTATAATATTATAATTATTTCTAGTTATAATGATTTATAATTTGTGGAATATTATTTATAATTTAAAAGTATTTTGTTCTATATATTAAATATTATATTATATAAAATGTATTTGATTCCTGTAATGGCAAGACTGAATATAAAAACAGTTACTGCTGAATATTTTTGTGGAAACTGTGATATACTATAACCTACAGCATTTATTTGAGAAATATCTTTAGTGTTACCTTTGATAAATGTAATACTTTCTTGCTAAATAAACTAGCAATTTCTGTAACACTTTACTAAAAGCCTTTGTGTATAATGAACTAAAAAGGGTTATTAAAGGGTATTAGGCATTATAATTAACCATAACGTGGATTGATATATCATTATATCTATATCTGAGTATCTATATATGTATATATAATAAACCATTAGAATTTAAATGCATAGTGCAACAATGAATTAATAAATGTTCTTATGAATTATGATTGTACAATGTTGGCACCGATAGCCTTGTGGGCAGCGCGCCGACATATAGCACCATTGCACATCGGCCGTCACGAACCCCAGCTTGCAGACCTTCCGATCCCGTCCCCTATCTCTCTACTGCTTCACTTCCTGTCAACATTGATCTATCTTATCGAATAAAGGCAAAAAGTAAAAAAACAAAAACAAAGCATTGGTGCCATACAAGGCATAATTAGTGCACTAAAACAGCTTTTATAATGCATTATAGATAAAGGCTATTTGTAAAGTAAATTGTTACTGTAATGTTTTGGGCTCTGTGGCTTGAAAACCTTTGGGAAACCCTGATCTAGATAATTGATTTTCTTGGAAGAATTCCTGTTTTCCAAAAACATTTGCATTAATTCCTCATTTTTGCTGATGTATCTGCTTTATAAAATTAGTGTTCTGTATTCCCATTTTGAACATCAGACAGGCATGAGTCAGAGCCTACATCTCTACTTTTGAGCATCAGTCATTAGCCCATAAACAGTAATGAATCCAAACATTTGCATGTCGTCTGTTTTTGCTTGCAATAAGCAAATTTTCCTGTGCTTCCGTCCCTGGTAGGAGGTTGTCTGTCCTCGTTTGCACAGAGGCTTTTTGATGTAGGATTTGAGCCGCTCCACCCCGCTCTCTCTCCATCCTATCATAGCGCGAGCTGAACGACAAAACCGAAGCCCCTTTAAACCTCCCCTGCTCTGCATGCCGAACACACTCCTCCTTCTCATTCAGATAAACTGAGCAGTTTAGCTGGAATTACAATCCCCTAATCCAGTGCTGCATGGAGGAGTTTAAAAAGAGACGAATGCACAAAATAATCAAATGAAATGAATAGAATAAAATGAGAGTTTGAAATACATAAATAGATGAAAGGCAGTCTGAAAACCAGATTAAGGCACTAAAGGACGGTTTTATAAACGATTGTCGAGCACAGAGGAGAAGTGAAGCTGAAGCTCTGTAGAGGTGTGTGTGTGTGTAATCCAGCAGGTGGATGGACAGTTAAGGCTTGTAATCTGCCATGTTTTTGCTTCTCTATGCTGCCAGCAGTTGAGTCAGATTATTAATCCACAGCCAATTATTCCAAATCTCAATCTGCAGCCAGATGTCCAGTGCTCCAGATTCAGCTTCCTGATGATAAAACATGGACCAACACACACACACACGCCTCTCTGTGACAGTAGGGCTGATTTCATGCTGTAAAACAGGAACTAGGATTGGTGCTGAATGATAGAGTGGATTGACCGTAGTGATCTGAACACGCTCTGGATCTGCACTAAGGTACTGTAAAACCCGATTTATCCCCTCTTGTTCTGTTCCCTGGATCCATCAGCCAGCATTTTTTACTCTCTGCTTCCAGCACCATGTCTGTGATTCGATTTGTGTGGAGAAAGCCACCAATCTAGATATAGCAAGACAGTAGTTTATTTGTTCTGTGGAGTAAATAGGCCTGATTTGGTTAGCTCATTTCATTAGATGGCAGAGGTGCTCGCACACACCGGTGGACTTTACGTGCCAACTACAGTTCACGTTCCAGAGAGGAAATGGGACACCACGCACATCCGTTGATAGACCCCAGGGGACGCTTCTATCATTTTTATCAGATTTTTATTACAGCCGTAAGAAAACAAAACACTACAATAGGTGAATTCAGAGTTCAGAGGGACAGTATGAGAGGAAAAACTCAGCAGGAGAGATATTTAGCAGGTTATGTGCAGTGTTATATTAGTGTTATTTAAATAATATTTGTTGTTTTGAATAAGCTTTTATTAAATTTAATTCAAATTTGTAAAGCATTTTATATATTTACTTTATTTTATATAATTGTAATAATTAATTTCTTATACTTTTTTTACACTATTTTATAAATATTTTTATATTTGTATATTTTATTATTATTATTATTATTATTATTTCAAGTTTAGCCTTTTTAGTACATCAACTTAATGTTTTTAGATTTTTTGTTAGTTGGCAAGGCAAAATTTCTAATTTGCCAAGTTTTTAGGTTTTCATTTAATGTTTATATTTTATTTTATTTCAGCTCATGTCAATAAACCCTCATTTTATGGTTTAAATATTTTTAGTTTTATGGTTTCAATATTTTACTTTTATTATTAAAGTTTAAACAGACAGTTAATCACACTTTTTAAAAAATAGAAACATATAAATAAAATATAAGCCTTGGAAAATGAAAATGAACAATAGTCATGAAAATAATAATTAAGAATATTAAAAAATAATAAATTCACCCCACCCAAATCCTGACCCATAAGTGTGATCCAGTGGTAAAAGTAGGTACTAAAGAATAACCCTAGTTTTAGTTAGCAATAACAATCCTGGTTTTCTGACTGAATTACAGTGAAAGTATTTTGCATGGGTCACTCTTCAATGTGTGTGGTCTGAGAAAAGGACAACAAGGGATGGTAGCAGCAGAGTGGCTCTGATCTCATCTTACTCTCACACTCTCTCTAGTCCAGCACCAGATGAAAAACAATAGGATCAGTGCAGCTGTGAAGCCAGCTGTCACTTTCAGCTCAAGAGCAGGACAACCCCCTGTAGTATAGTGATAAGGCATAGACAGCTGTTACTGTATCAACTCCAATCATCCTTACTGTTTCTCAACATCTGTATAATATATGAGTCTTGCTTTCGCTCTTCTTATATAAGCACTTGTCCACTTGGGCATAAAAATCAATAGATGAAGGCTGAAAGTAGTTTGACTTTTGACATAGAATGATTTTGACCCTTTTTAAAACGTTGCTAATTTGCATATCTTTGGATTCAGAAATTCATCTGCTTTCATGTGATGAAATGAGGTGAAAAGAACAAAGTGAGAGCTGTGATCAGTAAGATGTGAAAGTGGTTTTTGTGTGATAATTCAGCTTCACATATCTTTTCTCATAGCTGTAGGATGTGCTGATTAAAGTTGCAGGTACTTCAGTTAGTGTTGATTTATTCCCATTTAGTCACATCATTGCATGCACACACACACACACACATGTTGGTTTTTGTGATTTATGGGGATTCTCCATAGGCGTAATGGTTTTTATACAGGACAAACTGTATGTAGTATTAACCTACACCTACCCTACACCTAAACCTACCCCTTACAGGAAACTGTGTGCATTTTTAGATTTTCAAAAAAACACCATT
>JAUCNO010001819.1:18338280-18398952 GCA_032353835.1 Enteromius viviparus
TTAGTTAACCGGTTAATAACCGGTTAACGTGCGTCGGTTGTCGGTTATGAGAAATAACCGAAATGAGCATCCCTAGTTTGTTAATGTTGTATATGTATTTTTGTGAACAAATTTTCACCCTTTTATTTAGCTGAAATCATATGTTTAGGGTCTAAAATTCTCTTCACATTACTAAACCTGCCAGTGCAGAATGAACTGCAAAGATTTACTCATTAAATTTTCAGTTATGTAAAAAATAAAATACACTGCATTTGTCTTTTTCTCAATTATATTATTTGGCTATCTCCATCTCTCAGTTCAGCGAAAAATACACATTAGGATTTTACTCTTTTATATATATATATTTTTTGGTAGCTATAGGCTATATAAACTGTAACTATAATAGACCGTAACTATTATAGCCTATGGTCCACAAGGATGCATTTATTTGATCAAAACAAATACTGTAAAAATAAGAATATTGTTAAATACTATTACATTTTAAAATAGTTTTCTATTATAATATATTTAAAAAAAATATTTACTTCTGATGGCAAAGTTGAAAAGTTGAGTTTTGGTGCTTATTATCAGCATTGAAAACAGTACTGCCTAATATTTTTGTGGAAACCATAATAAATATTTAGGATTTCTATATGAATATAAATAATTAAATTAAAATTTACTGTCATTTTGATCAACTTCAATTAACAGTAACCTATTGATTTAAAAAAATCAGACCACAAACTTTTGAACAGTAATGTAAATGTCACTACATCAAAGCCATGTTATTTTCTTTAAACGTCTGACATAAACTTAAGTTTTTTCCTTTGAAAGACCTTGAAAAGATGGATGTTCCACCACAGATGTAGACATTATGTACATTTTATCCTATATTAACGTCAACGGGGACCATCAGTTGTTTGATAACCAGCATACTTATAAAATATCTTATTTCATGTTCAACATAATAAAGTTTGGAACAACGCGAGAGGGTTTAAATTGTGACAAAAGGTTTATTTTGGGGTTTTTCTTTATAGTTAGTTACCATCCATGGGCATTGAACCCACCAGTTGGTGTTTGGCAAGCTTTAATTTTGACACTGGTAAGTGTTTTGCTTGAGCAGTTGGTTAATGTTCAGTGTGGCTGTGTCCTGTTGGACTTTGTGGTCTTTATAGCTGGTGTGATCTCCTGTTAGCATTTCTAGACATCTTATTGGTTGTTTTGCTGTCACCTCCAGCAGGACAGGAAGGCACTCATGAGCATGGGAAGGAAAAAGCAGTGCTGCGTTGACAATAGACTGGGGAGGGGGACAAGCTAAAACACTGCATGCTCATGTATCCTGCCTCTTTCTCTCCTTCCCTCCCTTTTTCTCTCTCTCAGTGTCTCACTCCCACCTCACATTTTGTTAACTCTAGTTCTGTGCTGCTAGAGCATTTCTTTCACTTACTCTCCCTCCATCTATGGCTGTTATTATGGAGAGGCTAGATGTCTTCAGAGGAAAAACAGGTAGGCTTAGCGATCCTGTGTGTTCTGTATGTTCTGTGTAGACCGCATGAGCCATGACTGAAACAGAGTGCGTAACAGAATAGTTTCTTAAATATTTTAAACTCGGAGACCCACCATGACTGCTGGAAGCCTAAAGACGCTCTATAGAAAGACTTTGAGGTCAGACAGTAATGCAGGAGGACGTCTGTCAGAGGGTTTCTGTGAGATGGGAGATCATCTTCTCTCCTGAAGCGGGATTTGTAAGCTTATGCTGTCAGCATTTGTGTTGTAAAGGTTGTAGTCTGTCATATTTAATAATGAGTTTGAGATTTGAGAGTGTATGCTTTTAGTCTGCGCTGAATAGTCTGTTGATGATTTTAAAATAATATGTTTGGGTTGAAAAAGTTAATGGGATTGATATAATATGAGTGCTGTACGTAAATGGACCATTTTGTGTGCCACTGTATGTGTGCGCGCAGTAGTGTGTGTTTACCTATCTCATGGAATCATAACACACCTCTGTGAAAGTGATCCTGGGTCACAGAGATTCATAACAGTCTCACACACACAAAACATGAAGCTCAAGCTGCCTATTTGCCATTCCAGTTTTCACTCTCCCTTGGGTTCATATTTCAGCACTGAATTCCAGCTTAAAGTCCCACTAACTCAGAATAATAACTGTGGCAAACTTACTGTAGTGTAATTTACACACACACACACACACAAGGTTTGAATATAGATCTGCAAATGTGCTGAAGCTGCGCAGTCTGATCACATATATTCATGACAACACACACTTTCTCTGCTCATACATTACATGCGCACTCTTACGGAAGGCTTCTAGAGCTTACTGGCTAATTATGCATGTAAAATGAATGGGAGAGAAAATTAAGCCTCATAGAATTTTTATGCAAACGAGTTTCTAAATGAAGCTTTTGAGTCCAGGCGGCCACACAGTTGACTGACAGTCTAAATGCCTGAGAGGAAAGAGCTGCAGCGAGGGTTAAACCAGTGTCTGTGTGTACGTGTGTGTGTGTGTGTGTGTGTGTGCAGCACTTATGTTTGTTCACACATGGTTTTTAGAGACTTCTGCCAAACCTCTGTCTTTATCAGTCATCTATTGATCCTGCCACTGACACATACGCTCCAGCAAAAGCCAGCTGCTCACAGACACAAACTCCTAGTTACACTTTCACACAAACACATTCTACTCTTTGTTTGTGACTTTTCACACTGTGCTTCTTTGCACATGGCTTGTCTTGCTCGTGATCTTTCCATTTCTGTCTCTTATTGCACCTTCCCTCTGTCCTGAGCCTTTGTACCATTCTGGAAAAGAACCATAATTGAGCAGTCACAAGTTTACAAGTTTATAAATAATACTTGTTTGTCTAGCGTGACAGACAAGAGACGCACTTAACGAACTTAAAAATAAGAAATTAAAGAGTTGACCGATTATCGGTTTATTGGTTATCGTATTGGTCATTTTCAAAACCAATTTGCTGATAAAATAATTTAAAAGAGAATTTTTTTTTTTTTTGCCAGAGTAAAATATCGGTTATCTGTCTACTTCATTTGTATTTAATTTGTAAATAACCGATATCAACATCAACCCTGAAAAAACTGGTTAAGCCCTAAATTAAACTCTTACAAAAACTACATTACCAGTTCAGCAAACATACAGTGGGTACAGAAAGTATTCATACCCCCTTACATGTTTCACTCTTTGTTATATTGCAGCCATTTGCGTAAATCATTTAAGTAAATTTTTTCCTCATTAATGTACACACAGCACCCCATATTTGTCACGTTTAACCGTGGTCGTGTGAAGCATGTCACAGCGGAGGAGACAAAAAGGCTTTTCTATGCAAATGTTTAATAATAAACACTGAGCGAGAACAAAAACGCTGACGAGGCAGCTACGAAACTTAAACAATCGGTGTCCACAACACAACATGAAGATGAACTGAAACACAAAGGTATTTAAAGACAAACTAAAGTGAAGGCAGGTGTAAAAAAACAGGTGATATGAATTAACAAATGAGGGTCAAACCGAAAAGCGTACAGACAAGGGGAGAAAGACAGGACCAGACAGACACACGATGTTATATTATACCCCCCTCCCGGAAAGGTGCACCTGCGCCGCAAGAAACATCATCAACAAAACACCAAAAAACAAAACATCCCGAGGGAGGGGTGGGCGCTCTGGAGGCAGGACAGAAGGGTACATACAAGTATTGTATTTGTGTGTGCAATTCTTGGATTTGTGTGTAAAGTTTTGAAAATGTGCATAAGCAGTTTTAAACTGTAAAATGTGCTTTGTAAGTACTTACAAACAGCTATGCTGGCCATGTGCATGTGAAGTAATAATGACAATTTTTAGAAAAAGAGATTGTGTCTCTTTCATAAGACTTGGATTAAGCATCTCACTTCTCACATATTGATTACTTTGACATCATCTTGATAGAAACCATGGCAGAAAACTTTACCATGAGAATGGCGTGATACTTTCCCCCAAAGTTTTTTTTCAGACTTTCTTCATAACCCCCTCTGTCTTTGTATCTCTAAAAGGAGGTCAGATCAACTTAAATCCACCCTTATGTGTTCCTTCCTGAGCAGGAAGGAGCTCTGAAGAAGTCCCTCTTTCTTTAACCTTTACTAAGGGTTCATTTATTTACCCCTCAGTAGGTAAGTGTAGCCTTTGTATTGGACAAACTTTAGATGCCTAAATCCTAATGTCAGCACATTAGAGCAGCGTCCTCCAGACTTTGTCTGTCTTTGACCTCTGTGTTCATGCCCATGAGAGTCATTCCCTGAGGAACGAGCTGACAGCTCACTGCCTCCATATCCCTTCTCCTGTTACTTTCATTCATCTACACCTTCAAAGATCTCTTTTCATCACAAAGTCTGTGTACTGTGACAGGAAGTGGATAAAGTGCCGTTTCCTGTCAGTAACGTTTTGAGACAATAGAAACTGGAAGTTATCTAAAGGGCATTAGTGTCTACTCCATTTGACTGTGTGTATAAACTGTAGGTCTAAGCATTAGCAGTGACTATTACACAGCTCCCTGGAATACTTAACTTTAATTGGTCAGTTGTGGCATACTGGTGTTGAATATTTTTGTATAATTACTATAATACTGACCGTTAATTAACTGTTATCCCAGGCAACCAATTTGCTACAAAGTTGTGGTTGCTTTATATCTCTCATATCACTCTGTGGTCTCTTTCTTCTCACATAATGAAATCATTTAAATGATTTCATTCTATTTATTTATTTATTTGGTGAGTAATAAGTGGGAAAATAGAATACGCTTGGCATTAACGCCCCTTGCTTGTATTATGCCTTAATTATGTGTGTACCTACTTCATCATATTTTGGGGACAGATTTGTACCCAACAGTGAGCCAAGCCTGACAAAATCTCCAGATCATTTAAATTTTAATTTTAATCCTAATGCTAATTTGTATTTTGTCAAACATCCTCTTCCCATATCTAAGGAAATTATTTAAAAATATTTAGATAATTTTATTACCCTGAAGTGGGATCTATTAGAATATAGTTTTGACAGAAAAAACTAAGAAATGCCAGATTTTGTAAGATTTTCTGATGGTGGTGACGGGCCAGTTGGGTGCTGGCAGTCTACGTGAAGTCATCATACTTTTGTGTTTTTAAAGTCATAGCGAATATAAAATAGTGTTAAATTTTTCAAATAATATATAAATACTAACTATGTGACCTAACAGCATATATTGCTTTTATGGATCGATAATCCTCACTTCTAGCAGAGCTAGGGTGGAGGGAACGTAAGATTCAGGAGACACTTAAAACATATACACAGTTAAATTGAATTCTGATCATATGTGTTCTGATCATTTTGGGATATTTTTTAAGTTGTTAATTTTTTAAATGTGAATATTAAGATCCTGGTAAATGTAAAGGTAACAAACATTTTAAAAGTTACCTTGTTACCACCAGCAGATGCACAGCATCATTTGTGTTTTAAAGGTTTATCAAAATACATAAATGTGACTCTTAATACAGTATCTGATTAATTAAATGTATTTGTTAGCTAAATGACTATAATGCAGTTTTTTGTCACCACTGTCAGATGTGTCAACTCTCTCAGGTCTGTCACCTCCATCAAATTAATATTTGATAATATTACATTGCGATATTGTATCTTTGTTGTGGAATTGTTTGTCACACATGACATGAGAGAGTAATCTGTCTGCTAACATGAGAAAAGTGTTTTGAAAAGTTAAAAACATATTGATTGTTGTTAAAGATAAAGTGAAAATTATTATTATTATTACACACAATCATGGTAAAAAGCATATTTTGATTAAAAAAGTGTGGTAAGTTTGAATCAAAGCACCTATAAAATGAATAAATGTTGTACACGGTTTAATTTTTTCAATATTGCAGTTTTGTCAAACTTCTCAAGAATCAGTGAAGCATTGTCTTTGCATGAAAAGGATATCCAAAGTTATTTTAGATGCTTCTATTGAATATTCTTCAAACTTCCTATAAACTTATTTTCCAGAATAAATGTTTTGAGGTTTAATAAAAACTGCACTATTGTGCTTCAGGTATCCCCCCTCCCTATCCCACTTTCCTTCCTGTCTAGTTACTGTCCTATCATAAAAATGCCAAAAATATAATATATAATAATAATATATATATATTTATATAAAATATATAAAAAAAGTAAAGAAAAGAAAAAACGTGCATTGTAAACAGCTTTACACTTGGGAAGCACCCCTTAAAGGGGCATCTTTGTACATTATAAATCCATAAAATGTGCCTAACAGTAACCTACTTTTGAAAATGTTAAGGTTAAAAAAGTCATAAAATGATCCTGATAGAGGCACTGCAGTAGCAAGCTTAATGGTACAATTTTTTGTAATTATGTCTGAGAGTGCACGCAACAGTCCTCTGAGATTGTATTCACTTGTGAATTTTAAGCAAGTGCCAGATCCTACTGTAAATGAGAATGTGCTTAAATGTGGTGCCTGTGAAAGCTCAAAGAAGCCTGGGATTTTTTTGCCCAGTTTGAAGTCAAGTTGAGTGAATATTACAGACCCGGAGCCAAAGTAAACCAGGGCAGCAAATGACATCATAATAATGCTTTCCTGTGGGATTGTTCTAGATTTTTTTGTATCAACACAGCAAGGGACAGAAAATAGAGCTCACCTCAGCCAATCACAACAATCAAAATGTTGATTAGACTACAACCCTAGCTGACTGCTTTATAAAAGCATGCATGAAAATGTACATGTTTTTCACACGATGCAAGCCTCTGATTTCACATGAGTCTATATAACTTTTTAAGGCTCTTAGTTGAGAATTTTCTTATGCTGATGTGTTTTTCTCATCAGATCTGTTTGTAGCTGATGTAATTCATTCCTCGTTTGGACATCATTTAAAAGCTTCACTAAATGAGTTATAATGGTGCTAACTGCTATAAGCAGCAGATTAAGCTCTGGCTCTGACACCACAGTATGACTGTACAACTTTAATCCCCATCAGCCACCGCCAAACATGCATAAAATTGGACAAAAGTTCACAGCATTTGTAGCATGAGCTCATTTTTTTTTTCGAGGAAAAATGGCTCTTGAGCTTCCTTATGATGGAGTCGTTTCTAGCCCACTCATGCTTGGACACTAACTATCTGCTGAAGATCAGTGGATTTTCTGTGGGGACTTTAAAACATCATGCTCAGCTTCAACCCGCTATCAGCTTTCTTAAATGATATCCTATTTTCTTTGACTGTCAGAGCTTGTACTGTTTGTTCTTTAAATTCATTTTACTGTGACACAGCTTTTGCTTTAAAGTGAATTTCTCATCTTCGTTTAGCACGCGTTTCCCCTGAGAAATGGACCTGTGAGTGACACATTATTCCACTTTCTGTGCATGTGTGATCTGATTTCACCACTGTGCCATTAGACTATTTACAAGGTAAAGACATTTAGCACCAAACACTGAAAAGAAACCGTACTGGGCAGTTGATTTCTTCAGCAGCACAATTCATTTGTTTCAGTGTAAGAAATGTGTGGCTATAAGATCTGATTTAAGGAAGAAGGTTATTATTACGATTGTTTTTTAAATGATAAATAATAAAAGATAAAAGGTGAATTTGATGATGACTGAAATTATTTGTTGCCATAAAAGCCAGCCCTTTTTTCCCTTGTTTATGGACATGATATAAAACAAAAAGTATGAAAAATATACTGTACACGACATGAACTGAAATGTCCCACCAAATCCACCACATATCCAAAATCAACCATCACTCTAAACTTAACATAGTGAGTCTGCAGTTTTAAACACTTTTGAACTTTTGAAATTCCCATAGTGCACTTTTAATATTCAGATATAAGGAGAAAAGAAACATTCACACCAAGAACGGTAAATGTAACAATAGCTGTGTCAGCTTCCATACCACTGGACACAGTGCTTTTTATTATTATTCTGTGTTGCATGAGCTGCTATTTAATCTGACTTTTTAAAATCGCAGGATTCTGATTGGTTGTATTGTTCGTAACCGGAAAAAAAGATTGTTCTGAAAGTGATTCCAGTGATAAGGTTTTTGTATTAGTTGTAGTGTTGACTTTCTTATTCTCATAGAATTTGGATTAGTATTAAAATTTTATAATTATCGTCCTTAGTGTGAAAGCCTTAGACCATTTGTTAGTTGAACAGACTTTGGCTCTTTTGCTTGAGACTGAAATAATATTATATTTGGAAAAAAAAAACAGTCATTATATTTGCATATATATTTTACTGTTGTTTTTTAATGACGTTCAAGACTTAAAATAATTACTGCATATTATTCTGTCAGTAAATGTACAAACAGCATCGTCGTAGCCTCTTGTCAGTATGTTTTGTAATACTGTCTATTCTTTCTTCTTATGAATAATGTAACCACATTTGGGACTCATCTGCAGGATAGTTTGTACTTAGGAAAAATCTGTGTTCAGAGAAACATGAGTAGATGGATAAGGCCAAAGGGAATGTGAGGTAAAGAGAATGAGAAGAGGACCAGGGGAAGATTAACTCCAGAAGGCCAGTGTTCACATTCCTATCCTCTACACACTTCCTCTATGGGAAGTGTGCGAGCATGTGCGTGTTTGTTTATCAGACATACTGACACATAGACACACTTTCACTAATAGTCTGTCTTTCAGCACTTGTCGTTCACACACGCTCATTGGCACCAGAGGAAACAGACGGGGAGGGGGAAGCAGTGCAGAACGGGTCGTGAGGAAGCGGCAGTCACTACAGTCAGCACTGCTGGGACCAACACTGCAGCATATGCAAACACATCACAGCCTCACCAACACTTACTGCCATGTTTCTGTGGAAAACATGTGGAATGGAGGAGGTGTCATGGAATCTGTGTGACTGGGAAAGAGGAGACTGGTCATGAGAGAAATTATGCCTTTAATATGTGTGTGTGTCAGTAACAATAAATAGAGTCTACACATTGGACATTATTTATTTACTTTCAGCTTGATGTGTATTGCACAGTTCTATTCTATTCTATTCTATTCTATTCTATTCTATTCTATTCTATTCTATTCTATTCTGTTCTGCATCCAAAACCCTGCCCCCATGATATCAAAATTGGTGTTTTGTGGCTTTTAGTTAATGTCTTTCACTTTACTATATATTGTTTCTGAATTAATGAAATTCCCAAAGTCTACAATAATATTGAATTGAATCAACATTAACTTGAACTGAGTAGTAATACTATTGCCAGTGTTGCCAAGTCTGAGGTTTTCCTGCAGAATTGGGCTACTTTAACACTGTTGCCGTGGGTTGTTTTTCATGTCCGTAGATTGAAGTTACTACAATAACGTAATATTTAGCTCCAAGAATGCAAATTTTACTGCAGCATCCCCAGTATTTTTACCCCCTTGAACCCCTCTTGAAACGCGACTGGGTTTTGAATAGCATTTGGGTTGGATTTGTTCGGACAATCTGGCAACCCTTACTGTTGCCTTCTGTAAAGCTAAATTCTGTTTCAGAATTTATCAAAATTAAAGAGTTATTGATTTCATGCCATGTTTCAAGAAGTTTACATTAGGCCTATAATTGATTCTGTTGGTTTCCATGTTTTTAGTTTTTATTGATTTTCCTGTTTCTTTGAAACAATCTGTATTGTTTAGCGCACTATATAAATAAAGGTGACTTGACTCGACATAAATTTAGCAGATTAGCAGTTTAAAATAAATGTCTCTGAGCCTATACAAACGGATCATGTTTTTGCATTTCACTGAACTGCAGTTTTTCAATGTAGTAGACAGAAGTTTTTGACTAGTGTGTTTGCGTCTTTAAAGTGAAGTGACTTGTGGCCAGATATGGTGACCCATTACTAGAAGTTTGTGCTCTGCATTTAACCCATCCAAGTGCGCACACACACAACAGTGAACACACACCCAGAGCAGTGGGCAGCCCAGGGAGCAGTTGGTGGAATGGTGATTCACTTCCACCACCTACGATTCTCACCAGACCCGGGACTCAAACCCACAACCTTCGGATACAAGTCCAACTCCCTAACCATTAGGCCACAACTGTCCCTCCCTTTTACAGTGACTTGATAGAGAGAGTCTTTTAAAATGGGGGCACAGAAGTTAAAAGAAGTTCAGCTTTTAAAAAGGGCCATGAACTGAATTTTTAACAATTGTTTACTGTTCTCTGAAGTCTTTTTTGTCTCCCCTCATCAGAACGCTCTGTCTGAATAGGCATGGTGGATTGCCCACTGCTATAATTGGCAAATATTTGTGTATGTTTGACAGCTTACATCCTTCATAGATGGACCCTGCTGTGATTTAATATCAGTAAATATCAAACAATCTGTAATAACAGACAGAGTAATAGTAATCATTTGATAAAAACAATTACTGTTGGATCCAATATAGTCGGCAAAGTCATTTTTCTGAAAATCCTGCATTGAATTGTTTCTTGTTTGTAAACACATCCACAGTAAAATGAAGTGAATAAAGGACCAAGTTCTTAAAAATAAAGTCCATCCGCTCTTTTCCAAATGTCTTGGAATCTGGTGCCAGTTTTGTTTCTGTGTAGACCCACATTTAACTATTTTCACTACATGCACAAATCAGTGGGCGGGGCTAAACAGGCAGTGATGTAGAAGCAGGTGTTGATCTTTAACAGAGGCGTTGTTTAGTCAGTCTGTTAAAGTGATTGGAACATAGAGTAGAACATTCCAAAAACTGGCTTTATTATAAACTCCATTTAGTACAGTTTTGTGTTCTGAAACTTGCAGGATGCTTTTATAGTACAATGATGATTACAAAGAGTCAAAAGATCAAGGGATTTTTGATTTGTCAGTTTATGACCGTTATAAAGACTAATTCACACTGTACTGACAGATGTTGACCAATGATGACAATTACCAGCTTACTGTACATTACGTTACTTCTCAGACATTTCACGACAAACCATGACTGAACATGCACAGATCAACAGTAACAGATGCCAATAGTGGAAACACACTACAAAACCCAACAAAATCCAACTAACACTGGTCATCATTTGTCAATACAGTGTGAATTATTAATTCATTCCACTACCCTGTCTTGTTTTAATTAATAAATCACTTTCTTATATAAGTGTAAATACCACCTGCCTCTTCCTAGAAATAGCAAGTAGAAAATCATGTTTTTTTTTGTTTTCACTTGTCCCTCGCACATAATTTTCTTTAATTGATTGAGAATCAATTGGCTGAAATTGATTCACTTTCGAAAGTGTCTTCATTGCTTTTATCCACTTGTAAAAGCTGTCAAGTGCAGTTTTGCTAAAAAAAGTAAAAACTGGCCAAGCCAGAAGCTATGGCACATCTTGCCATCTTACTAATGTATTTCAACAGGAAATGCATCAAGAAAGAAAAGTAAAAGAGAGCTCTGGCTTTATCTGTAGTAGTAAACTATATGACTCCAATATAAGAATTTTTCATTCTGTGCTCACAGCTTCTCCATCAGACTATACGGTTACCATGGAGAGAAAAACAACAGAGAGACACATTATTTCCATAAATATGAGCCTTGTCCATGTAGGGTGTGAGTCTGGCTTACACTTTATGTGTTGAGTTCACACTTGGATCTTAGGTTCCAACCCTGAATATTTCCACGTGGATGTGGCAGCTGAGAGCGGATGTTAGAGTTTTCATCATTAGCTGATCGATTTAATTAATTGAGCGGCTGTTTTATGCGATCACTGTGAGGTCTGAGATTGGTTTTGCCTCATACACACCATCTGCTGTTGTAAATCACGTTCATTCACTGCAGCTTTTTATTGGTGCTTGTCCAGGTGTGGTCGTGATGTTGTCATGAACCTTCCCTTAACTCTATCGGACATTTTTGAGTAACAGATTACTATCGCCTTCCGTTCGGTGCTGCTGTGTACGTTCTCTGTGTGCACCCAGTAAAAAAACCATCAAGGGCTGTAGTCTTGCTTGACGGTGTGGAAAGGCTTCAATCTCACACATCAGTGAAAGGAGAGGAAAAGATTGGGTGAAGGGCAGAAAGAGTTTGGATTGGGATTCATGCCACTACAATTATCCTGTGAGAGTAATTGCTTTTGGCAGCACTCTCTGTACAATCACAGAGCAAAAACACAATTTGATTCCTGCGTGTACGTGAGAAAATTGTGCGAGCCGATACAGGTTGGTGGGGGACACTGACACCATTTTACAAGTGTGTTCTTTACTCATATTGGATCTGTGCAAGCTTCTATCAGCATGTTTCCATGACACTTCAGATAAGGGAACACAACTTTACTATGAACTAAGAGTTTTACCTCAATAAACTGCTTATTAATAGTCAGTAAAGTAGTCGTTAGGATTAGCTGTTGGGTTGTATTAAGAGATAAGTGCTAATAAACAGCCAATGTACTACTAATAAGCAAGTGTGCAGTCAAGCTTTGGATAAAATATGAAAATATCTGAATAAAAAAGGAATCATTGTTGGCTGAGTAAAAAAATATTTTATGGAAGTGAAATTTAATTTTATGCACTAATTATTAGCATTATGTACATATAACCATAATACACTTGTTCAGCTTACGTACTTAATCTTAAATAATATATATTTAACTGCTCTTATTTATACTCATGTACATACACATATATACTCTCATATTTATATTACTGCTATTTATGTGGCTTAATCTCGTACCATAACATGCAAGTGTACTGGTATGACAATAAAGAATCCTTGAATATGGTCTTTGAGAGGGGAAGCATGAAATAATTGACTATAAATCATTAACTTGATTTCATAAATCCACTTCATGCCACTGATATTGTGTGATCCTAAGTGATATGATCTTAAATTTCTTTTGTCTTTTCTGATGTGTCAAAGTTTTGGTGTAATGAATTTTCAATAGAGGGACAGAAATCTCTCAGGTTTCATTAAAAAATATCCTCATTTGTATTTCATAAATGAACTAAAGCCTTATGGGTCTAGATAAAAGCCCTCCTTTATTATAAACACAAAGCCTAATTTGATTTAAGGAAAAACTAGATGTCTGGATGTGCTTTGTCTGGCCTAACAAGCACAAACTGTATTAAAATTTAACGTGGGGAAGATAAAACCTAAAACCAATAAGATAAAACATTTCTGCACAAACTCACAGACCAGTCATTTCTAATTATGTTAGTATGCAATCAAGGATTTAAACTTCACTCGTGTCCCAATATTCATGTAAACTAGCAAACTAACATGTGAAAAAATAAGTTTGATGTACCACAGTGTTGTACAACAGATAACTCTAAATGAACTGTGTACCTTTCAGAATTTTGATTGACTATATATTTTAGTCTGATGATGAATAGACTGTTTGTCAAGTTAGTAATTCTAGAAGTATGCTGTTTGTGCCTACACTTGTCAGCACTTTGCAAGCTTAACATTAATTGCAGTTGCTTTGGAATATAAATAAAATGCAGCACATTTTAAATCATAAAAACATGACCTATATTACCTAAAATGCATTAAATGATGACAGAACACTGATTTTTAGGAGAGCTATTTACATATATTCCTCAGGAGATCTATGTCTGTCTTAGAATATCAATTTCATCAAATGTTTCCCTTTATATAAATCTAAATATTGTCATTAAATTGCTGACATATATTTAAAATACAGAGTTTAAGAAATTGATTAGAAGTATTTAAGTTCATATTGAAATATTTTTAAGTAGATTTTAGCTGGAAGTAATTTCTTGTTGTATACTGTAGGTCTGAGCAACAGAACTCTAGAGGCGTGAGTGATTATTATTTCAAATTCTGTTGGTGAGGCTTTAGTTCCCCATCCTTTTCAAGTTTTATGTGATGTTGTACTGTACTAGCAGACAAGTCTGACAAATATCCTTCGGACAGTTGCTGCACCATGACAGTGAGATGAGTTAAAACAAAATGCTTATAAATGTTGAAGTGGGTAACAGCAGTAGCCTGGTGGTTTCTCTATGTTGCTCTTGGCTGTTGTTATCCTTTAACTAGATATGTCACTTAGAAGAGCAAACAAACATGAGAAACTATTGCATTATTTAGAGTTTCTGCAGACCAAAAAACCCACATAAAATATACTTTTAATCAACACAGCGTGTTCGTAATGGCCTGCATGACATGATACACTTGCATGTGAAGACGCCTATTAATTTCTCAAGTGGCCTCTGTCATCATGTAAGGGTCTTGCTTCGGAGAAGTCATGCCATGTTAAATGTCCTGTAGTTCAAAGATCCAGCTCATGCAAGTTAATCAGACGCTAATGAAGTTGAGTACATTGGGCTAATTAGGCGTAGCATCTATGGGACTAAGTACAGGGGAGTTCAGATGGTGAGCAGGAAATGAAAACATGGAAAGTTTAGATTTTAGACATAAGACTGTTTTAGTAATCTTACTAATGTTGCACCGCTAAGGAAGAATTTAGCTGTTGTTAGTTTATTCAGTAGATTTAGTGTATTTTATTGACATGAAAATTACACAACTACAGTTAAATCAAATGTATGTTGTTTGAAATAAGGTATATTGAGTTTGAAAAGTAAAACGTTAAAAGTATTGCGTCTAAACCTTACATAAGACCTCTAGAACAGGCTAGTTGCACCTTCCCTAACTTATTTATCCATTCACACACATCTCTTCTTTAACGCACCTTCTGTTTGTCTTGATGCCCAGCATGTTGACTTCACTTTGAATTCCATCAATCTTTATGCTTTAAAAATCAGGCAGAGTTATGTAAGAGGGAGAAATAGCATATTAATTTCCTCTTGGAGAACTAGTACTGAAGTTGTAATTAAGTGTGCTCAGTTAATCTCTTGGGAGATACGTGAGAGTCCTTTATCATCAGTGTCTTTTTTTGTCTTTCTGCAGTATGCTTTAAATAATGTTGTTGGTATTCAGGATCATAAAATTTTTAAAAATGTATTAAGCAGTTTGCCCACACCATTACATTTTGACCTTACAGTGTGACGTTTTTGTTAAAAGGGTATTCAATTTTGTTATTTTTTTCATCATAGGTTATCAGTCATAATGAACACCCTAGTGAAACTAAGTATAATTTCAATCTAGTAACATATTTAGTGACATATTGCACAAGACTTACTGATATATACATTTATAATTAAATTTAGTTTGGAGCACTACTTGTGCACAATGCACATAATTAGCTTAAAATGTGTTTTAATATCACTCTTGATGAGGATTATTGTCACAAGCCGCGCCTCTGTGCCTCTCTCCGGAAGTCTGCAGCGGGAACCATCACCGGAGTTCTAAGGTCCCTTTTGCCCCACGTACCTTGGCCGCTTCCGCACCGATCTCCCGCCATTCAGTGGCCCATTTAAGAAGAAGTTGGGCGCTTGTTCGATGCAAAGTTTTGATTTGCCCTGCAGTCAATCCCATGCAAGTGTGTTTTCTGCTACAGTGTGATATTTCAATGACGCAGCAGCCGCATTGTTTTACCACTGATGAAAGTAGAGGGAGAGAGAGGTTTATTCGGGACTTCAGCAAGGTCGCCGCTCCTCTAACTACCATGACTAAGAGTTATCGACTCCTACCCTGGTCCGAAGAAAGCCTGAGGGCCTTCCAGGAGCTCAAGGCCCGATTCACCACGGACCCCATTCTAAAGCACCCCGATCCAGAGTGTCAGTTCATCGTCGAGGTAGACGCCTTTAACACTGGCTTCGGGGCCGTACTCTCCCAACGTCAGGGAAGTCCAGTGAAACTCTAACCCTGCGCTTTCCCGCAATCTCAACCCGGCCGAGCGCAACTACGATGTGGGGGGCCGAGAACTTCTTGCTCTCAAGGCCGCTCTGGAAGAATGGCGTCACTGGCTAGAGGGAGCCCACGAGCCATTTCTAGTCCTAACCGACCATTGAAACCTGGAATACCTTCCGTAGCGCCAAAAGACTCAATGCCAAGCAGGCTCGATGGTCGCTATTCTTTGCCAGGTTCTTTTTCCAGATCTCCTATCGGCCTGGCACTCTCTCACGCCAGTTCGACACACCCCAAGTGCTTACCCAGCCTGAAATCATCCTGCCTCCATCACTCATCGTGGCACCTGTGCAGTGGGACATCATGAGAGAGATCGCTGACCTGCAAGGGACCTGCGGACTGTCCCCCGGCCAGAACATTCGAGCCTGAGCCCCTCTGCCAGTGTGTACTAAATCTGGTGCATGACAAGCCGAGTGCCGGTCACCCAAGCATCCTAGCCACATCGGAACTTGTCTTCAACCGCTTCTGGTGGCCCACCCTAGTTGCCGATGTCACGACCTTCGTTCAAGCATACCCGACCTGTCAGATCTCTATGTCGTCATGACAACGACCGGCAGGCCTGCTCTGTCCTTTACCGGTACCTCAAAGACCCTGGTCTCATCTGGCCATAGACTTTATAACAGACATGCCACCCTCCAACCACTTCACCGTTATACTGACAGTCATTGACCGTTTCTCTAAGGCTTGCCGCCTCATCCCTCTGCCCAAGTTGCCCACCGTTTGGGAGACCGCCCAAGCGCTCATGGAGCATGTCTTGCGTTATTACGGCCTACCGAAGGACATTGTGTCAGGCCGCGGTCCCCAGTTCACGTCTCGGGTCTGGAAGGCATTCTGCACACATTTGGGGATCAACGAGTCTGTAGTCCGGCTACCACCCTGAAGCCAACGGTCAAGCTGAACGGATAAATCAAGAGCTGATTCGCTTACTCCGCTTACTGACTGCCATGCCCACCAAAACGTTTGGAGTCAGTTCCTGATTTGGGCCGAATACGCCCAGAACTCCCTACGAAAGGCTTCCACACGTATGACCCCATTCCAGTGCGTCCTGGGCTATCAGCCTCCTCTGTTCTCCTGGTCCGGTGAACCCACCTACCTCCCTGCCGTGGACCACTGGCTGAGAAGGAGCGAAAAGACTTGGGATACCGCCCACATCCACCTGCAAAGCGCCATCCGCTGCCTGACCCATCAAGCCAACCGGCACTGTCGACCCAGTCCCCCCTATGAGCCTGGCCAGTGGATTTGGCTGTCCTCCCGGGACCTGCGCCTCCACCTCCCATGCCGCAAGCTTAACCCAAGCTCTGTCACAAGCTTCGCCTCTGTGGCTCTCTCCGGAAGTCAGCAGCGGGAACCATCACCGGAGTTCTAAGGTTCCTACCCGACCCCTTTTGCCCCACGTACCTTGGCCGCTTCTGCACCAATTTCCCCGCCATTCAGTGGCCCATTTAAGCAGAAGTTGGGCACTTGTTCGATGCAAAATTTTGATTTGCCCCGCAGTCAATCCCGAGTGTTTTCCCTATTGATTTCTCCATGTTTGTTTGGACTGATTATTGGACCTATTATCGGTATTATCGAAAAAATTTGATATTGCGGTACGACGGTATTTACAATACCGTTACATCCCTATTAGTCTATATATTTAAAGTGTACCTGAAGTAAACCTGCAGTTCCACTTTAGCACAAATAAATATACTTAAGTAGATCTTAATTTAACAGACTTTATGTATACCAGTTTAGTATACCAAAAGTATACTAATTGCAGGGTATTTTTTATTAAGTACATTAATATGCAAATGTTTTTTGTAGTGCACTTGTATTTCATATACATTTTATTATATATTTTTTTTCTTTAGGGCAGTCATCTCTTATTCTTTTCATTGTTCAACAGTCAAATGTAATAGAAGTAGTCAAATCTTAAATGGTAAGATAACTGTAATGATAATTATATTAGCATACTATTTTAGTGTTTTTTTAATTAAAAGTTTGCATTGTAGATGTCATGTGCACTCTTCGAATCAGGTGGATTTAGACTAGCTGTCAATGTTTTTATCATTGCTCACCTGGAAATTAGTTTTGAAAGTTCTTCAAACTATATTGTTTTTCTGTATACTGGACTCTCTTCGAATTGGAGGGATTATTAAAACCTTACAGTTACAGATGCCATTATTAATGTCTTTGGTGGCCTTTAACATACAGAACTACCATACATGTCAGCATGTCTTTTCTGTTGGGTGTCCAGTTCGAACTGTCAGACAGAATGTATTAGGGTTGTAATGAATTAATTATTATTAATTGTTAGCCCTTTGATTGCAAGTTTATTGTGCTGTTCATTTGCTCTGTTGGACATGTCCCCCTCTCCACTGCCTTACATGCAAACATATAACAACATATGTGTATTGTATCAGTTGATATTTATGTATCTTTTTCTCTCCCCTCCCTTCTTTCCGCACCCCTCTCTCTCTTTCTCTCTCTGACTTCCTCCTCCTATCTGCATCTCTTGTTCTTCTCCCCTCCCTCCGTCTCTCTCTCTCTGCCAGCCGCCACCAACTTGGACTCGGAGAGCAAGCGAACGGCCCACTTCCAATCGTCATGGCAACAGCATGTGAATGTGTTTGGCTCGTGGAGTAGGCCGGAGTGTGTGCAGGAACTGCACCAGGAGGCTCAGCTGAACCTTCAGAGTCTGCTGCAAGGTAGGCGAGTCAGCTGCCAGCGCTTCGTCTGGGTGTTTCCGTGCCACTAGAGCTTGTGTAGCCCGATCGTCCGCCTGCCGGGGTCTGCCTATCATGTGTTTTGATTTTGGTTTTGTAGGTGTGTGTTTTGCGTCATCTTGCATGCTGGCTGTCTGTGAATATCCTCCACTTCCATCCATTCTGTGTTTCCCAGTGCGTGTAAGAGAGACACTATTTGTTTTTCTATTCCTCCGAGCATCCTCATGTTTTCCCTCCATTCGCCTCACATCATTCCCTCTCTATTTCTGACTCATACTTTGTCCTTCTTTATGATCCATTAGATTCATTTCTATTTGCAGATAATACACAGTCTGCCTCTCTCGTTGTTTTTTTCCGTTCGCTGAATAAATATGCTGCTGCGAGTGTGTGACTGTACATGGTTGAATTTCCCTCTTTTATCTCTTTCTTGTTTGATGTCTGCTATTAATATATATCTGTGAGGTACGAGATGCTATTCTGGTTTAAGCTTCGCTTCAGATCGACTGGGCAGCTGTTGCTTAAACAAAAGTGAGTGGGTGGTCAGTGTTTACGAATGTGTGGCACTGTGCTATGTGCATAAACACCAATTTGCCTTTGCATATGTCTGTCTGCCATTCAAGGTTGCAGGCAGCCAAATATCAAGACATGGGGGGGAGGGATAAAAGTTTAAGAATCTGTCACTGAAAACTTGCTGATTTACCGTTTATTCCAAATTTTGTGAAGACATGGCAGTTACAGCCTGATAGAATATCTGCCATAGATATTTATTATTGACATTATTAATATAAATAATATGCAATGTTACATTTTTGTAATTAGTAGTTTTATTTTACAATAGCAGTATTTATTTAGTAAAAACTTTTGATTGAATTTATTGAAAGTAAATATATATTTAAAAATTAAAGTCTAAAGAATCCGAAACATTTCATCAGTTTTTCATAAGCAGAAAGGATTCTAATATCTAATGTCATTAGTACAGCAATGTACTATCCCACACAGAAGTCGCTCTAGTTTTACTAGTTTTCTATTCGTTAACACATTAAAAGTACAATAAGCCATTTCTGAGAAACACAGTTTAAAGTGAATCTAGCACCAAAATCACTTGTAGCCAATCATCTGTAAGGGGCGTGCCCACTTGTGATGGGGGAGGTCCCTATGTCGCATAGCATAGTTGTGAATTTGGGGGCGGAGCTTCTAGGATCAGGGTGTAGTCCCTCCAGGTAGGGGCGTATTTGTTTTAGTGAGATCAGTAGCATTTCTGTACCTTTAAAATGTGAAATTTGCATTGGAAAATCTGTCTCTCATATGAAATTACTGACTTTATGGATTCCTATTAAAATAATTTGGTCCACGAAATGTTAATATTCTTAACTAAAAATGTTTATATATTGATAATACTGATACTTAACAAGTCTTTAGTAAGTAATTTACTAACAGCTTGTTCATGATCTATTACTAATTTATTAGGTATATTTATAAATCATTAAAATACAGTTAACAAGTCATTTATACCTTGTTAACATCAGCTTGTAAGTTATCTATTGGCTATCTATAAGGCACAGTTATAACTAATTAACAAACCCTTAACTGTTATTTAACAAGTCATTTATAACTCATTAACTAACAGTTTATTAATGATCTATTAACTAGTTATAAAGGATAGATATTATAAAGTGTTACCTATTATGGTTATTATTTATGAAATTATCACATATATTATGTGATAACAGCACTATGTCCATATCTTTCATATTCATATATTGTTAGCCAAATCAGGAGATCCATAGTGCTTAAGCTAATCAGTGACATTGTACTTATATCCCAACCCCCCATGCTTATAAATTTCTGTTCAGTTATGCAAAAGTAATAGAATTTTCCCTAAGCACCTGACTTAAGTTTAGCTGGGAGCATCTACTGGTGACCCTAAGCGTCTAGTGATGAAACCTTGATAGTTTATACACTAGCGCGTCTACTGGAGACACTACTGAGTCAGGCCTTGCTCCTTCACTTGGGACTAAGATCTCTAGTGTTCAACTAAACCTGCAGTGCAGCGGTAACCAGACAGACAATGCCCTTGAATGCGCTTTAATCACGGCCTGGAGAACCTCAGACTGTACCAATCACAGTGAATTCCCACAGTTATTATAAGAAAGGCACATAGCCATGGTAATATTATGTCACATTACATAATTTTCCTTTAATATGATTGGTTCACTTACATGGTAAATAAGCTTGTTCCTCAACTTGTGCAATTGTATCGTTTTGAAAGACATTTCAGACATCTAGCCATTTACCATCATAATTGCAATGCTACTGGAGGTTAGAGCATTTCTGTTTCATAAAACATACTTAAAGGTTTAAAAATGGAAATGTTTCTCATCATTTATGGTCAACTGATTTTATGATTAATTTAAAAATGATTACATTTAAAATTGTCTTCATAGAAACAGAGACCAAATGGAAAACAGACCAGACACAAAACTGCCCAAATTGACAAGAAAAGGGGCCATTGTTGCTCTTGACCTCTTTCATTCCTCTACAGCATACACAAGACAAGGAGTGACCCATATTAAATAAATGGGTGGTTTTCAGTGAGCATCTTGTTTGGCGATGCTTTGAGGTCATTCATGACCACTCATTCACGCTTGAGTGGTTGGCATCTTGTCTAGGCAAGCCATTTGATTGGCTGATAAGAATGGAGATTTTTGAGTCCCATTAGTTTTACTGACTGGCCCAAGATCAGGGGAGGAGGGGAGAGTGTGTTTGAAATACCTTTACACACAGAGAGACATATATACACACTTACCCAGTCTTGTTGTTGCTTCTGGTACTCACTCCCATACATCATCTTTGAAGTTTTCATATTGGTCTTTAAAGCGAACCTTTCCACAGAGGCCTGTGTGAACCAGCCAGTGTTTCGGTGAGTTCTAAAACTCTGTCTAGTTTACTTTCTTCTCTCTTGGTTGGAACTTACTTTAGTGTGAATAACAAAGAATGCCAGCTGTATCTATTGTAATTCTCACATTCTGCAAGTATTTAAATAATCATAAGCAGCTATGCTGAACTTTATTTATTACAATACCATTCAAAAGTTTGGGGTTTGGGGATTTATATAAAATACATTTTAAAAGAAGTCTCTTATGCTCAACAAGACCTAATTTATTTGATCAGAGACAAAGTTAAATATGTGAAATATTAAATAATATATAATATTTTCTAATATATTTATAATATAATCTATTACTTTGATTGTAAAGCGGATTTCTCAGCAGCCATTACTCTAGTCTTTACTGTCACATGATCCTTCGGAAATCATTTTAAAATGCTGATTTAATGCTCATTTATTATTATCATCGATGTTGAAAATAGTTTTGCAGATTAATATTTGAAATCTGTAAAACGTTAATTTTAATTTTAATTTAAAAATTAAAATGAGGATTTTTTTGATAACATTTTAAAGTGTAGTGTTTATTTGAAATAGTTTTTTTTAACAATGTAGAAGCTTTTTAATTTCATTAAATAACTTCTTAAAATCAAACTTAATCAAAAGTAAATTCATGTCCCAGTCACATTTTCTTTGTTAAACAAATATCACTTACACTAACTTAACAATGTAATCAATATTATGATTATTAAAGCCAATATGAATCTCATCAAGGTTTACATTTAATCCAAAATAATAACTAGGGATTATTAACTATTCAGAATTTTTCGGATCATCAGTCATCAAAGCTTTGTAAATATTGATCACAGACAGATCATATTTACTGTAAATTATCAGCTGATTACTCTCTAAAAAGTCCAGCAAATCATTTGATGTCTTTTTTTTTTTTACATAACATGGTAGTTGTTTACTTACTTTTTTATTAGATGTTTATTAGTCTGATTTGTGGATGGAGGAGGAGAGATATCCCGTCGTATCATGATCGAGGCATTGCCTCCTCTCACATGACTTTCATTCTCAATTACCCTCCACCAAACTTACCACACTATTTAGTGGGTCTGTTAAAACTCAGGCTCAGGGGAAGCAAGAGAGATGAGGACTCCTGCTGTAACTTTAGCTGCTGGTGTTGCTGCTGGACAATATTTCTTTTAGAAAAGCTATTTTGTAATATTGTCTCTTTTTTTGTACTGGTCGAGCTTCTCATCCAATGGCAGTGCCTCACTCACCTTCTCTGTGGAAACGCCCCCGGCTGTCTCTAATATGGTGTTTGGAAAAGTGAGGATAGTTAAGTTTCCTAAAGAGGAATTTGCTCAGTGGTTTGTGTGTAGAATGCTTTGCAAGTTTGCAGAAGTTGGTTCTTGTTACAGCCTTCAGGAACTAATAGCCATAACACGTTCCTAAATACAGCCTTCTTTTTCAGAATTCTCTTTGCTTTCCATGGGATTTTGAGATTGCATAGTTTGGTCCATCAGCCTTTGCAGTGCAAGTGTTTCCTAGATTAATTTGGGGTGTAAGGCTAGCTGAAGGATTGTCTCTCTGTGTATCTCATTAGTGTAGTGATTTGAAAGCCATCTGGTCAAGCATCATTCCTGGAATAGAACCATCTTTATTCAGTGTGAAAAAAATAACACCACATATTTATAAGTTGCACATGTGGCTGTAAACAGTACTAGGCTGTAGTTTTGCTGCAGTCTCGATTGTGTTTTAGTAGAGGTTTAGGATTTCAACTGTGTGCTCTGTCCCAGCATGTGAAGAGGGCTCTACTCAATGAGGCTAAACTTGGGGCTTGGGGCTATTGTTGACTCCGGAGGTATGTCATTGTCTTAGACAGCCCGCCATTGCTAGGCAACCCCAAGTCTAAGACTGCGGCATCCCAGTTCAGAAAAAGAGGGATCAACCCCCCTAAACACCATCACACACACAGACCTTATTACTCACTACCTCTCACAGAAAAAAAAAGTTTTATATACTAAGATGACATTACTAATAACTTACACTTAACCTAAACCTAGCAGTAATCCTGTTGACATTTGTAGATTTAAAGAGAAACATGATTTGGCCGATAAATGAGCCTTTGAGCAACCTAAATGTCCTCTCAAGGGTGTATTTGACATTTGAGGACATTTAAAAAAATTCGGATCTCACTAGTATAGCCAAATCAGTGCCTACTTACTGAACAGTAAAGGATAAAGACATTATTACAGGGTTTTAGTATATGTGTTTTTGAGTATATAGTGGGAGGGGAGAATGTTTTGGGGGATTAAAAAGGCTACAAGAATGGGGTGGGGTCTTGTGAGGGGAGTCCTTGGAATGAATGTAATGGTAATCATTCTGTTTACAAGAGCCCTAGGGAACATTTCTGACGAAGCGGGAGAGACATTTCATCAATTGATTTCAGTGTCTCTTAGAGCTGTTGCTAACTTTAAAACTAGCATGTTGTGTCTGTGTCTACTCAGATTTTGAGGAGCAGTTGTATGATAACAGAGTGACAGGACAGACATTCAGACACCCGTCCTCTCAGAGCTCGGAGGACACATCCACCACCCTCAGCCGATCCCCTTCCTCACTGAACAACAAGAAGACAGAGTTCGTCTTTGTGGTAACTACTTGTATGCTGTCTTATTAGCTCTTACACTGATGAAACTAGTAACTCTGGCTTTTATTTAGTCCCTGGATTCTGACGTGTGCGCCACCAACAAACTCATTTGTTTTCTGTGGAGCATTAATGTTTTGTGTAAAGTTTGCAAATCTAATTAGATGCGGTTTGTCCCCTGAGTGAAAAAAGCTACAGGCTTCTCTGTGTCGGTGGTTTTGAGCATGTAAATAAGCCGTAATTTAAACATCCTGCCAAGTCATCTGTTCAAAAAGATAAAAACTCAATTCAACGTTTGAATATTAAGAATATTAATTATTAAAATAAATTATATAATTATTCACATTTACCATGACATAAATGTAGAACGAACCATAAAATCTTAATTTAGAATTCAAGTGTGCAATAATAAAATCACTAACATGCAGAATTAGGTATTACTTAAACTGCTTTACATTCATAGTCTCATTTTATCTCTTTCTCTCTTTAGCCTGCAACTAAGCAGGTGTGTGAGGATGAGACCACAACATTAGGGGTCCGGGCGCAGAACCCGACCCCCTGTGGTTCAGAGAAGTCACTTCTAGGCTGGAATGCATCACTGAGTCCACCTGTTGCAGAGAAACCTCGCTGGTACCTGGGCCGACATACTCCAGCTCAACTTGTACCCATTGAGATCACAGGTTGGCACACTGTCATGTTGAGTGTATCTGTATACTTCTAAAGTCTTTTTAGAATCTGAAGAGGTTTGGAGGTGTCACTGATGTGTATTGTACTGTATTTTAAGAGCTTTCCACAATTTATTAGCTGTTTGCTGTTTGTTTGATGATATGAGTCCAAGTCGTAAGAATGTTTTGCTGTCTACAGCATAGACTGATAGTGTCTATGATAGCATATAGTGTCTCCTTATTAAGAAATGTCAACTAAATGGTCCTATAGGTTACATTGAATAGTGTTGGATGTTTTGGATTTTGCAAATTAAATCACATTATCATCACCATCATCATCACCACCACAGACAACTCTGTTTCTCAGTTCTTATGCTCTCTTCGCAAAGAGTTCACAGATCAGATACGATTTCTTATGTACTTAAAATGTTAAAACATTTGCTCCTCTCTCTAGCTGTTTTCTAAAGCAAGACATCACTTTTCCTATCTGTCTCAGCTGTCCCACACCCATCTTCCCCCTGACTACCTTCCTGCTTCCCTCTCTGTCCTGGTCTTAGTAGAAAGGTGACTGAGTCTGTAAACACAGATAATGCTGTGCTTAGACAGCCTGGAGTCTGATTCCCAAAGTGGTGCTGCTCTTCACCCGCTAAAGATAATGAACAGGTAGCTGTTGCCATGGCAACATGCAGCTCTCCCTCCTTTGCTTAGCTAGGAGGTGCAGAAAAAGCTGCATAGAGTGAGAGACAGACAGAGAATGAGTGAGAGAGAGAACTGTAGCGGATGGGTGGGAGTAACAGGGCCAGAGGAAGAAAGGTTTTTTTTTTTTTTCCTATTTTTTGTTGGTATTTTCATGAATGAAGCCAGCTCACATGTTGGGAGGTAATGAGGTTTCGTTTGGAGAGCTGTTTTCTGGGAGACACAAGGGGTATCCATGTAAAGAACATAGCGAGAACTGGGTTTAATTAGAACATTATGTTCTTTTACAGTTCTTTTCATCATTGTGGAATGGTGGACATTTTATCACAGCACTCCCTCCTATTAAACACCCAGTCAATGCAGTTCTTTAAGAACACATAAGCATTGTATTGTTCCAGAGTAATAATAAAAGTTTCATAGATCTGCCATTGGGTAGTGCTTAGTCAATATCCAGCTCTTGTTTTGATGTATTATCCAGTGTCCATTGTCTGATTTCATTTCTCCAGATCAATCAGGCACCATAATCAAATCTCCAGCTAACCATCTATCTCATGTTGGCTATTGCTTTTATCCATAAAATATTTTCTTCATAAATTACCAAAATGCTTGTCATTGCCTTTTCTCAAGTCTAATTAGGCAGTCATAGCTAATGTTTTTTCCGCCTAATCCTAACAGGTATTTAATAATATACCTTTTATACAAACATTTTAAGGTAACATAATTTATCTGACTTACAGTAAGACTGTCAGTTAGACTGACAGCTGGTATCTCATATCTTGCCTCAGGCCAGTGCTTTGATAAGCACTCCGCACAGCGCAGCGAACTGCGAGCCACCTTTAGAACTGATTCAGCGGTCAACCCAAAGACCGTTCGCCGCCCGAGGAGTGTGGTTGCAGGCCCTGATGTCACGCTGCACTGCCAAGGTGACTAACAGGAAGTTAGGCAAGTTACTGACAGGGTCACAAAGTGCAAAAGGAAATAAACAGGAAAAGGACAATGGGCACTGACCAATGATTTCCAGTCCCTAATTTGTAAATCTAAAATCTAATGTTTGTTAGAGCCACACAGGCTTTGACAAACTTGTTAGTCAACAATGATATCTTTTAGAATCTTTACAAAACGTATCCAAGTATAAATGACTAGAACTTCTATTTTAAACTATTTTTAAAAACTATTTTGTCTTTAGGTGACAGCAAAATTCTTGCTGTTGATCTAATTCAAGGTGCCTATTCCACTGGATCCTCTCAACCCCGATCTTTGGAGCCAACCACCGAGAACACAGGCCAACAGCATATTCCCCTTCGGAAGACCCAGAGTGACCTGGAGTACAGTGTTCCCCCATCCCCAAAGACCCCATCAGGCATGATGGATCATGCCACTCTGATGTGCCCAAGCCCCTCCTGGAATGGCCCGAAAGGTTCTACTTTTTCTCCTTCCTGGAATGAGTCTTACAACTATGCCTTGGTTACCAGCCCTGCTTCTAAGCAACCAATATCTAAAACTGGAATGCTAACACCTGGAGGTAATGGAGGTGGTCTAATCTGTCCATCCCAGACCAGTTCAGGCCTTTCCGTGAGCTCAGGGTCACATTCCAGCTCTTTCACCTCCATCTCAGAACCATGTGGACACCGGGTTTATACAGTGTCAACACAGGGGGGTGACGTTCCTGTAGGGAAACGAAATGACATTGAGGGGGCTGCTTCCACTGCATGCATAGGAAATCACAAAAGTGAGCAGGAGAAGAGATCAGCCCGGTCCAATGTCTTCAGGTTCCGTGAACGTTCACTTTCAACACCAACAGACTCTGGATCATTTTGCTCAGCAGATAATATATGTTCTCCAGGTGAAGCTGTCCCTGTTGTTCCAGAGGGTGAGAGCTATGCTCTGTTATACCCAAGCAACAGCTCAGAGGATAGCACGAGCACTGATAACGTTTCTGTTACCACAGGTTCAGACTTTCTTTCGGATGGTCGACTGAGGTCACGCTCACGAAGTATCTCACTAAAGAAATCAAAGAAAAAGCCACCACCTCCAGTACGTAGTGTATCCCTGATGAAGAACTTATCAGAGATTGGAGGAATAGGCTCATACCACAGTGAAGGGCACTTCAGAGATGGCAGACCCAAAAGTCTCTTTATCCCTCGGGATCACCATATTCAAGATTCATTCCAGCCAGAGTTCCTAATTGTCAAGCCTGAGGATGACACAGATCAGGCCCACAGTAGCTTGGAGACATCTTCTGATATTTCTCAGCCTGCTGACAGGGATACAGAGCTTGGGTTTCCTCCTCACTGGCAGCTCAATGAGTGGAAGTCCAATAATGATCCCTACCGCTCACTGTCGGGTTCAAGTACTGCCACTGGCACAACAGTGATCGAGTGCATGAAGGTGCGAGGTAGCTCAGAATCCTTAAATTCACCCTCAACCTCACGAGCCACATCTCCATCCCTGCTCTCCATAGAGGCTGAGACCAAGGTATCTCCCTTCAAGCCCCCATGTCTCATGTCCCCATCCAGTGGCTATTCAAGTCAGTCTGAAACTCCAACCCCAACTATATCAAACACCCTCATCACTGGACCTTCTCCAGTTGGCTGCAAGATGCGCCCAAAGATTCCAGAACGTAAATCTTCCCTCCCAGCTTCTGCAAAGGATAAATCACGTTCACGTCTTTCATTTGAACTACCTGCAAACTCTCAACTTGATCTGTCCTCTGTCAAACCCAAGCCGAAAGCCAGCCGGCGCCACTCTGACACATCTACAGCCAACAAACCAGGTAAACTGAGCCCTAGTCAGTCTTCACTGCCTGTGGTTACAACAACAGACTTGCGAAACATCCGACTTCGTTCAGTGAGCCGCTCAGAACTTGAGGACAGTCCTGATGGCTCTTCTGACATTATAGAGGAAGAGCAAAGTCGAGATCTCAGCCCTCCTATTACTCCCTCGAACACAAAACAATCAAAGCCACCAGTTGCAATGAAGCCACCTCTACCTAAACGACCCATGAACTTGATGCTTAAATCTCCCTCGTCCTCCCCTCTGGCACCTGAATCTCCTCCATCTTCCCCTGTGGACCGACCCATGCCTGTGGGTAACATCTATATGGTTGTAAGAAAGCCCAAACCTAAGAGACCAGCTCAGTCATCACTCAGCACATCTGCAATAGCCCCAACAGAGCCACTCCACAGCCATGTGCCTCCTCTGCCTGAGTTTGATCTGGAGCATGGGATTCCTGTTGAAGAATATCTTCCATCCCCAAGTACCCCAGAGAGAGAGGACAAAAGTAAGACTCTTCCAAGTAGAATGACGATATCTTGTTTAGCAGAATTAGATAAAAGGAAGCCCAAGGTACCTCCTCCGGTTCCAAAAAAACCCAATGTCCTTCTTTTGCCCTCTCCAAGCATCCAGACCAATGGCGGGGCAGAAAGGCAAAATCTACTCTCTGACAGCATCTCCCAGTCACCTACAGGTCCATCAGCATTTGACATTGAGGGTGATTTGCTTAAAGATGAAGAGCAAGATGATCTTGCAAGAGCTCATGGAAACCATAGATATTCAGAAAGTTATGAGACCTTTGGAAATCAAGAGAACGATGTGGTAGCTGAAGAGGATATTTTAAAATATTCAGATTCTCGTCAAATTACGGAAACAGAGGCACCTCCATCAGAGACCATACCAGGTTAAACAGTTGTCTACATTTTCAATGAATACATCTTTCTAGGCATAATGAGTTTGGGGTTTCATTTATATTCTTCTATGCTGCTTCACAGAAATGTATGCAGAAACAGAAATACTGGACGAGAACAACTCTGCAGCTGAAAAGACTGAACTACACATTACAGAGGAAACAGACGATGATGTTTTTGTCCACACACCCACAACTCACACCACTGAGGACCTCTTTACCATCATACACAGGTAAAATTTGTTCTTTAACAATCATACAGATTTATTAATCTATTTAGAACTAGAATAACTGTGGTATAATTTGGCATGATGAATACATACAGTATGCAGATATGGTCCTTTTAATGTATTATCTGGGATAGTGATGGGAAGTTCGGATAATCTTACAGTCTCGTTCAGCAAAATGAACAAATCTTTTTTTGAGTCATCTCATTCATTTCGTTAATTTTTTAAAAAGTATAATTAAAATATTATGTTTTTCCCCTAACACATCTACTACATACGCACACGCTGATCACACTACAATACAATACAGCAATGCTATGCTTCAGTCTATGATTCGCTCACCTCACCTCATATCTTTTTGGGTTTTGTTTTGCTTGAACATTATGAAATATTATCTAAAAAGTCTTTTTGGGTCGTTCGTTCATAACGTGGCGTGACAGACCTATCATAAGCCGGAAAGAGAATTGATTAGGTCATCCATCGAATCTTTAGAGTCGTTCGTTTTTTTGGCCTATGGGGCTATCACGTGATGAACGAACGACTCAAACCCGAAGACTCGATAGATCAAGTCAAGTCAAGTCACTTTTATTTATATAGCGCTTTTAACAATACAGATTGTTGCAAAGCACTGAACATTATCAAGTAGGAAAATAGAGTAATGGGAATGTATAATGACGAGATTAAACTTTATTTATCAAATGCAGAGATGGTCTTTTTTCAAAGGTAAAATAAATAGGAAATGGATTGATTAGCCAGCCATCATAAACTCTTACTTCCAAACCTGAAGGGTCACTGTTCTGTGGTTTATTTCAAATCAGCAACTCTTATACTGTCTTTAATTAGGGTTGGAGCTAAAATCTGTAGGGCAGTGACCCTCCAAATCCATATTTGAGGAACCTTGGTGTAAACGGTTGTAAAACATTTGCACTGTTTTGCCTTTACTAGGTCAAAGAGGAAAGTTCTTGGTCGCAAGGAACCAACAGATTCTTTTGGAAGCAGGCAGTGTCTGGTCTCACCTGTGAAAAGCAGTAGCACAGACCTCCGAACTCTGGGCCTCGGGACCACTCCTAGGTCAAGCTCACGAAATGAGAACTTTATGGCTCTTCTCCAGAAGAGAAGCAGCAAAGCCAGCGGCGGGACCCGAGTTTCTGCAATGGAGTTGCTGAAGAGCACAAACCCCTTGGCACGACGAGTCACGGAGTTCTCTCAGTCACAGCCAGATGGGAGTGCAACGAACACACCAAAACCAGATCCACAGGACCAGTGATTCCACTTGTAGAGAACCACATGCTGGATATCAATATGGCTGGTTTTCCGTTACACTCCACTGCCCATCTAAATGGTTTAATTTACAAAGACCTCATGCTGAAGGAAATTAAGTGAGTTGTTGCTTTCAGACAAGGGGATCTCACTCTGATGACGTAAGATTTTTGTGGAGTATAGTAGGTATTAAAGGAAAACTGAGCCCACCACTGATACAAAATTCTGGCATAGAAATCTGCTATTCTGGAAATATGAATGCAACGAAGAAACTCTTGAATGGAAACTGACATCAAGAAATATTTTCAGGCTGTTCACTACGAGCCCAGCCTATATTTGTGGCCAAAGCCTGCTCTGCCCACTTCAGTGGTGGACTGGAAAGTGTCTTAGTTGGATAATTGTGTTTTAATAGACCGCACAAACTCGCACAGAGAGAGGAGTGTATGACACAAGTCGGAAACATTCCACAAAGGTTGTAAGCAAGGTCTGGTACCCCTTAAAATGAAGCACTTTCACCAGTACAGGAACTAGTTTACAAGACAAAAAGCTATATTTGTTATTTTCCATTGATTCCTTCTTGTTTTATTTTTCAAAAAAAAAAAAAAAGAAAGGCCATATAAATGTCTTTTTGAGTTTATTTAATCTGTAAAAAAACTATGTATACAATATATAAATATATATATAAGAAAATGTAATTGCTTGATCAAAGACACAACAGACACGAAGCTGTCTATATCTGTGACCATTTTTGGGAAACTGCCTATTATTTTATAAGCTCACAGCACACAATTGATTGAATGATCATACTGAACCACCAAAATGCAATACATCTGAACCCACATCTAGAGATCTTCCCACACTGCCAAAAGTGTAAACAGACATGTATAGTTATGCTTGTACACAACATACAACAAATCAAGCAAAAGACAAAAACATACCTTTCAAAACAAAATTTGTGGATGGTACATGAGTGAATAGCACAGGAAGTGATGTGCTGTGGGGGTGACATTAGACTAAAGAAGAGGTTCCAGTTAGTGTTTTCAGAGGGTAATATAGTTTGGTTCTGGTAGTCCATTGTGTCAAATCTGTCAGTGGTTTCTTTGCAACTCAGGAAACCCATCATGGCTACTGGTCCAAGTGTAGGCTATAATCTTAAACTATTAGGCAGGAGTTTTACAGATGCCTATGGATAGTAAAAAGATTACTGAATTCATGTCTCCAAATTTTTTTAAAGAAAAATCAGACACTTATGAACACAATTCTAGATGATCTCTCAATACATAGGAACATTCAAATCAATGTGCAAAGCTTCTCACGTTATGTCCATTTCAGACTATGCATCAAAAATGAATCAGATCTGCCCTTCTGTTGGCACTGGCAATGAACGCCTTTGAATGTTAGGAAAGGGTGAGGCAGAGCTCAACAGTGTTATGTTTAGATTCAATTTTTGACCAAAAAGAACATAATCGTAACGTCATTTTATAATGGTTGCCCTCCACAAAATTACAAGACCGGATTGTAGATCGACATTTGAATGCACAAAGACTTTGTAGACTTTGATCAAATGCGGTAATTCACTCAAGGATTTGAGTTGGTCACCTGTGGTAAACTGACCGTCATCCTACATTAATGGAATTTTGGAGACTACTGCAGACGGAGGGGTCTACAGGCTGAGACTTCAGAGACTGCTTCTTCTTACCATTCCTTATAAAGCTCCCCTTCCATATGTGACTGTTCTTCTGGCTCCCAATCAGACAATGGACAGAAACCCGGTGCTATTGAGCTGGAGTGCCCTCAGCAGTCCAGGAGAGGAAGTGCTTGGCAAAAATCTGTTCTAAGTCTGAAATAAGATCGAGATGGATCTTGTCTTGATGTTCATCCTCTCAGACTAGTCGTTCAGGTATTCCGACAATATGAAAAGCATAACATGAAAAAAGAGACCGAATACCACCACATTAAAATAGTGTGTGACACTTGTTTTAAATATTTAGTGAATGAAAAAAAGTCTGACAACCAGTGTTTATTTGCCTTGTACTCTGGCGTGAAGCCTCTGTGTTTTTAAATGCCTTGGTATTGCACTTCCGTAGAAGTATGCAGAGTTTCTTTTACTCTTTTTAGGATTTACTACTATAATATTTATCACTACTCTTGTGTACTCTGTGCTTAACCCTATCAATGTCAACAGTACTCTCACAGGTACAAGTAAAAGAAGAGGGAGGACAGTGGAAAGAGATGGTATTATATGGGCAAAACAAATGGAACTCAAGAAATGTACCTTAGTGGACTGTTAGAAGCCTTGTGCATCAATAATGTATTTTGGAGAGACGTTTATATTATTATAATCACATTAGAAGTGTTTGACAAACTGACCCCCAAAAAAACAATTCCTCTCTAGAGTTTCACTGGCTTTACTCAAGCCGTTTTTTCCCCCCCTTACATAGCCGATGGGGATTCATTCTGAATCTTATTTCGGTATACAGAAGAGAGTCAAATGTGCCAACTAAGGAAGGAAAAAGGGAGTCCGGAACAAGTCTGTAAACAACCATCTGGCTGCTGTCAAACGTGACCAACAACTTTTAATCAATTCTTGACATCACAGGCTGATAACTTCCTGCATTACATGCAAGACTACAGTTTTTGTCGCATTTGTACATGCATGATAAGACTGAGTTTGGTAGTCAGGCACAAAGGTCTTTTGACAGATTGCCAGAATGCAAAAAGCTTTAAAATGTTCAGATTGCCCTTGTTCAATGGAAATGAAAGAAAGACAGGATGCGAAGGCAAGATAATAATGAGAATTATATTTTTGTTATTTTTTCCTTGGAAAGACATATTTTAAAATGAGCATATTACAGACCTCAACCCTCCGGATGAAATGACGGTTGCTGTGAGATCTCTAATCAGCTGAAGTATGTCTTGCCTATGTGGTAAAAGGTATATCATTAAAATAAATTATTTTTCTTGCATAACAGTGTTTTGCAGTTGTGGTGTTGTTTTTTTCTGCTTTCTACCAGTTAACAAAATACACGTTCTCTTTTTTGCATATTCAAAATCAAAATTTGACGCTCAATTATAAAGAACTGTTTATGAGGACCTCTCCACAGGACTGAGATCTTAGATCAGATTCCCTTACCTAACTGAGACCACACAAAACATTAGTAATTCCACAACAAACTTACATAATCGCTTTCATTATGAGAATCTTGAACAATACTGCCCCCTTGTGGGTGAATTTTTACCCTTCATTTCTGCTGTTTATCAAACGTGTGCAGCGCTCACCTAAATAACAACCACGACCACCGCGGCACTTTCATAAACACCTGCTTTCGTTGCGTAATGGAACATGTTTCTGATCCACAAGGCCATCGTGCCCAGTAACAAAAAGGTCACTGAGGTATTTTGAACCATTTTAGTTATTTCTTTTTAATGTTGAGTAGTAAAACTACGGTGATACGAGTGAGGTCCTAAGATGGTCTCCTAAGAGATTTAAAAGAAGCTCAAAAAGACTGCGTTTATTTGATGCAAAATAAAAACAGTAGGCTAATATTGAGAAAGATTTTTTAAATATAAAATAACTTTTGGAGTAACATCAACAGATACTCCAGTCTTTACTGTCATCCTTTCAGCATTAACAAGAATCTCATTCTCATTTTGAGATGAACTACTAGACATGTTTGAGATAATTAAATTATTTTTAGTTGTTATAATTGACTAAGATTAAAGATTAGATAGGGGCAAAGCCTTTTTGTTGATGAAAACATATTTATTTATAATAATGTGACATTAAGAAAGCATTATTTTTACATTTTATTTTATTTCTCTTTATTGAATATGGCTGGTCTGAACAGAGAACAAAAAATATCTGTAGGCTATTTCTGAACATGCGTTAAATGTCTTCACACAAGGCTTTGAGCATGAACCTTGCAGCCTATTTGACATTCAAGAATATGAATTTTTGAATCATAAACTCAACATCCGCAACTTTAAATTGCCAGCATAGTGCTTCTAGTATTTTAGTCACATCAAAAACGTCATAGAGCAAAGTTCAGTCATCATACTGCAATTACAACCAAGATAAAAGTTAGTCATACTTGCACCGACTTGAACCTTCAGACCTTGTTTTATGGCATGCGCAGTTAAGGAGGTGGGAATGGGAGGATAAGTGAGACCTGATCCCAGTCTTTACTAGTGCATTCCCAGTGCTTCCTGGTGCTGCATCAGAGTGAAGGCTGTGCGCTTGTCAAACCCTGAGCTGCCAGTGGCACATTTCCTGTTGTTGACAGGCGAGGAGCACAGCAGAGGCTGCACTGAGGTGCGTGTAGGGACTCGCATTTTATCAGCTGGAGTGCACGCAGACACACTCAGAGAGCACCCTTTCACAGGAAGAGCTGCTATCACTTCTCAGATACACAGATGCAGAGGAAGCACTTACACTGAACCTCTTACCAACGGCCCAGAAGCAGGAGCTGCTCCACAGATGGACTGACTCCTTCCATCCAGAGGTTGACTGATGAAAACAAGTGGGATCTGCTTTGTTTTTCTTCTCTGTTTTCACCTGATCTGAGTGTCTGCCCAGGAAGTGTTATGGTTTTGTTCTACATGGGATCGGATAAAACCTCATCTACAGTCATGCAGCCTGAGCACCCTGTTCGCCAGGACATGCAGTTCTACTATGTGGTGAGTAGGGGAATTACCTACAGTTATTTGCAAATGTCTACAGGTTTAACGCTGACTCAAACTGTATCATACCCAACACGTAATATTTACATTTAAAAAGTGAACTAAAGTTACTCTGATGGTGTCTTATATTTTTCTGCCAAGACTCATATTCAATAACACGTTCTCAACCATGTGCCCTGTTGTAAGCAACCTACATAAGCGTTAAGCCACTCAAATATTTATTTCTCTATGCCGGTAATATTAATTATTAAAAGCATCAGCATAAACCAGCATTAATATCACCCATTTTGGGGTCAGCTACATTGGTAAACATGCTATAAAGTAGGCTGTATACTTCTGCACTTTGATCCAGGAACAATTTTTGAAAACTGTTATAAAACTAATATCTGCTGATTCTTGTACTTACAAGTTTTAACTAAAGTATCTTTAAATCTTAGAAAAAAGTTGCAGTATGCATATAAATGTAACAAAGTAGCCCGTGTGCACTCGATGCAAAGAGCGCAGGTTTTGCTCAGGATGTGCATGCTCCTTGGACATTTGACCCCAAATTGCTCCACAAGATCTGTCCCTGCAATTCACACCAACTTTTTCTTCTAAACGACATGTAATGAAGTTTCAGAAGCACGATCAATTCAGAATGAAGGCTTTGTTTTTTATAGGTTGATGTAATAGGTTCTTCACTTATTGCGTCAAGCCAATCCGAAGAGCGTGAATTTAATTAAACTCATTGGACGTCACATGAGCTAATGAGCCAATATGAGAGTACACACGTACTGAAATCTTAGGACACACGTCAGCTGATCCCATCATTTTGTTGCTCTTGGTGGTAAAAGCCTAAGTAGAAATAGATTAGGAAGCTGCTTTCATGCTTCAAAACAGCGTGCAGTGGAAAAGTACAAAGAATTGATGGATTGGCCAACAACTTGGACAGTGTGCAATATAATGAAGACCATATGCTGTGAGTGTGGGGGAAGGGGTTCCCATTCTATTTCATCCCGCTGTCAGCTGTTTGCAGATAGCCATCAGTGTTCGTTAGTAAAAAATAGGACAGGTGCAAAACCAGCATTCAGCATCTGTAGACATCTGCCCTACTTTATGCACAGCATTTCTCATGACGTACTTTTTTACACTGACGTTGTGGCATTGCATTGTAAGAGCTTTTAGTGTCATTAGCAAAGGTAATACACGGAAGGGTCTTTTCTTAGAGGAGACAAAACAGGGCCACCAGCTTTCACATACTTAAGAGCTTCTGGATAATGATTAGAGTCATTCTCTGGTGCTGCGCATTCCTGCAGTGTTAGTCAAGGTAAACAGATCTATTGCTAATGTCAGTACTTGATCAATGAGGGGCTTGTCATCTCCAAATTATGTTTTATAGATGTGTCAAACCTAGGTAATGCTAATGGTCAAACATACTTAAAGCCATGGTATGGTAACGCTGGAAAACTCTTTTTGCCAAGAGGCTGTGTGGGAAAAAAACGCAAAATATGTGCTGGAACATTGGAAAAATCTGCATTGGGGTGTTGGAAGGATTGGAGGCAGGCAGATGAGGATTAGATTGTCTCCATGTGTCCTGATTTGTAGTTGAACACTATAAAGTACTACAAGCTCACAATTTCTTGCATTGAACAGCTGAGCTCTACCTGGATTATGTTAGAAGGTTTAGGTCCATTGATGAAAGATGATATTCTATGTCTTAATGCATGAGGTCCACAAACTTTTTAGGACACATTTGACAGTTTTAATTTTTTTATTACATTTATATTGGGTTTGCATGTTTATCAGTTTCATTTCATTATCATAATGCTTATTGTAAGTCAACAAAAAAGTGTTATACAGACAGAGAGAAAATAAGCCTTATCAATTATTGTTTGGGGCCTGTTTTATAAAACAAATAAGCCAAGTTTATTTCAGTCACTCTGACTTATTGCTAGTTGATTTGGTTCAAAATAAGTCAGACTAACTGCAATAAGCCTGGCTTATGTGGTATACTTGTTTTATGAAACAGGCCCTTCACTGCAAAAAAAAAATGCTTTTCTTTATTTGATTTTTTGTCTTGTTTACAGCCATAATATCTATAAATTCTTAAATAAAGAAGGATTTTTTAATCAACTGTCTTGTTTTGAGAAAAGACAAGTTAAAATTAAGTGAGTTTTTGCTTAGAACATGCAAAATAATCTGCCAATGGGGTAATATCTGGAAACAAGACTGAGTTAGAAAAGCATTTTTTGTGCAACTAGTGTCAAAGCCTTGGAGTGTAATGTAATAATGCACTGAAACAGAACTTGCAGTTCGGTATATGTCGATTCAGCAGCTGATGGATTCAGTGATTTTCTTCAGTGAAGTATTCATCAGACAGATACAGATACAGATAGGTGGACAAGTGCCTATTGGCAACCAGCAGCATTTATCCCCTTCACAAAAGGTCTATGCGATGGTCACTTCAAGGAATACATTTTAAAGATTATGGTCATGAAAATTCAGTGGAAGGTTGTGATTCATTTTAATGCTAATGCTGACTTGAGAGTTCAAGCTCACGTATAAATGTGAGTGGAATATATTTATTTATTTTAATGTATTTTTCAGTCTAAATGTACATGCTGTAGTTTGTTTCCTCATTGTAGTCAGGTGACACATAGCAGGAAACATCATGACATGACTTTATATGAAATCACCAGCACTTTCATATTTGAACTCACTTTTCCTCTCTTAGTAACCTACACCTTAAAAACTGCAGTTGAAATTCAAAATTCACCTTATATTTTTCTAAATACTTGTTATTGATCCTATTATGAAGGATTCATTATTTCGTTTCATGTTTTTATTTTTATTTTAATTATTTCAACTAATTCTCAACTGTTCTTGGTGATGTATGTTGGGTTTCGTTGTTGATGTAAGTCACAATACGCAAGACCTGTCACTATTTCCGTTACATCTGAACTCTGTACTTCAAAGCTTGTCACCAGTTTCCTCAGCAATCACATGACTCAAGTTGAAAGGTTTTTACCATATGATTGATGGGCATGAAAGAACAAAGGAGGTTTGACTTTCTAAAAACTTCCTTTTCCTCTTCTGTTCCTGGTACGTTTTATGGTCAAGCCCATTAAAAGGTATGCCCACAAGTGATGTCAGGTCTCCTGAAGGACACCAGTAGCCTTAATAATGATTTTAATTGGAAATAATACTGCTGTATTATCTGGAGGATTTGTGGAAAGGCCATTCTGTGGAATGTGAGTGTTCAAAAGTCCGTTAAATATTAGAGCTTAAATCTTCTCTGTGATTTGGAATTTGAAGAGCGTGGTCTAAGACGTTTGAATTGCATCACACTCAAGTCAGAAGTTGCCAGAAAGACTTTAAACCGTGTATCCTCATGAGAGTTAACAGCTATTTAGATCATAAAATACAAAGAGGGTTTTCTTTTTACCAGTGTTTTTATAGATCGTTATGCGCATAATTTTAAACCTCAAAGAAAATTCAATCTTCTTTTATAAAGTTCATGAACAGCATCTTAAGACAATGTGTCACCATCTGCAAGTTTAAAGTGAACCATTTTATGTGTTTTATTAGAAAAACCCGATTGAAGTAAATTGGATAGCTGGGATTGAATTCACTTGACCAGCCGAGATAAGCAATAATGAAAGTCAACTGAAAGTAGAATGTGTGGGACAAGGGGTCAAGAGGTAAACTCATGCATAAATGAAGTGCAGTCAACCAACAGACATCTAACAATCAGTATTACATCACTGGAAGCTGATAGAGAAAACTAGGCATGTGTAAACTGTCATAGCTGATCGATTGACTGATCAATAACAAGCACAGAGTGCCGATCCAGACTATAAACTGATTGCAGCCTTTAGCAATATCGTTATGATGTCTGTCCCAGATGCGTTGCCTATATGGTGGGATTGATTGTTATTTCTTCTTGTTTGGAGGGGCTGGTCATCCACATGACATAAATAAATCTGTTACATGATGAGGAGATATATTCGGTTCCATTTGCTTGTTGTTTACTAGATGCTCTTTATGCAAACTGAGTGAGGTAAAATTGGGCTAAATGTTAGATCAGATTACCTCAAATTTAATTTTTGGTGCTGCATGTGATGACCTCGAGGTAAAACTCACAGTTCACAGTGACAAACAGGTGTTTAGGAATACTTTATGGTATTTACTGCTTAGCACCACCATACTCAGGGGTATTATTTATTGTGGATGTCAGTCAGTGGTGGTTTCTTCAGCATAATGGAGCAGAACAGTAGAGAGCAGTGCCGATGGGTGGAGAATGTCCTGTTTAGAGAAGCATGGCATCTTTGCTGAATGTTTTTGTAAATGGCATTTCCTCTCCATGACCTCTAGGGATCTTTTGAAGAACGGTTTGATGTTATAATAAAGCAAAGAAAAGATAAGAGGATAAAAGAAAAAGGAAACCAGTTATGACTCATGTTATGCAATCTGTCCTCATGTAATGGTGAAGTGAGACCACACTGGCCCACACACACCTTGAATTCTGATTTACTGTCTGATGCAAACGATAGAAGCCAAGTGAATTTTTTATTTTTACTCAAATTGGGATATTTGTGTTACAAACTACGCATCAAAGTCGTCTTAGGAAAGACATTACCGTTTACTGCATCCAAGCCTTGAAATATAGCACGTGTGCTACTAAAAATAGATTTTTTCATTATAATGCAAATTAAATGCCACATTCATACACTGTTTCTGACTGACTGATGTGAAGACTTGACATAGGCGAACAGAGCTCAGTTAGATGTTAATCTGGGTATATTTACCATGGATGTGTTTGTGATTGCTCAGCTGTTATATTTATATGTACCTGTACAATAGCATCACTGCTGATTATAATCAGGTTAAATCAGGCATACCATATAATATAGTTATGTGGAACCTGAGCATTACTCCAGATATTCTCTGTTTTCTCTCTTTCCATCTCCACTATCTGCTGATACACAGCTTCTCATCGCAAAAGAAAATAAACACCATACCAGCAGCAATCGGAGCGCTTAAACATGGATCATTTCGCCTGTCTGTGATTGTACTGCAATGTGAACGCTCGTCATCGATACCTTTTAAACCTCAGCAAGTCTAGACAGAGCTTTGACTCTGCAGAGGACATGATCTGTTCTGAGAAATGTATGTAAAGGATAGCAAGTAGAACAGGTGAATGTCATGAGTCATACGTGATTTATGATTAAGAAAAAAATCTGGTTTTATTGTGCTTGAGATAAAAAGGTGTGTTTTTTTTAATTATATATGTTTATTTAATGTAAATGAAGCTTTAAATACTGTGGATGAGATTTATTTTTAGTGGTTTATTTGTTGCAGAACTTGCCAGTGTTGACCTGTAGTGGGCAGTGCAGTCTGTAGCCCATAGCAGTCTTATAGCTTCCATTAATTACTCTAAACACAGGCACTAAAACCCATCATGCATTGATTTACCAATATGAACTGATGACTGAGTAAATTCAAATAAATCAGATTTTGGTAGACATCACGGGAAAGTATAAATTTAGCATCAGTGTCACTCTTCCTGCATCATCTGAGCTTCCGTAGCAAACCTGCACACACTGGATTTTACTCCTGTCTGCTCTTTTGGGACAGGTCTGTTCCTGTTCTTGTCCATCCTGTATCAGGGTCATATGATCATATTTACCTATGTTACGGGCAAAACAGGAAAAGAGCATCCTTGATGTAAGGGTCAGAGGTCAAACAGATGAAACTGAGGGGCCGGATTTTAATGGCCGGATAAGAACATTCTCATGTGTATGGAAAACCACTGGGACAGTCATCACTTTTTTTTTTTTTAGGTAGAATTAGTCCAAGATTTTCATGGTGTGTTCCTGTCGGTGATTTATTAGATCTCATATATAAACACAAATCAAAATGAAATGTTACTGTTTTCTTATTGAAGGACGTCACTGAGGATGAATAGTTTCTGAATCTTACACAGTCCTCCCTAAAATCAGCCAAAAAGGGTTTATGTTCAGCAGCCTTCTTAAGTGATGAAGGCTCTTTTGGCAGTCCTGATGTTGTGAAAACAGTATGACTGTGGATGGATGGTAGAAGTGATGAAGACATCTGGACTGGATTTTCATCCCTGATGGAGATGGAAGAATCTCCAGAGAGCTCAAGCACATCCAAACCCTGCAGATGGTAAATTAATGGCAAATCCAAGACATACCGCACACAGCCTCACACCACATTCCAAACGCATTATTCAGAGCCGCACATTTATCACCATGAAAAAATATGTCTACTTTTGGTGGCACTGCAGCTATTTTAGGTCAGCGATACCTGAAGGAAAGCTGTTGGCATAGCAGAGACACGGATGAATATTATCCATATATCTGTCACTGTCAACATCTACTGTACTAATCAATTTCGGTGTGTTTACTTTTGAGTGTAGTTACGACATCTACCAGCAGGGGTTAGCTGCTTCATGCTAATGCTAAGGCCTTGGGCCACTTGTTCTAGGTCCATGTTTGTCTATAATAGCTGTTACCTTGTGCTTGTGGGGTGCTTCCTGAAGGTGAATGTGTGTCCAGGCTTGAATGAATGCTACTAACATTGCTGCTATCCAGGAGCTCCTCACTAATGTGCTCAATCTCTCAGTCTGTCAGCTAGCCGTACAGAAGTACCCTAATAGGATAATTTGCTGATCCGTCAGCCACTGACCAAACAAACATCACAAATGTCACCCACACACAACTCAGGCACCGTTAGTGGAAATACTGATGTTTTTCAAACGATTACAAATTAAGTTATGCGGTATTTTACAGTATGCATAACAAAGCAACTTGCTCATTTAGACTGTGTGGTTTAATATAAAGGTCTCGTTGCAACCTGCTCAAAAATATAATACTAAGCTAACTGTTTTGTTCCCACACTCAGAACTATTTCTTTTTTAACATAGTGTTAAGGTTAATTCATGCCTTGCCTAGAGCAAGTGAGTCAGAACTGCCACAGGTGCCCCTTCAAAACACACTGGTGCATGGCACTCCTGGCACTTGAGCTGACACGAACACCACGGCTTGTGGTACATGACCCGATATCCTGCATGATTTGAGAATCATTTTGTGCTTTTAATAGAAACAAACATTTGTTTTTAATTAAATTAGGGCTGTAAGTTTAATGTTGTAACTTAATTAGTTAAAATAATTCTACTCAGCTGTTTTCAACATAATAAGTTATGGACAGTTGGAGGGGCGTGGTTAAGGATTGACTTGCACAGATGAATTTTTCACCTCAAATTATCAGCTAACAAAATAAAGATATTCATTTTGATTTCACACAGACTTTAAAGCAACATTTCATTAAAAAAAGAGGCTGTTTTGGACTTTTGTTGCATGAACAAAAAATACTAAGATTTTCTCAATTTTTTTCCCCATCGCCTAAACATTTTTGTGATTTATGTTTAATCAAACAAAATGTATTTCTAGAGCTACAGTTTTTATTATCTACTTGATATTTTCTTATTGCACATAATAATGGCTTTAAATCATCTTTTGTGGGTAATTTCCAGACAATTTTAATTTGCAATTAATTCGATTTATTAATTAATACATCATATATTTAAATAGATTAAAAATTATAATTAACTGACAGCCTTAATTAGTTTTTTAGATGATGGATTAAAGAAGGCATAAAAAGTGACTGTAAAGACATTTAAAATGTTACTAAAGATTTCTGTCAAAAAAAATATTATTTTTATTTTATAAGTATTATTATTATTTTATTTTAGGTACATTTTAAGCCACAGATGCCTCTTTTTCTTAAGCAGCAAATCAGCATTTATGAATGATTTCTGAAGGATGAAGCATTATGTGACACTCAAAACTGGATTGATGGACTCAGCTCTCACACAGGAATCAATTACATTTTTAAAATGTTATAAAATATAAAAGAATCAGCTAGCATTTAAGTCTTTAAAAACTGAAACCTATTTGTTCTTCTTTAATTAAAAAAATAATAATTTCAATGTAGTGTCCGACTTTTAAACTTTTCCCACAGTATTCCCAGTTTAGAGCACACTGAGCACAAAGACACTTTAAGTTTCTTGCCTTTGGCTGAACGTTTATCATGAATAAGTGGAATCTCTCTAACAAAAATAAGATCTGTGAGAGTCAACGGAGTTGAAAGGTCAAGATTTAGTTGTATGTGCTCATCACAAGGCAGATCGTTTGTGAAAGTATGATGTGTGTTTAAGATTAATCACTCCACCTTCTCACTGAAGCCCTCACAACTATAATTATTTTCATGATCATCTCTTCTGTCTCTGTTTCCTCACCATGCTCTTCAGTTTTTCCTTTGTCCTGACTGTTGTTTTCATTTCTGTGAAGAGGACAGGATTTCAACAGGAATGAACATATGAGTACACAGAGAAGGAAAAAGGAGTAGAAAGCCTGCAGAGGGAGGTGGGAGTGTTTGTAATGCTGATGATGAGTGACAGTCTGACAGGAAACTCGTTCAAAGCTCTGCTGTGTCGCTTTCAGACTCCTCCTCCTCTGCTCTACGTCACTGAGTGAGTGTTTATGTGAAGTTTGCTCTTGGCAACCCCGGGGCTGCACTCTGATTTACATGAGTACATGGCAGATGGAGAGGACAGACCTCTCTCTCGCTCTTTATCCGTCTCTGCTTCTGTCTGTCTGTCTCATGCTCGGGTCGGATTGGCTGTACCTGTCTGAAGAGTCTGAGGAGATTGCTCTTATTCACAGAGTGTGTGTTTCTGTCAGACACACTGCCCGTATCCCAGTCTGCAGGTAGAGTGAAAAGTGTGTGTGAGAGTCTGTATGCGAAGTCGATTTTCAGAGATTATGACAATAATGAACGTGTATGTTTAGTACATATGTAAATGAAATGATAGATAGTATATGCTTGGGGAGTAGCATACTTATAGTGTTCATGTTGCCAGTGTTTGCCAGATGTGTTTGTTTGAGATGGTGTAAAGTGTGTATAGTGTGTTTGTTATGTGAGTGTGGTTAAATCTGAATTCTTCATGTTTAACCATCAGCTACTGCATACTGTTTTATGTAAACATATACAGTCCTTCCGCTGTGTGTGCGCTTGTTTCTTAAAGAGTTCAGCAGAAGGACATGGATTTATAGTTTATATCTACGTAAGGGTTAGTGACGTTCTTCATACTTCATACATTTTTTTTTTTTGTATAGAAGTTACAAACTTTTTCAAAAAATAATTCATATAAAACTGACTCGAATACATCTTTTGTCTCATAATTAGTTTTTCAGTTTAGAGCAATAGGTTTTAGAGCAATTTTTGATATTTTAGTGTTGCTTAAAATATAATAATAATAATAATAATAATAATAATATAAAAAATGCTTACTGTAGGTGGTGTAGGATTTTCAATGAAAAAAAAAATATATATATTTATAAGTATATAATATATATAAGTTAAAGTTTTCGGGGTAATTATGTTCTGTTTGATTTTTTTATTTAACTTTTTTATTTGTACTTGTTAAAGAACATTTAATAATGTAGATGAAATATTATTTGTTAAAAAATAATTGCATACTTCAAAAACACTTGTATTTTAAAGGTGTTCGAGGAAAGTGTTTTTCTATTTTTACTTGATGGTTCATCACTTGTGATTAAATCTTATTTTTTTGTTACAAATTTTGCAAATGCATGAAACATTAATACAAAGATGAAATTTCTGGACACCTTTTGTATAGCATTTACATGAAACATTGAGTTTATTTACTTTTTTTTAATTACATGAAACATTATCTCATGCTATCTTCTTTGTCAAGGACCCTTTAAAGAGTGACAGTTTTGCTTTTCCATGTTTTATGCCATTTTTTGGTTGATTCTGTGATCTCCTTTTGTAGGAGACAAGCAGTTTACAACAGTCTCTTTCTCCCACTAAAACAAGAGCATTGTGCCTGTTTATGAGTTCTTTACCTCCTCTGAAGTGGTGTTTAACATTTTTTCATGTCAGTTTCAATTGCCTTAAAACATTAAGCAGACCTCAAATTCCTTAGGATTCAGTTTTCCTTTGTTGACTTTGTCCCATCAGGTACATGAATATAACCACTGATGAGGCCACCAGACAATGCAGTGGAGGGATTCTGCAAAGAACTGAAAAGAGCCCTTGTTCGAAACCTTTTGGCTTCCTTTGATGCTAAAACTGTCTAAGGTTGTTTAATTGCTTTGTAGCTTAGAGATTGAGTGTGAGAGCAGCTATAATGTTTGCCTTTTGTTTTTGTTATTTGACACAGTATATCTTAGATAGATAATTCAGAAGGGCCGACTGCTGCTATTTCTTTTTCTTTCAGTTCTCTAAATGTGAGATCCGTCTGGGGTTCGGTGTGTTGCTCAAGAATAGAAAGGTTCTCTTTAACGTTCCATTGTATGAACGCTTGGCTCTTTATCTTCTCACACATTAATTCTGCACATTCACATGCATCCAGGCGCACCAAAACAAGCCATTAATGTAAATGCTCACCAGATGTAGCTGAGACCGAATACACAATAGAGGTTTATCGCTGATGTATGCGTATCATACTCGTCACCATCACAAGAATTATCTGATTGTGTTCCTTCAGTAGAAACACCACTGGCTGAACTCTACTAAAGGACTTGGAAATTATTTAAAAGGGGGCATCTGGGAACTATCAGCATGTTTCTAAATACAAGTATTTATATCAAAATACTCATGAGGAACCGTGAGCCAGGTTTTAAGGATCAGGAGACAAATATGGTCAGGGCTCAAGAAGCATATAAAGTGGAAATCGGACAAGAATTCTGAAAGGAAATAAGAGCATGGACTGAGAAAGACTTTATGTTTCAACTTTTAAGGAACAAACTATTGTTTGCTTTGGATAGCTTAGAAAATCTCTTCAAAGTGAAGCGGTTTCACAAAACTGTTTACTTTATTGTTCTAGTACTCAAGCGGTCTTGCAACAATATTTATGGACCTCTGAGGTTTCTGTCTGGGTCTTGTCATGCACTCAGGTATGTCTGCACTTGGATTAGTCGTCTCAGATATGAATGCAAGAACCTGATTTACACATGGACATGTCATAGCAGCCTGTTATTTCCATGTTCCCGGTCAAATAAATTTCTGTTTGAAATTAGAGGAACATTGATTCAGCATAATATACACTCAGAAATAACCAATGATGATCCAGTAGGCTATGATTATTGTACTGGATATATTTTATGTGCTTTGGTAAATAGTTGGATTTGTGTCAAATATTGACTAACCCATCTACTGGGTTCAAAAATTGATTTAATAAAAAAACAAAACAGTTGGGTTAATCCATACTTGACCAAAAGTTGTCTTGAAGCATCCCAGCATTTTTACTCTTAAATTGGCCTATGATTAAGTAAATGATCATAGTTTTTAATGTAGCGTGAATCATAACACGAGGACATTAAAATGTCCTTTCTTCATAATTTGAAAAATTACCCTAGAGTCCTGATACGTCATATAGGATGTGTGTTGCATTTGTTATGTCTGTTTGTTTTTATGAAGGCAAGTGTTTCTCACAAAAGCCATTGTGTCCAGTAAATGAGCACAATACTCCTGAAGAATGATGATGGCTTGGGTTTTAGTGAGCTTTGGAGTATGGCGTAATGCTGCATGTGTTAGTGTTTTGCTCTTTCCTTCGTTCCTGACCTTCACTATTTTGTTTTAAAAGCAGGGACAGTGTATGTGAGAAAGAAAAGGGCATATGAAACAGAGTTAGGGAGGAGGGGAATAGAAAAAGGATTTTGTGGCTTGCATTGCCCAGAGGCCTCTCTCATCCTCCCACCCTGAAATCGCATGATAATAATGTACAGGTTGCTCAGTTACAGCAGTTTTCATGTTTTTTACTTTTCGTTGCAAATACATGTCTTATATCATATAAATCAATGATCCTATGGATGTTTATGGTTACATAATTTAAAAAAGAATCCTCTTTAATGTTTGAGTTTACTCTGATAGCTCATAATGCACAGCATAAAGAGATGCTTTTCATAATACATACATATGAAATACTGGTATCAACCGGGTGTTTGACGTTAATGTTGTTTTTACTGAACATTGTTACCATCCAAATAAACAGAGCACAACCCGTGACCTATATCCTTTACTTGACACAAGTTGGCATCTTGCGTGACCACAACTTGAGTGGAAAGTGACCTCCCACGTGGATGCAGGAAACAGACACTCATGCTTTTAATTAAACCCCAGTAAGATGACATCTCACACATTTTTTTTTAAGCAGTGAAAGACTGGGGCTTATTAACCATAGAATCAGGCAACATAGCTTTATGTAAGTTTGCTTTGGAGAAATACTTTCAAGGTTTTGAATCTAACAACTCAATTTAAAGGGATAGCTCACCCCAAAATTTTAATTCTGTCAGTAATTACTCACTTCCATATGGTTTCAAACCTGTAAGAATTATGTTCATGTTCAGAAAACGTTCAGATATTGATGAAAACTAAAAAGCGTTCTGAGATCATCCATAGACAACTACAGCATTCAAGGCCCAGAAACTGCAGTTTGTTTGCAAAGAGAGGAACCCCACATATAATAAAGTTGTTTTGTTTTCTTTATGCACAAAAAACATACTCGAAGCTACATAAAACTAAGATTGAACCACTGATGTCACATGGACTATTTGGATGATATCCTTGCTACATTTCTTGTCCTTAAAATGTGCAGGACCAGTTTAATTATTGGGTTAACTAAGTGCACTTTAATATGTGAAACTTTAAATTGGATATGTATACTTTGATGATATCTGAGTTATAGAGGACAAGGCATTATATTCTGATTTGTGATTCTAGCAGTATTCAAAATAAGCATTGAGGTTCATCAGCAGCAAATTTCCTTTCAGTAACTGTTTTGGCTTTCGATTCTTCTTGCTGTCATCACATCAGTTGTGCCAACACATATGGCTACACACAGGATGTATGCTGTCAGAGGAATTACATTAGGTCAAAAAATGTCCACTAGCTATTTTATGTTTACCCAGTACAGTGCTGCTGCCAAGTCTAAAAGTAGCCGTCCTTGAATCCAAATTAAACAGACAAGCTCAAATAATGTTTTTCTCATATAGCATGTTTTAAGTAGGCTACTTAGACCTTTAGGCTTTTTGTGTTTCTTGTAACCCAGACAGTGCCTTTAAGGGCATATTTATCCAGACATGGAGAAATATCTAAAACTAATGTCTAAAAATCTCTCTTAAGGACTGTCGGGAGTGATTTCACACCTTTTAACCTCGGCTTTTGCTTCACAATATTTGATGGTCGGTTTGTAAGAGGTGTGCAAAAGCACTTTAAAAGCAGTATATCAGTTTCAGAAGGGTAAATCCTGCTCTTGGCGATATGCCTTGCTGCAGAATTCCAACTCTGATCAAACACACATGAATAAGCTTCCCTTTAAAATGATAACCAGGTGTGCTCGAGCTGGGCCGCAAACAAGCTCTGCGAAAAAGGCCTGCTGAGACTGAAAGTAATACGTTCACTGTTTCACTTCTGCTTTCTTTTTCTGTCTTTCACTTTCTCAGGGTGATCATACGTGGGCCACCATGCTGGGGCAGAGCGTGAGGCTTCAGCCGGTTTCCATCCAAAGCCTCTCGGAGCTGGAAAGAGCACGTCTTCAGGAGGTGGCCCTTTATCACTTGGAAAGAAGAGACCTGGACTTTAAGATCAGCATCCCTAGAGGTACACTACTTGCTAAAATATATTTTTTTGCATCATGTGCATAGATTTAAATCCTAAGTTATCAGTTTATATATAATAATCACATTGAGTCACAGTCTAGATATGATTATTTCAGACAGATGCTTCTTGAATTCCCAAGAAATCCATGCAAATATCACATCAGAGTCAATTCTGGGGAATTTCTGAGTGATATCCTGTAGTAAATCTAGCAGATAAGACCTCTGAGAGGTAAAAGTGAGATTTGTGGGATGGAGTACAGCAGTGCCGTACCAACATCTGAATTGTTGCACACCAATGTTGGGGTCATGACCTTAAATTAGCTTCTAGGTCACTTCAGGTTACACAGCAAGGGGCAGCTCTGAATCCAATGAATAAAATGTAATCAACTATATTACATAGTTATAAATATCTCTCTCTATTATAAACACATATTTTGTTTTTGATGCCAGTCAAGGTACTTTAAGACATATTCATCTGTCACTTAGAAGCTGCCAAATGATGCAAACGCCAGCATGGACAGATTGCTTGACATGTCCTTTTCTCTGAAAACTAAGAACAAAACTGTGTGAAATATAAGACAATACTACTAGTCAAGTATTTGTTCTGTGTCTTTCTTCTGTCGCTGTTCATGCAGTTATACATTTTTCATTTGTAGTATTGTTGAGCCTTTCTTTGCAGCTGATTGGACATATACATTTCAAAATACATTTTAATATTCGGTTTTAAAGACGTTGTCTGTGCATTTGTACAATAAACATTGGGTGTTGTTAAAGTTCTTTGAGTCATGAAGCTAAGTCTACATTAAATAAACATTAGTAGTTAACAATCCACCCCTGTTTATTATTTGATAATGTGAAATGGGAATTTGTCATCATGTGAGTGTCCCTCATGTCTCACCATGGAAAACCACATTGTTCTATGGGAAGTGGTTTTCCCAGCACGTACAAGCAGCTCCACATGGTCAGATCAGAGAAGGTCATTCTCTGTTTTCGGTAGTGCAGTTTTCAACTGGTCATCTGTGAGAAGACCTCAGCCGGCACTTTAGCTGACCCATGGGGAAGCAGCCACCACAATTTATGGGAATATTTACGGAACATTTTCCTCCCAAAGGAGAAATCTGTCAGTTTAATCCTGGTGGTTTACTCAGCCGCTCCTCTTGGAATTGTCATCAACGTGTTTGGCAGCTATTTTTGGGGAAGATAAATGCCCTTTGGAGAGTTAAATTAAACTTGAGTGAAATGCACTTGAGCGAATTCAGAAAGCATGTCATGAGTGACTGACCTCTCTGTTTGGCTTTGGATATTTTCTGGTTTGTTTGTGGTTATTTGAAAGTTAAGTGCTGTAAACTTTCTGCATTTGTTCCGTAATATTGTGATTCCTAATCTTCGTAAACTCTGGCTGTATGCAGCCTGAAGCTCTTGTTTTGTTTTAGACTCTTGCTATATAAAAGTGGTTTCTTTACTTTGTTTTCAATCTCTGCTTTGGCCCGAAGAGATTATTTATCCTGAATCATGCTAATATCTCAGCATGCTCTCGATTCATTCTCCTAATCATCCTCTCTCTGATGGGAGCTGATGGGGGCTTTAGCCCACGATGTCTTGGCGTGTTGGGAGGGATGGGGGCAGTTGCCATAGAAATAAACTCTCATTTCCTGCAGTCCTGGGAATATGACCCAACCTAAAGCCTTCTCTGCATGTGCTAGAACCCCTGGTTATCTCTCTGGACATCTCAACAGAGCATCTTATAAACCTTTTTCCCCTTAGCTCAATAACCCATACAGTACCTCTTCTGATTCAAATGAGTATATCTATAAGTTGAAAGCATAACAAAATGGAACCAACTTATCAGCATTTACAGACAGGAAGAGGTTTGAGTGTAATTACGTCTACTGGTTTGAGTTAAAAATGTTGCAGCACTGTGGGGGAAGATTTAACCTAGTAATGGGAACAGCTATTTATCACATTTTTTACTGTTCTACTGAGGGTCGTATAGACAGAGTACATCAGAGTTATGAAAACACACAGACAAAAGGTGTTTTAGTTTACTTATTTTTGAAAATTTGGAAAGAATACTCTATAGCAAACATTTAGGATAATTGTGGCTGTTTATCTGTATAAGAAAATGTTTCTGCTTCTAATTTTGTCTTACTCAGAGCTTTCACTAATAAAGGTTTTATATAATGTTTGCTTTGCCAGCTCTGTGGCCATGCTTGGTGTTTAAGAGGTTTCACTTCACTATCAGCCATCTAAACGGAACAGTTTATTTTTGGGAGGAAGACTTGCTGTTACATGCATCTGTTTGGATGTTTGTGTTATTTTATGTGCTGTAAGCATTACATTTACTTTTTTATACAATTCTATAGTTTTAGTTATTATTTTTGAAGAAATTAATACTATTTAATTAAGAAGTTACAGTAGTAAGATAATTTTAAGATAAATGCTGCACACTGAACTTCCTGTTTATCAAGAATCCTGAAAAAAAAATGCATCATGGCTTCCACAAAAAAATATTAAGCAGCACAGCAGTTTTCAATAATGGTAATAATAAAAAAAATGTTTCTTGAGCATAAAATCAGCATACTGGAATGATTTCTGAAGGATTATATGACGCTGCTTTCATTGAAAATTCAGATTTGCCCTCAGAAATAATTTACATTTGTAATTAATTTACATTATTTACAAATAGTACAAATAGAAAACTATTTGTTATTTTAAATTGTAAAGAAAAGTATCAAAATTTGACTTGCTTTGGTAGAATTGGCTTTTTGAAAACTAGTAAAAAAAAGAATTAAGTAGCAATCCCAAACTTTTGAACAGTGGTGCATAGTTAAATTTAGTAACATTTTTAGAATTATATTCTATATTATACCTTCTATATTTGGGCCATTATATATGCACCATTTTAAAGATCTGTACACAAAAGCAACCATAATCCTGGTTTTTGTTTTTCTCCAGAGATTCGCAAGAGGAGGAAATCACTGCGAAGAAAGTTTGACTCTTTCTCAAAAGAAAAGAAAGAGCGAGGTAAGAGATGATTTCATTCAGGCATAAGTTCAAACATAAAGTATCACAAAAATAAAATGTAAAAACAACATAGTTTGTTTTTGAAATATTTTTTTAATGAAATAAAATAAGTTGATCTTGACCATCAGCCATGTAGCTGGTACTGCTTTAGCAAACTAGTCTGGCTCCATTATAATACGTATTTGTCACTTCTCAAGATAGATAAAATCAAGTTTCACTCCACATTTTTTCTTGTTGAATATCTCGTTTAACTTTTAAATATGTGACATTATTGCCAGCATTCCTGAGCTCACGCAGTCTTGTAATCTTCATTTACCAAACAACCATCAAGACATATATACGTATATCTGACCCTGGACTACAAAACCAGTCTTAAGTGGCTGGGGTATATTTGTAGCAATAGCCAAAAATACCTTGTATGGGTCAGAATTATTGATTTTTCTTTTTATTATTGAAAAACCTTAGAATAGTAAGTAAAGATCATGTTCCATGAAAATATTTAGTCAATTTCTTACCGAAAATATATTAAAACTTCATTTTTTATTAGTAATATGCATTGATTAGATCTTAATTAGGACAACTTTAAAGGTGATTTTCTCAGCATTTAGATTTTTCTGTACCCTCAGATTCCAGATTTTTATAAAGCTGTATCTCTGCCAAATATTGGCCTTTCCATCCAAATCATACATCAATAGGAAGCTTATTTATTCAGCTTTCAGATCATGTATAAATCTTAATTTCGGGAAATTAACACTCATGACTGGTTTTGTTGTCCATGGTCACATATACTTCAGTTATTCTCTTTTAGATTTTTTTAACAAACAAATGATAATGAAACTACATTTCAAATTTCATCAAGATATTAACACATAATTTCATCTTATTACAGTCTATCTTTGTGATGTCATTGTTAATTCATTGCTACTGTACTACTAATCTCCATTCTTTAGTGATGGTGGACAAAGAATAGAGACTGATAAAAGGCTGTTCACTCCTCTGACTCTGGTTGAAAGGGCTGTTTGGTGTGTCACAGTTCTTGCAAATCTTCCATAGGCCTTTAAGACACAAAGCTTTAAGGCTTTAAGACTTTAAGACGCAAGACAATTTTACATCCCATGTAGCTTTGCTCTCTTGCAATCTGTGCATTCCTGTTAATGCATGTTCATAGTTTAGTGAATTCATCTATGTTTTCATCTTTTCGTAGTATCATTTTAGGCTAAAATACTGGCGATGACTCACATACTGATACAATCTAAATACTCCTGAAACCATTCCTTCACACTAAAATGTAAAGAGCAGAACAGGTTCGTTTGATAGGGTTTTATTTACACATTTATTTTTGATGTAATTACACTGTTCAGAACTTTAGGGATGATACAATTACTTACTGTTTTTAAAAGAAGTCTATTATGCTTACCAAGGCTGTCTTTATTATAACAAAAAAAGTAATATTGTGAAAGACATAAGTACAATTTAAAATATATTTAAAAATAATTCAAAATGCAAATTATTCCTGAATTTTCAGCATCAATTTCACCAGTCTTCATGATGCTACCGAAATAATAATATGCACATTTTAAATTTATATTAAACTAAAAAGACTCTACTGTCACTTTTTGATCAGTTTAGTGCATCTGTACTGAATAAAAGTATATCAATTTCTTTCTACAAACAAGAAATAATAAAGAAAATCTTACTTACCCCGGACTTAATTATAATATTAAGTTTATTTAACAGTGAGAGACAGAGCAGAAAAATGCATTTAAAAAATGTTATAAAATGGTTTGCATTTTCATGAATCAAATAAATATTTAATCCCCTATTAATCAGCAAGATTTCTGGCTCCCAGGTGTCTTATATACAGCTTATGAGCCAAGTTTCTAATCTCAGTTTGTTACCAGTAGAAGCAGTCCATCAGTCAGATTCCAAACCCTCCACCATGGCCAGAGAACAAAGAGCTGTTCAAGGATGTCAGGGACAAGAATGTAGACCTACACAAGGCTAGAATGGGCCACAAGACCATTACTAAGCAGCTTGTTGAGAAGGTGACAACAGTTAGAAGAAAAATAGAAGAAACACAAAATCACTGTCAACCTCCCTCCCTCCCTCCATTCAAGATCTCACCTCATGGAGTTTCAATTATCATGTTCTCAAGAACATGAAGAGTCAGCCCAGAACTACATAAGAGGATCTTGTCTATGATATCAAGGTAATTGAGACCATAGTCACCAAGAAAATAACTGCTAACACACTACACGGACCGAAATCCTGCAGCACCCGCAAGGTCCCCCTTCTCAAGAAAGTCCATCTGAAGTTTCCCAGTGAACATCTGAATGTTTCAGTTGAGAACTGGTTGAAAGTGTTGTGGTCATATTAGGCCAAAATCCAGCTCTTTGACACTAACTCAACTCGCCATGTTTGGAGGAGGAGGAATGCTACCTATGACCCCAAAAAACACCCTCCCTACGTCAAACATGCAGGTAGAAGCATTATGCTTTGGGGGGTGTTTTAATGCAAAGGGGACAGGACAAGTGCACCGCATCAAAGGGACGATGGACGGGGTCATGTACCATCTGGGGCAGGGCATTGAAAATGGGTCATGGATGGGTGTTCCAGCATGACAGTGACCCAAAACACATGGCCAGGGAAACAAAGTAGTGTCTCAAGAAGCACATTATGGTCTTGGAGTAGCCTAGCCAGTCTCCAGACCTTAATCCCATAGAAAATCTGTGAAGGGAGCCGAAGTTTGAGTTGCCAAATGTCAGCCTTGAAACCTTAATGACTTGGAGAGGATCTGCAAAGAGGAGTGGGACAAAATCCCTGCTGAAATGTGTGCAAACCTAATGGCCAACTGCAAGAAACGTCTGACCTCTGTGATTGCCAACAAGGTTTTTGGACCAAGTACATGACCAAAATCATGTTTTGTGAAGGGGTCAAATACTTATTTGACTCATTAAAATGCAAATGATTTATAACTTTTTTATGTTCTTCTGGATGTTTTGTTGTTATTCTGTCTCTCGCTGTTAAAATAAACTAACCATTAAAATTATAGACTGATCATTTCTTTGCCAGTGGGCAAACGTACAAAATCAGTTTACATGTCAACAAACTTTAATTAGAGTATTAGTAGACTATATGATTAATATCTGCTAACAACTTATTGTGATTTTGTCCCAATAGACATTCTCTAAGTAACTTTGCAAGCACGTTTCAACTTATTCCAACCCTAATCCTACCAGTCTACTAACACTATACTAACAGAGGTAGTAGTTATGTAGGGACAACATTACATATAATCAACCGAATGTCTTAAAGGGACCATCAAAACAGTGAAACCAAATAGGGTGTTGTATTCGGTCATTGAAATAATAATAAACTCATTAGTGCTGAATCAGTATTTAACTTTGCTCTAAGAGTTCATACTGATCTCAGAGCAGCTCCGAAAGTTGCCGGAGCTAAAGCAGCACTGATTCCTGAGTCAGTTGGATTTGTTTGGCCGTGTTCCTGGAGTTCAGCCAAACTCCTGCCACCTGCAACCACAGTCTGGCGCTTGTTTTCAGCATGTGCGTCAGCTTGAGGTGGGGAGGGCTGAATGAAGGAGAGGGGTGGAAGGTGATAGGGTAGAGGGAGGAATATATTTAAAGAAGACTCAATCCCCATATCCATCCAGCTTATCGGAGGACTAGCTGCTAGTGGACCAGACTAACCTGACCCGCCACTAGACCTTTAAGCCCAGGGCAGAGATAGAAGAAAAGGGATTGAGAGGAGGGGAAGGAGGAGAGAGGACGACAAGACTGCTTTGCTTTTGTGTTGCTTTGACAGCCAAAACAGATTAGATGTAACCTCTCTATAGTCCTGTTAGGGTGTTAAAGATGCTATTTAAAGGTGTGCGCTTTACGTGTACATCATATCTTTGTTCCTTCCCATCTATATAAATAGTAGTTTAATTAAGTTCAAGCTGCTTTAGAAGAATATGATAAATAAAGCTTACTTTGAGGTAATGCAAATAAGATCCAGCAGAAGAGTTTTAAGGTGCTAGTATATCTTATGTTTTAATTAATTCTGAAATAATTTGATTAATTAAACTGTAAACCGTTTAAGAGGCTTACTTATATATGCACGAGAGACAAACTTGTAACAGTTATATATAGGCCTATATTTGTTACTTTGTTTTTCATATATTTATTTATTTTTGGTTTTATGCATGTATGAAAATAGGTATGTATTTATGTATTTACATTTCCCAATAAGTTAAAGCAGTACATTGATGTGCCATATGTTGAAAGGAGCTCTCTAGATGTAATCCCTGTGGGCAGATAAAGCTGTTTTTCTGCTTTGCACGAGAAATGCAAACAGAAGCTTCACATGAGAACACTTTCTGAAGAGCACAGGAAGAGTACATTGAATACTGATCATGTTAAAGCTGTTTATGTCTGAAGCATTATAGTCTTTATATCACACTGTATATGACATGTAAAAATTGATTGATTTGTTGCCAATATATCTTAATATCTTAAAAGTGGAGTGTCATTTACAATAAAAAAAACAAACCACGAGAACGAAAAATTCTGTCATTATTAACTCACTCTCAACCTGTATGGCTGATATTTTGAGGTGAATTGAAGTCAATTGGTACCAAATTTGTTTGGTTAACCAACATTCTTTAAAATATCATCCTTTGTGCCCCAAAGTAGAAAGAACTTTAAAGGGGTTTGTAACAACAAAAGGATAAGTGTTATATAATGATAAATGAGATATGAGTAAATGATGATAGAATTTTCTTTTTTCTTGGAAGTTATTATGTGATTGTCTCTAAGGGCCAAAGAGACTAACAAAAAATAAACACAAAAGTTATAGAGACAGTTATTTTTGTGCCTAATCTATTGAATATGCATTTTCTAGGAGTTTCCCTTTCAGACACAAAATTTATGGGAGGGGAGTAGTTATTTAAATGAATCACACAACCCAATTTACTGACATTGGCGCACATCAAATTACTGGTATTTGCGTCATTATTTAACACACAAAAAAACATGTTATAAACAATTTTGCACCTGTGTTGTAAGTAGATCACCTGCACCTGATGAGCATTGGCTTTACTGATTTGAAACTATAGTAGTTTGCGCTTGGTATATTGCGCTGGTCGATATGTAAATGAGATGTTGCATCTGTGTTATTTAACTTGCGCATTGTCAGTAAATTACCTGTAGAAATGTCCACACCAATCGTCACTGTTCCAATGCTAATTTCCCCAGTTTAGTAAATCTGGCCCTAAATTTCTTCATATTACAGGGTATAATAGGGTAAAAAAAATAATAGATATCACTAAACTTTGGCAGGTGATTTTTCAAAGTACATTTAGACAACTGTTACAAATTTCATAATAAAACTAATGTTTAGTACAAGTGTGGATGGATATTTCTCCTATGTGCAGAAAAAAAAACTCATTTTGAGAAAATTGCTTTTAAAGATGTGTATTGTAATAGAAATCTACAGACACAAATGGATAATGTGTAACGGAATAAACAATGAAATGTTTTGTTTAGATAATTTCTTTCCACTAGTCCACTGAAAGAAAAGTTATGGATGCAAAATATCAAATATGGCCTAAAGAATTAAGTGAATACATATGAAAATATAAGACAAGTGCTGATAATGAGTTTGAGGTTTTTGTAAAGACATTTGATAAATGCAGAGTCATTGTTTACTGAAACAAAGAATTAGTCTGACATGATTCACACACTCCCTTCCTGAAATGTAGTAAAATTAGACCAAAAACTTTTTGACATGTACTGCATGTGACATCTAAGCAAACAAGCTTTGGAAACTATGGATACTAAATTATGAATATGAATGAAATAGTCCATAAGTCTGCTGCTAATGTCATTTGTTTTTTAACTTGTTCTGCAGAGTCTGCGTCCAAAGCATTCGGTATCCCGCTTGCCCAGGTCATCGCAAATGACCGAGCATACAAGCAACGCCAGGATGCCCTGAAAGAGAGCCGACGGGACTGTCTGGACCTGGAGGCCAGTGTTCTTCACTTCCGTGCAGAGAAATGGCAGCACAATGGAAACCGGCCACTGGGCAATACGGTCTTATCACCTGATGCTGCCTCCCCACCAGCACTGGAGGCCCACAGCAAACCTCCCTCCTCAGCATTCATGGACAACACCTCACGCACACACAGACGGGTAAGCTTACTACATCTTTAAAACATCCTCATCAACAAGTACTGTCTTCTGAAAGCTGTGGTACAGTATGTATGTTTAAGATGATTTGGTCTTTTGATCTAGTAGGAGCTGATTATTAAAGCACAGAACCCTGTTCATGTGAACTTCTTACCCAAAAGAAACATCTGCAATTCATTACTCGTAACATCACATGCATAACATTAGGCCTGATAGCACATATGACATCTTAGACGTGAGCAAATCAAAGAAGAGGATACTATCTATGCAAATATAAATCAGAGCCAATAAAAACTCATTGCTATCACTAAACTGGCAACATTTCATTTAAGGAATTCCCCACGGTCAAGTGCTGATATGGTACATCTCACAGATAAACTTCTGGCTGAGGCTTCAAAACCAATTTGAGGAAAAAAAAGAAAAAGAGATAATTCACTGAACTGATATTATTTACAGTGTCAGGAATAAACTTGATTCAGAAATCTAAAAAAAGAGACAGAAATATGATATTATCTGATTCCTTGTTTTTTGTAAAAAAAAAAAAAAAAAAGTGTGTCCCGTGGTTTCAGGAAGTGAGAAATATGCATATTTAAAAGCAAATATAGAAATAATATGTAAAAGCGTTTTATGTGCAAAACTTCCTTCTGCCAGCTGGAGGCTCTACATCTATAACTGAACATTAGGATGTAGATGTCTTCAGACAAGTACATTTATCACACATATCAAGTTTAATGCAAATTGAACATGGTGTGCTTGAGTTAACCTGTTTTCAACATGATTACATGTGAATATTTGCCCTGGTTTCAGGCAAGGACTCTCATGAAATATGTGAAATTTGGTGCAGATTGAAAATTGCATTTTGAAGTTGGTGTAAAAAGAGATTTGCTGTTGCCAGCTGGTGGCGCTATGATTATAATCTCATCATACGATGAGATTTGTTCAGGGCAGAACCCTTATCAAACATGTGATGTTGTCAGCAGGTGGCGCTATGACTATAACAGAATATGGGTGTTTAGATGTTTTCAGGTCAGGAGTCTTATCAAACGTGAAGTTTGGGGTAGATCGGATATTGTATAGCTGAGTTATAACTACTTCCTGTTTCATGGTGAAATATCATAATCAAAACATTGAATCAAAATTAACTGAATTCCTGTTGGGTTTCGAAATTTTTGTAGGTAATGATGTGCTACATGTGTGTACCGATCTTCGTACGTTAACTGTACGTTAAACGTAGCGGGAGGGGCACTTCTTTGAATGTAAATTTACATTCAAAGAATTGAATGTTACACCCACTTCTGAAACCTATATTAGATGTCTATTTTCGTCACTTTTGTGGTGCGTGCAATGTTTCGTGACTCTTCGAGCATGTTAAGGGCTTCAAATATCCGATTCATTCCATGGTGGAAGAATAATAATAATATATATAATAATAATAATAAAGAAGCAATTCCAAGAGGGTCCTTACACCGCAAACTTTACAACATTTACATTGTTATTTTCCAGTTTGTTACTGTACAGCTGCTTTGAAACACAAAAAAATGTGATTCGACTCAAACATGTGTGCTATAGTAGAAGAACTCAGATATTGGAGTCAAGTGTAGACAATAAATAAGCACCTTTTTTAAAAATGGTCATAATATGGGCTGGGCATTAACTTTAATACCAGTAGTATTCTTGAGCACATTAATAATGGCTGTTGGTTAATACTGAGTTAGATAGCAGTAGCAGCATCCAGCATAGTTCAGGTTATTGTTTGATGATGTACGGGTGATTTCCATACCTCTCTCAGTGTGACTGGAGACAACATCTCGATGGGTGGCTACATATCAGCAGGAGGGAATGAGATTTACGTCTGTGTCTTTGCCAAATCAAACTCTCCATTCTCTCCGCCCAAACATGGAGAGAGAAAGAGAACAGATTACTGGGTTATTCAGTCATCGTGTTGACATCTGAAAAGCTTTCACGGAAATCTGTTTACATTTCTTTTGTATACATAGCTTAAATAGATTTATTTATTTAAAAGATTCACTGGCTTTAAGCTTTATTCTGACCACTGTGTAATTATTTTATCTGTTTTACTAATTAATTGTAATTGGAACAGGCGTTTAATTTGATCTTATTTTGACCTTTATCGTTTACACTGCAAACCTTCATTCTTTAGCAACTATTGGCTGTTCTATTTAAACTATCTTTTATGTCTGTTTCTCTCTGTCAGGGAGGGATGTCTGTGGACTCCATCTCTGATATGGTAGAAAGTCAGTCCAGACTACTTGAAGCTCTGCAGCTCTCTCATCCTAATGAGCTGGAGTTGAAGAAGGCTGCTGGTCGCACACAGGCCAAACTCAGTCTTAATCCCATCTACAGACAAGTTCCCCGAGTGGTAGAGCGCTGCTGTAACCACATTGAGACCTACGGTAAGATGCAACTTAGACAACTTTATACTACCTGGTCTCATGGCATAAATGTACCTGGGTGCATTTTTTAGCAAGTCAAGTCAAGTCACTTTTATTTATATAGCGCTTTTAACAATACAGATTGTAGCAAAGCACTGAACATTATCAA
>JAUCNO010001819.1:18401989-18479354 GCA_032353835.1 Enteromius viviparus
GTTCACTGACGTTCTGCGCAGAACATGTTCATTATCAGGGTGGATTTGCGCAGCTCGTCAGTGAACAGCGGCTGTGTGTAGTATACACGGCTCAATGTGAAATCACGCACCCGATGGCATTTACCGCTGATTACATGACCAGGTTTACTGACAAAACGAGCAAACATATCGGCCGATCTGGATCGGTGCATCCCTACTTTCAAGTAACGTTACATTCAGAAAATTAGAAACGATAGTTGGTCTTCCAGTATAATCCGTCCGCCGAAACTCATCCAGTGAGAAACGTTCCGCAGTGCGATTAAAATGCGTTAAAAAAATGTAACACCTTATTTTTGTGTAATTAATTCATCTAAATTAACGCGTCAAAGTCCCGGCCCTAATAACTACTTAATTAACATACTAATATATAGATCTTAAAATTGTGCAGGCCTATAACTAGTACAGCAAACCTAAAGCTTAAAGTTTTAAAATCTCAACAGCATTTTTTAATACCTGAAAAATCATCATCAGTTATCATAACACAACCCTACATCTAAAATAGTTATTACCATATTCCACAATCCAAACATTTAACAGACTTCTTTCAGTCATGACACACTGCTGAAAACCATCCTCCCATCACATCCATACAATCCCCCAGATGCTGATTAGTCAAAGTGACAAAAACATACTCCCAAAAACTCACTCATCCCATAACTCATTAATAAAAACAAGAGCCCTTTAGGGTACTTATGACTCACTCCACCTCCTCTGACTCACCGCTTCACAGTTCAGGCACCGCGTCTCATTGGTCAGTGTGCCTTGGAAGATCTCATGCACCCATGTCTGCTGGGTCTTCTCCTCCGTTTCCCCTTCTCCTGTGCTACTGCTGCTTCCACCTCCTCCTCCACTTCCACTTCCACCATTCTGTACTACTTTTCCATTCTGCTGTCTCTCCTGGCTCTTTTCCTCCTGTAGCAGGTCTGCAATGGTGTTGAGCAAGTAGTTGAGAAATTCGTGTGCATCTTGCTGCATGTAGTTGTCAAACAGCTCTGTAGGTAAAAATAGCAGTTGAAAGCATCAGGTAGCTGCAAGTCTAATAAATAAACAGTACAAAAATGAACTGATTTCAATTATAAGCAATGCATTCCAAATCACATATATAGTGTTTCCCGCATAACTATTAAGCAGTACAACTGAAACTACTGTTCCATGGTAAAAAAAAAAAAAAAAGACATTTTATGTCAGTTCCTAATTTGCATTCAAAGCTAAGTTATACAACAACAATAAATTCATTATTATGGTCATTATTACCAATGTTGAAAAAACGAATTAATTTAAGTTGAAACCAACATTTATGATCAATATAAAGTTCAAAAGAACGCTTTCTTAACAAATATAAATGTGTTTACTGACAATTTTGAACATTTTAAGGCATCAATAAATAAATAAATACTGACACAGTAAATAAATACTCTACACATCTATCTTTATATTCATGTTTACAAATATATCAGAATATGTATATTATCTATAGAGCAACATTCACAATCTCAAAGCATGACATTCCCGCTTTCCCACTTCAACAACCTCACTCATCAGCCAAACTGATCAGTTAGGTTGCTTACTGACGGACCCAGCATCTTTTCTCACCATTTTCCTTCCTCAACCTGGAGATGAACTTCTTTGGTGGAATGACTCCCACTTTCTTCTTCTGAGTTGCAATGCTGTTGAAGAGGTCAGCCAGGCAGGTGAGCAGGCTCTCTTTCCGTCGCGGTTGGATCTTATAGGCCAACACTTTCTCTCGGAAGGGCCGGCAAAAGTACAGTGCCTGCAGCACTGAGTTACAGTAGCAGGTGTTGCCAAACTGAGTGACCAGATTGCAATTGGAGAAAGAACAGATCAAAGATTGATGAAGGGTATATGATGACATGCGTGCAGATATAATACACGTCATTTCTGCAATTAATGTCTCTGAGAAGGAAAGCAGACCACTGTTGGATATATGGAGTGGTTTTATTAATATATTTTGCTGCCTTTAATATATGCTTGCCAAATTTGCCATTAAGTGATGACATAAGCACATTACATCAAAGATGTGCTTTAAAATTGAAAGTGATAAGTCATCTACTATTTATAGCACATTCACTGACAAACACAATAATGTAAACTTACATTGACCAGCCCAAAGTAGTGTTCATTAACAGGGAACTGTTCTGGTCCAATCTCCTTTTCCAAAGCAGAGGCATTGGCGCCCTATAGGGAACACACACAATGGTTATCTTTGCTCACGGGGTCTCAATAATACAAGTGACCAGGAACACCCTGGACCTATTGGAGACTAACAGGAACATCCTGTTTGTGAAGAATGATGCCAGACTTGGCATTAACAGGATGCAGTTGCTGGGCAAGTGCACCCACTCTGTTTCACCAGGGGAGAACATCAAGGCAGAGCTGTAAGTGGTATCAGTATCTGAAGTATAATGCATGAGTTGTCAGATGTTAAAAGGCGGTGGTTCTCCAGCTTTTTGACCCGAAAGTCACCCCACTGTCCAGCTCCTTATTCAAAGACCCACTTACAGATATTTCTCACAATGGCAGGAGATGTAACAGGATATATTTCTGGGATTTCTGTTACGATAAAAAAATATATTAAATAACCACAATTGAGAGAATTGGGTTGTTTTTTTTATGCGCTTTAGCATTTTAATTTAGGTTGAGTTTTACTATTTGAAAATATTCATATTAATTATTTAAATACCTAAACACTGTAAATATAGTTTCAGAAAAAATGAATCATCAATGGGATCTGATTCATCATGACTAAGGTAATCCGTTGAAAATTCAACTATGTATAAATGTCACATCAAGACTTGACTTTGATCCTAAGGGATAATATATAAATCAATTTTACTCCATTTATGAACAGCAATTTTTAGATAACTTAGAGCTCTTTTACATAGTGCATACTAGCACCCCGACGTGGCTAAGTGAAATTAACAAGATGTAAATCCATGTGTCTTATCTCTATAACTGGTTATCAGTAACTGCTGGTAAATAAGGAAGTTGCCCCATAAATACCTTGCTACGGAAAGGATTCACTGATTGATACGAATTAAATCTCAAACTCGAGCTAGAAGCTGATTCTTAAAAGAACTTCCAGTACCTAAAACAAATAATTAACATTCCAACAATAAACAGCAAATCCTCAATTTTACGTAGTTTGAAGTCTGACCTACTGTGAATGTTCTCGTGTGACAGTTTAAGAAAACCCTTTCAGCATTACAAAGACACTGAGCTCATTGAATCAGTTTTTAATTGTGCCCTTCAAATAATGTTAAAAAAACAACAACAACAGAAACAACAGAAGCAGCAGCAGCAGGAACTGTAGTCTCGTGTTTGACCTCGCTTGTTACCCTGCCCACCCTTCCTCTTTACAAAACACTCGTAAACACACATTTAAGATCCACATGACAGATATTATCTAACGGTAACGTTAAATAAAGCTCAGCAGCCAGGCTAATCAAACATGGACATTATTTGTGCGTCTATCGCTAATGCGCTAGGCTATACATTTGACCCTTGTGAAGAATATTAAATTATCTGACAAAAACGCTATAAAGTCCGTTTAACCACATCTCCAAACTTCTAGTGCGTCAATAAACCAGGACAGAGAGGTGTGCAAACTTTTTGTGGCTGTGCTGCCATGTCATGACACGGTTGTTTATCTGTTAGCTGTTCAGCTAGCCCTGTTAGCAGGCTAATCCAAACACAGGTTAGACGCAGTGGACGGGACAACACTCACTTATGCGAGGAAAAACTCACCATCGTACAAATCGAGGCGATCTTTCGGACTGTCATCAGTATTTCCATCCGTCTGCCGCCATATTGGACCGAACCCCTATTTAAAACTGTGACAGCCGCACAGGCTGAAGTTCCGGTGAATCCTTGAGTCGGTCCAGCTCGCGGCGGAATGAGGGAGTGTCGCCTCGCGCGCTGTAGCCTAGCAGCTGCGCAGTACACAACATCACCAAACCTACTATGGCGAAGACTTGTTCACATCAACTTTATTTTCAAAGAAAATTACAAAGCACGGGATAGAGGAAGGATATGTAAATGTTTACGTTATGTCAATTAGGTAAATATTTTATAAGGGGCAATGTTATTAATTTTTCTTTAACATATTTTTGACAATATATTTTGTGATATTATCTGGCCTGTATAAAGCGTAATGTTTCTTATCAGTGTAATGCTTATGGTACTTAAAAAAAAACGTATTTATTATTAATTAAATAATCATTTAGCAAATGAATAACGTTATCAATGTAACGTCCAATATACAACTACAATGGCTTAAAATTATATCATATTTGCGAATTGGCAAAAGGATAATAAAGATAAGTGATCGTCATTTCTAAATATCTAGAAAGAAAGAAACCCAAAGATCTTAGTTTTGTTTTAAAGGAAAATACATTTTGCGTTAGTATAAACATCCAAAAAATGAAAAGGTATAAGCTACATTAATTATTTTACTTCGCGCATATTGTAACCAATTGGACATAAAGGCAAGCTGCAGTTAATTATGGATACTATTATAAAAAGGAATAGCCCCGAGTTCTTTTGATGTTTTCATATTTTATGAGGAAGGGTTAACATGAATATTAATTAGGTAATGCTGACGTTGCTTGGAAACCTTGCTATCACGTAGTCTATTTAATATTCATGAGTGCAATCTTCTTCATAGTAAGATTTGTATTAACCAGCCCTTCTCCTTCTCTGGTTTCTCGACTTATCCTCTAAAGAGCGCAGAGTCATCTGTGCCCCTCGGACGTGCTGTGGTGCTTTTGACCGATGCATATGTTTTATAGATTAGCGGGAATCTCGACAATGAGACGACCTTACTGGCGCGCGGCTATTTCCGTGCTGTCTTTCGATCTACAAACACACACACATGCAAGCACGCATGCACACACACACACACACAACAAGAACAAATCACTACAAATATGAACTCTGGTGTAGGCTACAGCTGTTTGGAATAATATAAAGTTCAAACTACAGTTTAGACAAAATTTGTGATTTTAATACTTTGTGCAGACATTGAAATAAAAAAAAGTTAATAGCAAAGCAAATGTAGTCGTAGGACAATGTTTTTTTTTCCGCACAAGTAGCCTATGCTTCAGTTCCCACAAAGGCAGCAATGTTAAATCAGTCGCTTATTAAATAGTTAATAGTAATAAGCCATTAAAGTATACGCACACTATTTTCAATATACCACGTTTATTAATATAAAAACGCACTTTTAATTCATAAACATAGTGTCAAACGTTTAATAAAAATTAAACCAACGTAATATACACATTTAGGCTAAGCATATCACATTCAAATCGTATAAATAAATGTGGGTCTGTGAGCTGGTTTATTCACGCCCCTCTTCAGCTTGTCCCCCCTTTTTTCTTTTCTTTTTTTTCTATTTTGCTGAAGGCGCATTTGCGGTCTGTGAAAGGAGATCCAGCTATCAGGAACCGCGAGTTGTGAACGGTTCAGTTTTGCTTTGTTAGAGTATATTAGTTACTTCATTAGAGGGCCGGTATGCAGAATTAACATTCATGTCGCGCACAAGTGGAGCCAGAGTTTGGGGTGCGCTGGATTGCATTTATTTAAAACAGTCTATAAAGACCCCAGTCTGCCAAGCGGAGATAACAGAAGGCTTCTCGCGTTATGAAGAGGACACCTAACGCCTGGAGCGGGCTCATATAGCGCGAAAACACGGAGGAAAAAAGATGCATTTCAATACAGCCGAATAATAGTTACAGCTTTCTAAATGCGTCTTCTTATCGACCAGCCAAGAACAATGAGCAGTGGCTCTAGCAACTTTCTGCTAGTTCCTATACCGGAGTATCCTGTGCTAGACTGCGTGCCAAACAAAAACGTCAAAATAGTTGTTCTTGGTGCAAGCAATGTCGGAAAAACAGGTAAATATATCAAACAATGTGGCTTTTAATATGTATAAGTAATGTAACTTATTTTACTTTATGACATCATATATTTTTGTTACTTATTCTAATGGCACTTTTGGTGATTTAATGTGTATACAGTGTATTCTGTTTAAAGTCATTAATAAAGACGCACGTTTCAAATATTGATAAAAAAAAACGACGACGATGTTGGAGATATTTAAACTAGTTTAACGCCAGGGTGCGACACACACTGGAACACTGCAAAGTTGTGCACGAGCTATGTGACACTGCTGATGCCTAATATGCTGATACAAAGTTTCCATTTGATTTTAATTTTCAGCACTGATTGTACGATTTCTCACTAAGAGATTCATAGGAGACTATGAAGCCAACACAGGTAAACATTGTAATAAAAATATGCTAAAATAATACATTTTTGTTTCAACCCGTTTTACTGATTACAATCATTTCTGTTATCAGACTTAAAGCATTTTACACAGAAAATTGTAACATTTATGGTTTCAGTATGGTTTTTTTTTTTTTTTTTCGTTTTCAACATTTCTAGGAGCCTTGTATTCAAGGAAGATTAATTTGGATGGGGAGCAAGTTTCTTTGCAAGTGCAGGACACTCCGTGTGTTTCACTGCAGGTATCACCAAATCACATTCCTAACACTTCCTTCTGTCGTTCAGCTGAACCTTCATCACATGCCCATGGTGTATTCTCAGAATCATTTAGATCACTCAGTCTTTGCCTGTGGGATTCCTGCATGCTTTAGATGAACTGTGGGGAATATTAGTTCAAACATTTGGTCAGTAAACAAAGTACGCAGCACAGGGGAGATAAAGAGGGTGTGTTCAGCCATAAGCTCATTAGTCTGACTCATGTGTACTGAAGGGCTCTCTTCAACTGAATGAATCTGATCCTGACTCAAGCACAGTGTATGTATACATATAGGTGTTGTAATGATTGAGAATTTGCTTCTGTTATGTTAGAACTATTTTATTGGTAGTCAGCCCTATTATTGATAATGAATAACCATTAAAACAGTATTAGTTCAAATTATAGTCTTTTTCCTACGGTAAAAGGATCATGTCATTTTATACATACCGTGTAATTTATATATATACACACACATACTACTGATCAAACATTTTGAATCATTATGATTTTTTTATTGTTATTAAAGGCTGCTTTTATTTGGTTAAAATTACATTAAAAAAAATAAAAATAATGACTTTTCTGTTTTTCTTTATTCCTATGTTGGCAAAGCTCTAGTTACTCTAGTCATCATTATCACATGATCCTTTAGAAATTTGTGCTCAGAAATAATTTGGTGCTCAAGAAACATTTCTTTTCAAACCTTAATAAGCTATTATTGATAACTACATAAATACTTATTGAGTGACTGTAAATCCATTTTGCATAAGATTTCAAAGAATCGGAAAAAAAAGTATTCATTCTAGTTCCACAAAATATTAAGCAGCACCTGTTTTTCGTTACACTTTATTTTAAGGTGTCTTTATTACACAGGTTACATTTGTATTATAATAACATAATAATTAAGTATGCATAATTGCATGCAAGTAAGCCTAATCCTAATCTCATAGTAAGTACCCTACATGTAGTTAATATATTACTCAGTACGTACTGTAACTGTAACAATGGCACCTTAAAATAAAGTGTAATTTCTAATCAATTACATAAAAATTATATACAAAATTGGAATAAATTCTCATTCCAGGATGACGCTGAGGGTCTTTACTGTCAAGAGCAGATCAACCGCTCCATTTACTGGGCAGATGGTTATGTGCTCGTCTTCTCCATCACTGACCTCAACAGCTACCATACCATCCAGCCTCTCTACCAACATGTGCGCCGAATCCATCCTAGCGGCAACATCCCTGTTATCATTGTGGGAAACAAGAGCGACCTGCTGCGTGCCCGGCAAGTCCCGGATCACGAGGGCAAGGCGCTGGCTGATGAATTGGGAGGGCCCTACTTTGAGGCTTCGGCCAGGGAGAACCATGAGAGCGTCCAGGCTGCTTTTCTGTACTTATGTCAGGAGGTAAGCCGAGCGCTGGGAGGAGGAAATGGGGAGAAGAGAAAAGGTGGACTACACCTTGCCAGGCCGAAGAGCCCAAACATGCAAGAGCTGAAGAGAAGGTTCCGGCAAGTCTTGTCTTCCAAGGTCAAGTCAGCGACTGCACTATGATGATTGACGCATGTGACTGTATAGGATTCAGAAAGTGTTAACAAAATGCTGTTGCACAAGTGATTGTGAAACACGAGGCAAAACAATACAACTTGCCAGCTGATTTTGCAAGTATAGATGAGCAATGAGATCACTGTGCTCTGGGTGAACTGTGACATGGGACTCCTGGCACTAAACTTCTAATGGTTTTAAGGCCAAAAATGTGTTTTTGTTTATTTTTTTAGCTGCTTTTGTGCAAATGTTTCTTGGTTTTCCACGATTATAATTCATTCAATGGTTTAATAGAGAATTTAATAGTGATTATAAATGCATTTCCTTAATCTCTTTCTATGTGAAGCAAGGATAAAAAGATCAGTTTTGACCAAGGCCATTTATTATGTATATTAAAAGTAACAAAGTAAAACAAACATACTGAAAGGCCATTTATTGGACACATAAGATGATCGCAGTCTTTCCTAAGATTCTCATGTGACTGGAGCAGTTTTACAAAATGCTGGTCTAGGATTAGTGAGAGACATAATCCAGCTATGTTGTTTATAATCGTGGGAGGAAGAGGTTGTTGACTGGTGGTTCCCATGACCTTTGACCTACTTACACTGTGTCAAGGATTTGAGTGTACTATGGAGCTTCATAGAGTGTCTCCTTTACTTCTTCCAGATTTCCCACAAATGGACATTTGTTTATCTTGCAGGACAGATGAAGTTGCATTCCTCTGAAGCAGGTCTGGATTCCTGGTCTAAACTACTAGGCATGCAGCTAGTTAGTCATTGACCTCTGACCCTTTCACCTCTGATATAGCCTACCGTTTTCTCTCTTCACCCAATGGCCTAAATAAAAAGCAGATTCAGTATGTGACCAGCCATGAATTCTCTACTCTCACGAAATTGAGAGCATGTCAATTATTTTTTACCTTGGCAAAGTAAAAGATAAAATATACAATAAATGCTGGGTGATTTGATTTCTTTTTCAACAAGCTCTCTATTTTCTCGATCTTCTACATAAACACAATATTTTCAAAGACTTACTTGTGTCAGTATCTCAATTTCATTTAAACTGAATTTTTCTCAAATCGTTGCACGAAACCATTACCCGATTTTTAAGATTTTGTTGAATATTAGGGTTTTTGGGACTCTAATTCGGTTAGTTTGGGTATCTAAATGTTCCACAATAGCAGTAGTTTTACAAGTATTTCTGATAAGAACGGTGTTATAAAAACTTAAATACATATTGTGGTGCATATGACCATGTTGTGTACACAATTATTACGTGGCTCTAAAATACCAGATTTCAGATTTAAAACTCTGCAGGACATTTTTATTCACAGCTGTGTTACACACTGCATGAAAGGTGATTTCCGAAAATCCATAATAGGGCACTTGAAGACAGTTAATGAATGTTACCTGGCCTGACCTTAACATGTAAGTAGGCCTACAATTACAAAAATCAGAGGGATCTGGTGGTGGATTACACCAGAAGCCTGAATCAGCGGCGCCTCTCCTTTAGTTTGAGCAAGACAGATTTAATAAACCACCTCTTTGACATTACAATTATGAATGGCTTCCTGTTGCCACTATGGCCTAAAAAAACTGACAAAGATGGGACTCTATTATCCTTTGACTCATGAGGAGTATGAGCTGGTGTTTGTCCTAATTATGGCTCATTTGAGAAAGCTGGTCAAGGAAGTTTGAATTCTCAGCAGAGTGTTATTAGAGGAGAAACAGCTGTGACGTGAAATGGTTAGAGACATTTTTTTCCCCATCTGAGCTCATTACATTATCACAGCCACAGGAAGCATGACCAAGACCATTCCCAAAGGAGGACTGGTGCTGGAAAGAGAGAGAAAAAAAGAATAAGAAAGGAAAAAAGGCTGTAAGGCAGGAAGAGGGAGAGAGAGAGCTCCAGTATTAATGAGAATAGAAAAAGACAGAGAGAAAGAAGGTCACAACTTTCCAAACGAACCTTTCAAAGTGACAAACGTTAATGAGGTTTGAGACCTGTTGGTTTCTGTCAGGAGAACCTCTGTCAAGACCTACTGCACTGTTCACACATTAAATCACTTCTATTGTTTTAATACAGGGATGTACGCTCACATCTGTTGTCATATTTGTTCAGTTTTGGAAAGAACACCAAGGTAGTGATTCATGTGCACCTGAACTGCTCTTCAAGATTCACCTTAATAATGGTTGGTGTAGTCAATGAAAAATCTCTCTTAACTTTGTAACTGTTTCTGACCTTTTACATTTGAGGTCTGGCATTTTCTTGATTTTCCTGCTCTTTCAAAGACAAAAGAGGTAAAAATGTATTTCAGTTGCTGGACTGTATTCTCAAGACTAACTAAAAGTTCTCAAAAGTGTGGAGAAATTCCTATTCTAATAAGCATAACATTCAGAGAGAAAAGTGAAGCACAGGATGCACCTGGTCAAATAAAATTCCTGTACCATCATACAGAATGGTCATCAGACCTAATGGCTCCCATTAGATGGCTGTCCATACCATTACGGTTTAACAGCTGTCTTGACTTGAACCATCTGGATGCAGACCAGTTTACTTTATAGGTTACACGACTGGGTATCCTTCACTACATGTTGGATTTGAATAGTAATAGTCTCTAAAAAATCTGCCCAAATGTGTTGAAACACAAGGCAGAGTTTGTAGAGACTTAAGAGAAGTTCAGATTCAGTTGTTCATCTTTTTGTCTAATATGGTATTTATCAGCTGTACTCCGATGCAGTGGCATCCCAGAACATTGTCAGAACTTTGATTAATGTTCTGCAAAGTCTTGAACAAACTGTCTTCTAGTAAGGTTAATACAATGTTAATTTAGACTAATCTTGTCTTTTACAATGTTCTTGGAATGTTAGCACAAACACTTGTGCACCAGACTTGGAATGTTTTGTTTTTAAATGCGATACTTGTTTCAGAACATTCAGAAATAATGTATCAGATTTTTTTTCATACATCTGAAGTTTCTCTCTTAGAACACAAAAGGGGTTTTATACAATTATTACATCTGCTCTTTTCCATGTAGTGAGAAAGCACTGTGATCACATCATAATGTTGCATTTTTTCCTGGGTTTATGTACCCATATATCAGTTATTCTGACCAGTTTGTGTTTATTTTGTTTGTAAATAAATAAGTTGTTTGTCTACTAGTAACTTCTTTGATTTGCACTTTATCTGCTCTTTGATAAAAGTGTACCGTACTCACATTTAGACACATTTCTATAGTGATATAATGTGTCTAATTATCTAATTGTGCTTCAAATGTTTTTTTTCTTCTCTCCAGCCAAGCTACTGTGCAACTGTTCATATGCTGACAAATATATACAAATACTTTCTTATACATACATTCTTAAATTTCATGTATAATACATAATATTATAAACGTGTGCTAAATGCACATTTAGCCTATATAAACACATGTACACATAAAAAGAACAGAACTGAATCACCGCGCAGTGTTTTAGAGCTGCCCCCTGGTTACTACAACAGAAAAGATTCATAGCAAATCGTTGAACTCCATCTGTTTTTCTTCTAGACTATATGTGGCATTAAAGGATTACATAAGCCCCATCATAACCGGTCTACAATCTAAGTCTGGAATGATTTAGAAAGTTTCCATTCAGTATTAATCTAGGGTATAAATAGTTGCGTGGGTTTTATTTGCTATTCTGGAAGGCATCTTAATCTAAGTAGTCCGAATCAAAATAACATGAATTTGAAGTATGTAGATCTAAATACCACGCCTTGATCTGCAACTTCTCCAGTTTGTCACCAGAGGTCATCCTTTCCACAATATTATTTATCATTTTCATCGCGACTGGCTTCTACCTTCTAACTTTGATCGTATTCAGAATTCAAGCACCGAATCTGTGCTTTTTTGTTTGTTTGTTTTTGTATATTATATTCTAGACTAATACTTTCTGGTAGTTTTGTGTACGTAAACAATGCGCAAGAACGCTCCAACTGTCTGAATGACTGATGACGGAAGATTTGGATGGCAGCGAGGGAATGTTGTGAGGCACTAATATCTGCCACAGCAAACTTTCCATGTTAATTACCTTTGACATGTGAGTGACACATTTCTCTGTGCCTCTCCTCCAATGAAATGATGACTATAATTTAAAATATTGCATATGGAGAGTTCTTTCAGACAAGGATTTACTAAAACATTCTGATTGGTCAAGGATTTAATTTTGGTCCCTCACTGCATAAGACTGCAATTATCTAGGGAAAGTATTTTGAGTAGGATTGCAAGGGAAAGAGGGTGGTGGGGACAGATGGATCAGATTGTCAAAGTAATTTTGTTCCCAAAACCTAGCTTTACCAGAATAAGGAGTCTAGGAAAAAAATAAAAATAACAGAGACCACAGCACCAAACAAATATAATCCAGGCAGACTGGAAACTTTATTGGCTTCTACTGCCCCCTATAGTGAGTCCTGTGCAGTTCTTGTTCTATTGCTATGCTATTTTTTAAACAAGTAATCATTATGTCAACACTTTGTAAAATGATAATGGTAGTCTATTCTGTATATACATATTTTAGCCACAATTACCAGCAACTGCCATGTTCAGAAAAGTCTACATGACACTATAAAGTGTCCATCACACAGACTGAAAATTGGATTGATATAATCTTCAGGTCATTCATTGAGGTCAGCAGTGGCATGGTTCACAGCACAAGAGAGGATTATAACTGTAACTCTGTTCTTGATAGGTTGTGATCAAACCTGCTGCTCTTATTTGGATTTACTTCACAACATATTAGCAAATAATACATTTTTGCATATTGTCACGTTTATAATATTCTGTATCATGGAGAGGGCTTGTGCGGATAAAGACAACAAGTTATGGAAATGAGCATTCAGATATTGCTTTGGCAGTTGGTAAGTCAAATACAATGGTTAAGTAGTTGCTTAATTAAATGGTGTTACTAACTGGTAATGCTAGACTGCACTTTTAAAAACTCTGTGGTTGATACAAACGCAATAAGTGTAAAAAGTGTTGCAGTTGTTGATAATAGTTTGTACTGCTGCTGGCAGGTTACTTTTAAACTAGTTCAATTAGTTTGTCGTATTTTTTATATTTGGCTGTAGTGATTACAGTAAACTAAAGCAGCAGCTGCAGCAGAGCCTATTATCAACATTTAAATTCCCTGAATTGCCATATTGACCCATAGTATAGCGAAGGATATACATGCTTGTTTTATAGATAGATCTATTTTAGGTTTAAGAATACAAAGATAAAAATGTTTTATTTTTTCATTAAGGTGAAGTAAGCAGCATAGGCATTATGCTCTTAACAGGATTTCAGCAATCCTCTCACTCCCAATCTTACACCATTAATAACCACCACAAATTAACAGATGGAATCCTTCTTGAATGTCTGTACTTTTGCTGTTCTGAAAGCATTTTTGCATGAACTGATCATCATTTTAGGAAACGTATCTAACAGGTCTATCAGTTTAAATGTGTTGATGTTTTCATAGTTTGCAGTGGCTGGTGACTTGATTGTCATTAAGGGTGTCTCTCATGTGGCAGTGAAGAAGCTCCACTGTGTGCCAACCCACCAGCTGTGTGGCTGACCTGTTACCCTGCAATGCGCCGGCCATCCAGTGCCTTTCACAGTTTACGTCCAGCATGGACCACCAGAGGACTCCAGATCCCTGACCAAAGCACTCATAAACATACATATTTGTGTCTCTGGCTATTGTTGTATACTGTAAACATCCTGTGCCTTTTCCCCACCACCTCTGCTGCCATCGTTAAGGTTGGGGTGGTGGGTCCTTGGTCATGTGACCCCCTCTTTACTAAAGCTCAGCCCGGAGTGGCAGCGCAATTAGCTGTGGATCACATCAACAGGGACCCTTACCTCTCACAGGGCATTACGTTTGATTATGTCATCCTGGAGGAAGACTGTGAGACCTCCCAGGCTTTTGCCCGTTTCCTGGGTTTCTACACACGGGCGTCTGGGTTTATTGGTCCAGTGAACCCAGGTTACTGTGAAGCTGCCTCTCTGCTAGGAAAGAGTTGGAATAAGGCAGTGTTTTCCTGGTCTTGCATCGGACATGAGTTGGATGACACCCGTAGTCACCCTACGTTTGCCCGGACCATGCCCCTACCTTCCCTTGTCCTGCTACGCTTCATGCACCACTTTCGCTGGGCACATGTGGGCATCATTACATCAGCAGAGGATGCTTGGTTGGAGGCGGGTATAAAGCTGGCCAATGCCCTGCGGATTCAAGGGATGCCTGTTAGCATTGTGGCATCTGTTCGTAATGACCACACCAGTGTGCGGAAGACCCTGGCCAAAGTAAAGAAAGTGGCAAATCTCCGCAGTGAGTTTAAAACATTGCTAATGTTGAATCATATGATATAGTGATAAGTGATCTGTTCACACAAGTTTACTACAGTACTTTGTTTTGATACTGATACTTCCCAGTATTTACAGTACTGTTCAAGGGTTTGGTAAGAAACCTCTTATGCTCACTAAGGCTGCATTGTATCCACAAAATACAGGAAAAACTGCAATACTCAAATTTTAACATACTATTGTAACTGTATAATATATTTAAAAAATGAATAAGTAGTGAATAAGAAAAATGACGTTTTTAATTTACTGTATTAAATATAATGATTTAAATTAATATACAATATACTTGTCTTTTTTCGGTTTTCTCTCATATTTTCAATACTTCTGTCTGCAGTGGTCATCCTCGTTATGCACTCTGTGTTGATTGGTGGAGGAACCCAGAAGTTGTTGTTGGAGACAGCTTATGACATGCGGATGACAGACGGCTCGCTGGTGTTTTTATCTTATGACACGCTCTTTTACAGTCTGCCCTACCATCAAGTAGCCCAGCCGGCCCTGCGCCACAACAGCAAGCTGCTACGAGCTTACGATGCAGTGCTTACCATAACTATAGAGTCTCCACAGGAACAGTCTTTCTACCAAGCTTTTGAAAAGGCCCAGGAACAAGGAGAGCTTCCTAGGCACCTTAAACCACAGCAGGTACAGCGATGGTTTAAATTGGGGCTTTAACACTAAGCTAATATACAGTAGCTAATGTAAAAGCGTTACATCTCTTACAGGTATCCCCATTGTTTGGCACTATCTACTCTTCCATCATGTTCATGGCTCACGCTGTGCAAAGTGTCAGGGCTTCAGGTCAGTGGATGTCTGGGGGGAACATCGCCCAGAACGCCCGAAACCTGCTATTGAAAGGTTTTAGCCTACAAGCAAACTTCTCTGACTTTGGTTCGATGGACTATGTGGTGCTGGACACAGATGGCTTTTCATGGGATTTGCAACCTACATACCATATTGAGATGCAGACAGATATGGTGCGTTTTCTGGGACGGCCTATTCATTTCCCCCCAGCTGGGCCACCAAAAACGGATTCCAGCTGCTGGTTTACACACGGGATCATCTGCCGTGGAGGTGAGTGTCTGTGTGTAGAGTTTTTTGGTTACATCGACATACATGCAATTTATGTATCATATTTATCTATCACTCTCTGTGTTACAGGTGTGAATCTTTTAAACACGATTTTAATCTTCCTGTCTGGTTTTCTGTTCATCTTCTTCTCCATCGGCTGTTCTTACTGCGTCAGGTATTCGTCAGATTGTATCTAACTTTATTGTAACAATTCATGTTATTCAAAGTGTAGACTGCTACTGAAAGTTTCTTGAAATATTTCTAAATGTTTTGTATAGGCGTAAAATTAGTAAGATCCGAATGGTGCGGGGTCCAAATAAGATTTTACTGACTTTAAATGATGTCACATTCATCAACCCATCCCTGAGCAATAAGGTCAGTAGGACAAGCGCATGTGCACACATACAGACATTAATATACCGTATTAATTAATACTTGTATCTGAAAAACAGAAGCTGAGCTTGGATGACAGCAAGGCCAGTGACTCAAGAATGAGCATTTCAGAGCGAAGTCTCAAGTCTCCGTTTTCTGTTCAGTCGCCAGCCACATACGAAAATTCTAATGTTGTCATTCATGAGGTAAAAGAAAAACTCTTTATTAGTTAATTAGTGAAATGACTGATTCAATATAAAGGCTTATGAAAAATCTTAGTATGATTTAACTTTGACACACATTCACATCCCTTCACAGTCCACTTAAACCATTTAAGAAAACAAATACGATTTCTCACAATTATAACTCTTTAAATGGATCCCACATATCATATAATGCAATTTCAGCATTCAAAAGCCTGACCCACCTTGATAAACCACAGTGTAAACTACACCAGTGGTTTTTAAAAGTTCCTGAGGACCCACAGCTCTGCACATTTTGCATGTCTCCCTATTTTACACCCCTGATTCAGATCATCAACTCATTAGGAAAGAGCTGCATGGACTCAAATGAATGTGTCAGATAAGGGAGACATGCAAAATGTGCAGATCTGTGGTTCCCAAGGACCAGGATTGAAAACCACTGAACTACAGTCTCTTTCCAAAGTTTGGGGTAAGTAAGAAAGTAGTTGATCATTTTAATAAGTAATTAGGAAATTAATAATTTCATTTAGCAAGGATGCAGGAAAGTGACAGTAAAGACCTTTACATTGTTAAATCATTTACACTTCAAATCATTGCTATTCTTTCCAACTTTATATTAATCAAAGAATCCTGAAAATAATTATCACTCCTTCCACTAAAACACCAAGCAGCGCTACTGTTTTCAACACTGATAATAATAAGAAATGTTGCTTCAGCAGCAAATCATCATATTCGAATTGATTTCTGAAGGTTCACATGCCACTGAAGACTGAAGTAGTTGCTGTTTAAAATTATTTTAAATTATAATAATATTTTATATTAATATAGCTTTTTTATCCTACAAATGCAGCCCTGGTGAGTTTAGGAGACATAAAAATCTTATTAGTATTGGTTAAATGGCCAAGAGATGGTGGAAAATGGTCATTTAGAAGTCAGTTCCGACTATGAAACAAGATCATATGTGCAAGAAACCTTATATAAACCATTTAGATACATTATTTATACATATTTTCTGCAAGCGAATTAACAATTTCTCAAATGTTTCTCATTTTGCAGGGTGATTGGGCATGGCTCAAAAGGCTACCATATGGAAATTTCCGGAGCATCACTCCTCACACCAGTGATGTGTTTGAACTGGTTAGTTTTGCCACTGATTTTTTACATACTAGAAATGTACTGCTCACTATGTTTGCATGTTCTTTGTTGGTGATTATGTCTTTTATCATACAATTGCTCTTGATATTTCAGATGAAAGATATGAGGCACGAGAATGTTAACCCGTTTCTTGGCTTCTTCCATGACTGTGGAGTGTTTGCCATAGTAACAGAGTACTGTTCGCGCGGCAGCTTGGAAGATCTGTTGCTTAGTGATGAAGTCAAATTGGACTGGATGTTCAAGTCCTCTCTCATTCTAGACCTCATCAAGGTGCTTTCATAGGAATATGATTGGTTGAATTTAAAATGAATTTTAACAGAATTGAAATATAGCAAGCACGTTAATAATGACTTCTCAATTTAGACCCCAAATCGTACGGCGCTAAAAAAATGATTTGTGTAGTTTTATACATTAGTTCTCTAGCATGTATTGTCACAGCATTTGCAGTTCCACCACATGTAAGCTTATGTGTGTTTCTGACTGGAATGCAGGGTATGAAATATCTTCACCACAGGAACATCTGTCATGGAAGGCTTAAATCCAGGAACTGTGTGGTCGATGGGCGTTTCGTGCTCAAAATCACAGACTATGGCTACAACGAGGTGTTGGAAGCTCAGAGATTTCCTTACGTTGAACCTCCAGCTGAAAGTAAGGTTTTACTGTCCGACTTTTCTTGATATTGATCTCTTGCATAGGATGTTAATGTATATGAACCCCCACAGCCCTTCTGTGGACGGCCCCTGAGATCCTGAGAGGGCCCTACCCTGGTCTGGTTGGCAGTCACCCTGGTGATGTGTACAGTTTCTCAATCATCATGCAGGAAGTGGTCATGCGAGGACCTCCATTCTGCATGCTGGAGAACTCTTTTGATGGTAAAGTCACATGACTCCACTATCTTTACCAGGCCATTTTTGATGACACAGACATACAGACCTTTTTTGCTTCACATTGGTTTCTCTGAACTTTCCCTGATCTATACTGTATTAATATTCATATTGTATTGTCTGTATTGGTAGATTATTGTGTAGTTGTGTAGACATGTCATTAGTGTCTTTGTCTTTAATACATCTGGATCATATAGAAATTGTCCAGAAGATCAGGAAGCCTCCTCCAATGTGCCGGCCCATTGTGTCCCCGGATCATGCTCCCATGGAGTGTATTCAGCTTATGAAGCAGTGCTGGAACGAACAGCCAGAGAAGAGACCCACATTTGATGAAATCTTTGACCAGGTGAACACTGACAACACTGCCAAACCATAACCATAGTGTCCCATGTCTGTGGTTTTCACACAGAAATTCATTGTAAAAAACACAGTGATGTATTTTTCTAGTGAAATAATATGTCAAATTTGTTCTAGTAGTCCATTAAAACATGGTTAATAATCATAACATCAGGATAACACACATAATGCTAAAATAATCCAATAAACATACTAAATAACATGTAACAAAAAACATTACATTGTGAATGTGCATTACTGATAGCAAACATTTATTTGTATGCAATGCAGGGATTTCTTTAAAAGGTATTTTACTGTTAATAGATGACATGGCAATTCATAATTGCAAAATTATTATTATAATCATTATCCGTTTTCACCATGTATGAGTAGGTAACTCATAGTTAAGCAATTATTTCATTTGCTGAAGCAAGTTTTTTTTACAAAGTAGTTACTGTTGCAAGACTAAAATTAAAAGAGAGATTAATAATGAATCGATCTTTGTCAGCGCCGACAGCCTTGTGGGCAGTGTGCTGACATTCAGCGCCGTTGCGCTTTGGGTGTTGCGAGTTTGAGTCCTGGTTTGCAGACCTTTCCTGAAGCACCCCTGTCTCTCTAAACTATCCTAGCCCAAAAAAAATGAATAGATTTCTCAGTAACCACGAAATGGAGAAACTGTAAGAGATTAGCCTTTAGAGATTTTATTCTTATATTTTCTGCTGTTCTCCATCTCCTCCTTATTCCCTCTACAGTTCAAGAATGTTAATAAAGGGAAAAAGACCAACATTATAGACTCCATGTTGAGAATGCTGGAGCAATACTCGTCCAACCTGGAGGAACTGATCAGGGAAAGGACAGAGGAGCTGGAAATAGAAAAACAAAAGACTGAGAAACTCCTCACACAAATGTTGCCCACGTAAGTTACGGTACACAGTTACGGCAGTGACTTGACTGTGCATGGATGTGAGATTTAGAGAAATAAACAGTGAACGGCTTTTCATCACTCATATAATGAGAAACGGTTTTAAATAGTTCCAACATTTTTAAAGTGTCTCTTGTTTTTGTTCGTCCCCTTTAGGTCAGTAGCAGAGGCTCTGATGCTGGGCACTACTGTCGAACCAGAGTATTTTGACAGTGTCAGTCTTTATTTTAGTGATATTGTTGGCTTCACCACAATCTCTGCCAACAGTGAGCCCATAGAGGTGGTCGACCTCCTCAATGACCTTTACACAACATTTGATGCTGTAATTGGAAATCATGACGTCTATAAGGTTACACAAGAAAACTTTTATTTGCTGTGTTTTTATTGTTTGTAATCACTGTATAAGCATTTTTTTGTTTACACAGAGATTTTTTATTTAATTGAAGATAATGTAAGCTTTCAGTTTACTAATAAATGCCTCTTGTCTTAATTGCTTGCAGGTGGAGACCATTGGTGACGCTTACATGGTGGCATCAGGTGTGCCAATGCCCAATGGGGACCGACATGCAGCCGAGATTGCAAATATGGCCCTGGACATCCTGAGTGCTGTTGGCACCTTCAAAATGAGACATATGCCTGATGTACCAGTCCGCATCCGAATAGGACTTCACACTGGTCAGGCTGATCCATCCCATTTGGTTGATTAAACGTAAACAGCTTTAAAAGTTTACATATGAATGCTTTCTTATTAGGTCCCTGTGTGGCCGGTGTAGTGGGTTTAACCATGCCACGGTACTGTCTGTTTGGGGACACGGTCACCACTGCTTCTAGAATGGAGTCTACAGGATTGCGTAAGCATGTGACGGTTTCACCATAAACAGTTCTGTTTCTATATTTCTAAGATGAATATGGAAACATGCATGTCTCATTAAATTACAGATTTAAAAGATTAACATCTGTGATCAATGAAATTAAGTGACTCTCATTAGTTGTACAATATGCCATGCCAGGCAAGGATATTGCTGTTAATCCGTGTGTGTGTTTGCAGCTTATAGAATCCATGTCCATTCCAGTACAGTGAAGGTCCTGATGGAGCTGAAATTAGGGTACAAAGTAGAGCTGAGAGCCAGAACGGAACTCAAGGTGAGCTTGTCTGAGATCATCTGTAGGACAAAGTTAATTACATTTTAAATTGATCCAAACTGACAGGAAAGACATTTACAATATAAAAAAGTATATTTATTTTAAACATACATTCTGTTCTTTTGAACTCTGCATTGATCAAGAAATCCTGAAACTATACTGTACTAATATTTTACAATATCCTGTTTTTACTGTACTATTGATAAAATAAATGTGGCCTGGGTGAGCATATAAGACAAAAAATGTTTTACATATTTTGTATGGTGGTGTATGTTATGGTGGATTATTGCTGTAATGTATATGGTGCTCTAAAAGTAAATAATGTGGTTCAGGATGGCAGCTGTAGGGTAAAATGTGTGACATTTGGGGGTAAAATATGCCAGTACACTCTTAAAAATTAGATGCCATAGAAGAACCTTTTTTGGCTAAATAGTTCCATAAATAAATGTAAACATCTGAAGAACATTTCTGTTTCACAAAAGGTTTTTGTGGCGATATGTTCTTCAGATTATAAAAAAGTTAGAAGAGATCGTACTTTAAAGAAACTTTGACTGAATGGTTCTTTGGAAAACCAAAATAGGTTCTTCTATGACATCTATGGCAAGAGTGTAACTAATAGCGATAGTAAGGTTTTCTCCCAAATGCCGTAAAATGTTTTTTGTCAAATTAAGCTATTTTACATAACAGTGAGTAAGTAAAATATCCAGTGAGTGGCAAGATCAACAGTGCAAAATAAGTCTTGAATGATGGTCTTAGATTTTCTATTTGCGCTGTTCTCTCATCCTCTCGTCTCAACAGGGCAAAGGTATAGAAGAAACCTACTGGCTCGTCGGGAGAGATGGATTTACCAAACCGCTCCCCGTGCCGCCCGTACTCAAGTCAGGGTAAGGGGAGGCCTTTCGGCGGCCTGTGTCCTGCAGTGCATGTGTGTGTTTTGTGTTTATCTTCTCCAATGTATTTTTCAGGCAAATGGCTCATGGCTTGCAGATGGAGGAGATAGCCGCATACAAGAAGCGGAAAGCAGAAGCACAGCTTGCAAAGAAGAAAAACTGAGGTAATGTTATGCATGGAGAATGTATAACATTACTCAATGTGGCACAGAGAGTCGGGGGAGGTGGGGAGGACGGGGCCTAAAGAGTAAATTTTTTCCCCATTTTGGTTGGGTTTCATTCTCCAACCATAAACAAGTCTCAGTTCTTCTACTTTCAAGTAATGTTTCTCAGATGATATTACATTATTCTACTGTTTTATCATTCAAGGAATTTTATTTTTATTTCTGTGCATTTCTGCAGTTGCAAGTTTATACATTTGCGCATAAAATAGACTTTTTTGTTGTTTTTAACCAGATTAACCGTTTAAACAAAATGTGTCTGTGCATGATTTGATGTCATAATTTATGGTAACTTTGTACAACCTCATAGATATTTTTGGTCTTGAAGATGTGTGACTTGCCAAAGATAGTGGTTATAAAAGCTCTCTCCTTTCAGATCCGATGGCACTCCTCAGATATGGATAGCCAGCTTTTCAAAATGGACCGTCGTCTATGTTTGGCATGCTGTTATGTTTCTGTTTGTGTGTTCTGTCATGCTCTGAATGTCTTGTTTGTTCTCAGTGTTTCATGTATCCTGTCTTAACATAGACCAAAACAAACTATTTATATTTACAATATTTGTTTTCCCAAGTGACATAATCTAAATGTTTTATTTAATCCAACACAGACTATATATACTTACTACTTTGTGTCGTTTTTGGATACAAAAATGCATTAGTTAATGTATAAGATCAACTAAGGGTAGTGTTCCTTCTTTGTTTTTCTGTCTTACAGACACGAATCAAAAGATTTTAAGATGATGCTTAAGAAGGCAGTGAGGAAGATCTCCACTGTGCGGCAGGTGGCTCAGATCACCCTAGCTGATGAGGGCAATGTCATGATCCACCATCACTGATGACCTTTAACCCTTGCCTTTTTGACTCCCCACCTGCACGCAGAATGAAATGGAATGTGGAGAAACTGAAGCTGAAGAGGCTTGTTCTCAGCCTGTTATTCTTTTAAAAGCACCTGAATAGGCAAGCTTGTGTGAACAGGAACATCTCTTTTTTATGCTAGAAATTCTGACTTTTCTGTAAAAGATTCGCTATGAGGAGGCTTTCAATATGTCAAGCCATACTGAAACTACATGGCAGTTCAGCTTCTCATTTGCAGCCTTGGTGGTCCGACTCACTCATCATCATCTTCATAAACACATACACCTATTCTCTACACGAAGAACCTTTATGAAATGAACCAGTCTCACAAGGAGTTAATTTACCCAGTGGGAATCCATTAGTGCGAGTGGCTCAAAGACTCAACACATACAGTGCATTCACATCTTTCACCTTCAGATTATCCCTAGTAAACATGTTTGTGGCAAATAAAAACATTTTTTTAGTATTGCAATAAATTATTGTGCAACCAATATGTGGTTAATATGGTGCGTGTTCTATGATTATTTTTAACTTCAGATTTAGAGTTTTACTGTAGGATTTTAGTTGTTTTTTCAGTTGTTTAATTAGCATACTCAATAATAGGATTACCATAAAAACCCAAAGAATATCAGAATATGTATTAGAAACACATTTGCAATGCATGAATGTTTAGCCATCGCGGTGATTTAGTTTTGGTACAAAAGTGTGTGTACATACTACAGTTTAAAAGTTTGGAGTCAGTAAGATATTTAATGTTTTCTAAAGGAGTTTTTTATCCTCACTAAGGCTACATATATTTACCAAAAATAAAATTAGCAAACATTATTACAATTAAAAATAACTTTTTTATTACAAAATACTTAAAATATATTCCTGTGATGGCAAAACTTTCAGCTGTCTTCCAGTCTCAGTGTCATGTGATCCTTTAGAAATCATTCAGAAATGCCAGTTTGGTACACATAAACACTGCAAAACATTTTGTGTAACCCATTATTCATTTTTCCAGTATTTTAGTATTTTTAACAAATAAAACAGGCTTTATTTAAAAACAGGAATCTTCTGCAACAATGTGACAACACTTTTGAACATTAGTATATATATTTATAGACAAATACTAATTCATGTTAAAATACTGAATTACTGAAATTCCATATGTACTGTAAAAAATAAAAATAAAATTAGAAAACACCACGTGTTGTTTCTTTAAAAGGACAAGCTACTGTATATTGTTTAGTGGTGAAAGTAATGTGTATGTGTTATGAATCTTGAAATCACTAGGATTTCATAGTTAAAGGCATTCATCCTGAGATGCAATAGTAGTTCAGAAGAACTGAAATACTGTATAACAGTGCCCTCTTGTTATTGTGTCAGTAAACGCAGCAGATGGCGACCTACATTATCATGCCCTGTGTGGATTATCTGGTACTGACTCTATATAAGACTGCAGAGCCACCAGGTCACCCCTAACCAGATTACCTTCCCTCAAAACCTGTTCATCAACTCACAGCAAGATTACCCACCAATACTTACATAACTTAAAACATTAATTAACTATGAACTAGCTATTCTCCTTGTAACTTGTCATGTATCTAGGTTGTGAATCTGCTAAGAAGTGTAACTTTGGTTAGCTGTTTTCTGCAATATTAAAAAAAAAATTCTATAATACGTGTTTGTATTTCAGAATAATCATGCAGTTATGGAGAATTGAAAGCATTAGTGTCTCTGAGAGAGAGAACATTTTTAATGAAAGTAATCCTCCTGATATTCAGAGTTTCTGAGTCTACTACATTAACTATTTTAAACTCCCAGCTACAAGGATGCCGGCATGCCATCAATTAAACAAATATTAAAAATCAAACCTCTCATTAATTTTACCAAAACATGTTTCAATTTGTTATTAACCTTAGTTCCAAATGAGTGAGCATAATAATTATTTCACTGAATGCCAGAGTGAAACGTTTGTCAAGGAGTAGCTTGTATTCTCTATTACGCATATCATATGCAGTATTCTAATGTGTTGTTTAATTACTAGTTTGCAGTGTTGGGCAGTAACTAGTTACTAGTAAGCAGTTACAATAATAACATGACTTTTGTCAGTAGTAGTGTAACTAATTACCAATTAGATTTCAGAAATAATATTAGTTATTATCCATAAAACAGCTAAATACTAGTTACTTTTAATGCCCCAACCCCTACTGATTTAAAGTTCATCAATCCAATTATGCACCTGAAGTCATCAACACAACAGGTGTATGGAATATGAAAAATTGTACATTCAGCAGATGGAAATCTTGACATTATATTGATCGTCAGGAAAAATGATCTGAACTCTGATGTGTAACATTAAATTGTGGGATTATGGATGTTGTAGTATTACTTTGCTCTGGCATTACATGGCACATTCCTCTGATACTGATACAAATTTTATCAAATATTTTGAGAAATAAACATTTTCTATGTGATTTCTTAAGATTTTGTTTAATGAAATACATCATAGAACATAATTGTTTATAGGTAGTCTACAACAGAGAAAGCATAGCTACAATTAGCTTCTAGCTACGCATGATAATAAGATTAATATACCACTTTTACTTAAACCTTACTATAGATTTTTTTCACAAAATCTTAAAAAAGGATTAATATTCAGTTGTGGGACTTTTGCTATTATATATATATCTATATATATTTTTTTTTTTTTTTTTTGCTTCTGATTTTTGATATGCAAGATGTAACCATGAGCTCAAGCTCACAACATACAATCAATAAAAATGTACAAGAATACTCTCAGCACACTTAACGTTACAAAACACCAACTCAATTGCCAGTAGTTGGCTAATGTAACATGAGTGTCTCAGCAAGTTAGTAGATTACAAATCCGGACTACTTTAGTTAAAATATCAATCACCGGAAACCTACACTAATAATGGGATCAATGCGACACATTCACTTTTTTGGCAAACATATAACAAACGTAATTAAGCACAATCACCTTCTGCACACATAACACCTCTAAGCGACATGCATCCCAAAAGGCACAAACAACAACACAAGGAACCTTGAAACATCTGTGATTGGGCGGATGAAGCTTCAGTCAAAAGCTACGGCCAATGAACTGTCGACATTCTAAGACGCAAACTGTTTTACAGAATTGTATTGGACAAAAGCCTATCAATCATCAGACGTCACCTTCCCAGTTCAATGAAACTCCGAGCGAAGCCATTGGTCAGCGACGTTGACGTAGATACGAGAAGATCCGTCGTGATTGGTCACAGCAGCTTTCAGTCACGCGTCTCGCTCAATCACGCACCTGCTCCCACCCCCAGGCGAATGACGCACGAGTCATGTGTTGTTTGTGCTACGCTCCGTAGTGTACACAGGGCGCGAGCAGCAGATTGGTAGCCCGCTAGGAGGATCTACCGATAATAGATCGGGTAAATGTGGTCATGTTGCAGTTGCTGGCATTGAGTTCGAGGAGCATTGGCTGGGATACCTGCTTTTCATGTGGCGGCCGAGAGAAGCTCAACATTGAAAAGACTTAAGTGCGCCGCCTGAGACACGGTTCCCCCCAAACAAACATGGGGTCTCCGTCTAAAAGCCTGAGGTAAAGTGACCTTTAATCTCCTATCTGATGGCAAATTTTGAGCATTATCAAGAAGGCAAAGCCGCTATGTTGATGCTGGAAACGCAACAGCGGGCTATCGGGACTAAACCTGCAGCTGCAACGGCGAACGGCGACATCTCTGTCGGGGAACCCCCTTCCGTACTTGTCGGCGGCTCTGCGTTTCATCAACCGAGTGAACAACATCCACAGCAGCAACAGCACACGGAGTCGCCGGTGAGAAAAGCATCCGCGTCCTCTCTTAACCGGCCGCTTGAGGACTCTGCAGCGAGTAACGCACACACTACTACCTCAGCTTCCCCTGCTGTGAACACCGTGTCAGACGACATTAGGAAGTGCGGCTATCTGAGAAAGCAGAAACACGGCCATAAGAGGTTTTTCGTCTTGCGGGCGTCGAGTCATCTGGGGCCGAGCAGACTGGAGTACTATGACAGCGAGAAGAAATTTCGAAACACTCTGCGCTCAAACGCAGCCGCTGCCGCCGCCTCTGCTGGCGCCTCTCCCCCCAAAAGAGTGATCTACCTTTACCAGTGTTTCACTGTGAATAAAAGGGCGGATTCTAAGAATAAGCATCTCATCGCTCTGTATACTAAGGATGAATATTTTGCGATTGTCGCGGAGAATGAGCAGGAGCAGGAGGAGTGGTACCAGGCGCTCAGTGAGCTCATGAGTGAGGGCAAGAAAGGACACATGGAAGCGGATGAGATTGACGATGGATACGGTACTGTGACCCCTGGAACTGATTTTAAGGAAGTTTGGCAGGTAAATGTTAAACCTAAGGGCTTGGGCCAGACCAAGAACCTAACTGGTGTGTATAGGCTCTGTCTGTCTGCCAAGAGCATTCACCTGGTTAAGCTGAACTCTGAGACACCTTGCGTGAACTTGCAGCTGATGAACATCAGGCGCTGCGGCCATTCAGAGAGCTTCTTCTTCATCGAAGTTGGCCGGTCTTCATCTATAGGACCTGGGGAGGTTTGGATGCAGGTGGATGATTCTGTGGTGGCTCAGAACATGCACGAAACCATTCTAGAGACCATGAAGGCACTGAAGGCATTTGCCGAATTCAGGCCCAGAAGCAAAAGCCAGTCTTCTGGAACCAACCCTATGGGTTTCATCACCACGCGGCGACACCTGGGCAACCTCCCGCCCAGTCAGACGGGACTCCAGCGGCGGTCTCGGACTGAATCTGTGGTGGGCACACCACCCAGCAGGAAAAGCAGTGGAGCAAGTGGCTACCGGTTCCGCACCTCCAGCGAGGGAGAAAGCACAATGAACCGGCCCTTTCGCTCGGTGACAGGTAGCCTTATTCATCTCAACACAGCCCGCGCTAACCTGAGCCGACAGGAAAGTAGCAGTGGGGCAGGGGCCCGTTATATTCGTGCCCCACCAGGTTCCACTTATCATGCCCGTTCTGCCTCGCTGCCAGTGTCACATTTTCCTTCTACCACCAGTCCGATCAGCATGTCCAGCAGCAGCGGCCATGGCTCAGTGTCAGACACCATCACTCGCCCCTCTAGCGCATCAATTTGTGGATCCCCGAGCGATGGAGGTTTTAACTCATCTGATGAGTACGGCTCCAGCCCTGGAGACTTCCGGTACTTCAGAGTGCGCAGCAACACCCCCGACTCCCTGGGAAACACCCCACCTATCCGTGAGGAGCACTGCCTCAATGACTACATGGCTATGGGCTGGAATCGCGATGTGTTTGGAAATAGTGCAGCCGAGGCCATCAGAGATGAGAGTGCAGATGAAGATTCACGACAGGGGTCTTTAAGGAGGCGGACTCCCTCCTTCTCCAGGCAGGTTGGGGCCGCTAGTGCTGCTGGAGTTGCTGTTTATCAGAAGATGACCCAGACCACCTTCTCGCTGGACGAGGCTGTGGCTGAGAGTAGCTCTTGGGGTGGCAGTGTCCAGACTGTCTCTACCTCCTCCTCCCTATGCTCTGACTACAGCTCCAGTTCTGAACACAGCCAGGACCGGCCCCCTAGCCTACGGCCTGCAGACCCGCCAAAAGATGATGGGTATATGCCCATGATGGCAGGTGTGCTGCCCTCCTCTAGTGATGCAGACTACATGCCTATGCAACCAAATATTCTCCTCTCTGCCTCTTCACAAGTCCCAAGTGCTGCTTTACATGTTCCCCAGCACATGGACTCTCAAGGCTATATGATGATGCTCCCAGGTAGAAGTGGGGCTGCTGACTCTCCCGTCCCATCCAGCCCTGACATTAGTAGACGAGCAGAGGCTCGAAGAGCCTCAGACCGCCATGTGAATGCAGAATATATGGATATGTCTCAGAGCAGCTCCACCGCTAACGCTCAAAAGGTTTCTGCTGAGAATTATTATGCCTTGACCACTCCTGGTATCCCCAAATCCTACAGTCCATATTTCTCCCTCCCTCGCTCATACAAAGCTCCATCCAGAGACCAGGCTGAGCATGACGATTATGTCCCAATGAGTTCCCCGGCAAAACCGGTCTACATTTCACCCACAGCCACCCTAGATCGCAGTAGCAGGTGCCCACCTTCTGAGTCTCCTCAACATAATGGCTTCACAGACCGGCGAGCCGTTCGGCCGAACCGCCTGCCATTAGGAAGGCGAAGTTTGCACAGCTCTCTGCGAGCAGGAGAGGTGCCACCGCGTCCTTCAAGCCCTGGAGAATACATTAATATTGAATTTGGGGATCGGCCCACATATTCTGCCTCTTCATTGTCTGCTGAAGGCTCCCCATCAACCCATAGCATTAACCGAGAGCAGCGTAGGTCTCCGCTGCCACAGGACTACATGACTGTCGAGATCGATGGTCTTCCACCTAAGAGTCGGTCCCCACGGCCCTCTCTGGTGGCCCCCTGGAATCCTCCTTCATATATCCGGCCCTCCTCGTCCTCCCACTGCAGTGGGCTCACGATAGGTAAGCCTGACGACTACACGGAAATGTCTTTTGAGCCCGAGGAGGAATCCAAGAGCCCTACAGCCATGCTTGAGCACCTGTGTGTTCTAGAGCAACACTTTTTCCCCTTCAGCCCCCCGACTGAGCCTAAGGTTGTGCGAGCTGACCCCCAGGGCAGGCGGAGACACAGCTCGGAGACCTTTGTCACATCATCAGGAGCATCAGGTGGAAGTGGCCCAGACACCAATGGCACAGTGCCTGGCAATAGTGGGGCTCAGCAGGCGGGCCGCAGCAAGGGTCAGAACATTGACTGTGTTTGGACTGACGGTGTGACATCTGGCAGTGAGGCAGCACATGAAAAAAACTCATCAGATAGAGACAATTCCCCCTCTGTGAGGTCTGCAAGGACTCTACCTGTGGAACACCAGAATGGCCTGAGCTACATCGCACTAGACCTGAGAGACGATCTCCGGCCTAGGAACAGTCATGATGCGCTTCCCTTGCCATCCTCCAGTGCTCCTCCCCCAGAGAACGGTGCCTATGCCAGCCTAGATTTAATGAAATCTGAGGGACTTACATCTGCGTCTAAAGGTGAGCCATCTTAAATATGATTGTTTCTCTCAATAGTCTCCTAAAATCATGTCTTTTGTATTTTTTTTCTCAGCAGTTGTGTGTGTTTGTTTTAAATGTCTGTAATATGTTGATTATAAAATACATGTTGCAGTATTTCAAAACTGGAAGAATAATTTTTATCTTCCAAATAATACTTCAGACTAGTTACGATTAGCTGCTTTATTCATTTACTCACTTGTCGTTCCAAACTTTTGTGACCGTCTTTTTTTTTGGAGTAGCATGATATATACTTCAATTGATTCTTTAATAAATTCTCAGTGTTATATATTAATTTGGGCCTATATAAGTTCAGTAAAAGCCCAACGCTGTTGACTGTAATTGTATTAGCAAAAACAGTTGCAACATTCTTAAAAACATATGGTTTTGCTTAGCTAGAAGAAAGTAACTCTTAAGTTTGGAATGACACGACATGAGTAAACAATGACAGAATTTTACATTTTTGGGTGAACTATCCCTTTATCTGTGTACAAAACAAATCTTTATTGTAATGGACCCTCTCCTCTTGGCATCTCCTTCCTGTTGCATTCTCTTACTCCTTTGCCTTGAATGTTTTTCTTTTTTATGTCCACTTTGTTTAGGAGCTGCTGTGTGGTTGGCTGAGTGTGTGTTGCTGCAGGGGGAGTGAGAGAATGAAGCGTTAGTGAGTCAGTGTTCTCAGCAAGCCCCAGATGACTCATTTGTTTACCATAGTTGAAGCAGAGATAGAAGAGTGTGTGTGTGAGAGTCAGTCAGAAAAGTTTGGTTTAAAGCATCTGATAACTTTCTAGCATCTTTCTCTCGTACCCTTCTTTTCCTTTGGCTAACAGAATGTATGACTCGGGATATACAGGATACTATACTTTCATGCAGCATTACCGTTAACTAGCTACAGATTTAGACTGTAGGATCTAGCTGTAAAATGTTTTGCATGATATGTCATTGGCTAAAGGATTTGCAATGCGCTGCCATGTTTTTGGGGGCCTTATGTGTAGGCTACTATTCCAGTACTCCTTCTGGGTAATTTCTCTGCAATTACTGTCATCGCACAAATGCCAAACAGTACTCCCTCTTCGATATCAATGTCATTGTTGACTAATGCTCACTTAAAACAGTAACATTTTATACAGGTGGTTTATTTGCATAGTAAACCTTATGTTTTACTTGCAGTTTATTTTACATTGAATCAAGTATGTGTAAAATTATGCAGTTTTTAAATTTTTTTTGGTGTGTGTGTGTAGTACCTGTTGTACATAGGTTTTGTGATATCCTACTGACAAACTATAACAACAGATAGAACAGCAGATTTATTATGTAAACTTTTACCTACAAATGTGAGTTGAGTGCTTATTGTAGAGCCATGGTACTTTGGTATTTTAGATTGTATTTCATTAAAAAATTTTAATTAATTTTTAATGCCGAGTTCACACTGCGTGATTTTCAAAGTCATCAGATCACCGTTGTCATCACACTGCACTAGTATCTGGGGTAGCATTCAGTTGCTGCTGTGTTCACATTACATGAGGAGTCACTGCATTACTGGAGGAAGAATTGCCGACTTCATTCTGTCTGGTCCTTAAACTACGGCCAAACGCACATGACAAGTGATAAGGAAATACACAATAATTAACAAAGTTAACAACATGCTTCTGCTGGGAAAACGAGAAATCTAAGCTCTTGAAAGTGAAACCACTGAAGTGATGAAAAAAAAATACAAAAATCTCCTTTTATCTACCTTTTTCCTGAACACTGAAGTAAGCATATGGGTAAGGCTTCTGGTTTGTTAGGTAAATAACTAGGAAAATATTGTGCAGTAAACGGTAAAACTGTATTACAGCTACGTCCTGCTCAGTCAGATCAAATCAAATACCTTTGCCACCGTTGTTATAACTGGTGGTTTATTAGAAAGCATTGTTGTAAAGCTTTTTACTAGTGATTTGTTATGAAGGAGTGTCAAATGAGTGTTACGTGCTTTTTTGCTTGTCAGAAACTTTAATGATAAAAATTAAGGTTTACTTGCAGGAAAGGTATTGGATGGAGGACATGTGGTTGAAGTTGGCACAAGTTAGCAGTGTGGCTAAAATTGCTTACATCACCTTTAACCTCAAGCGTAATTTAGTCTAGATACATTTTATTCTGACGTTGTGAGCAGGTCAACTGTGTGTGACACTGGGATGTTAATAAGGCAATGTTTTGGCTACGCTGGTACACGAGCCTGTCTGAATATGGGGTATGCACGCTCTTTGTGGTGTTGGAATGTAAATTAACGAGTGCATAACTACACAGGAATGCGCTTTAATCACATCACATAGCACTTTTCAGAGCTCACTCTGGCACTATCACACATCATGAGGTAAACAGCCAAGGTAGCGTAGACCAGGACAGGTTGCTCTGTACTGAATTGTCACAGATCATCCAACTGAGCAGAGAAAACATGGAAATCCTAAAACACTTTGCTGTTGGTGTAATTTTGTTTATACTGCTGCTTGCTGCCACTGTAGTAACATCTGCCTCATGTTCTGAAGTGGATTCATGTGGGATTCATTAGATAAGTAATACTTACAAAACTAACTATTGAACGGCATTCTATCAGATTTAGCAGTAGAGCTGAAGTCAAAAAACATGCTTGCTTCGCTGTCGAGATTAATTACAGGTACATTCAGTATCTTATTATCATTGTATCGTTATCGAAATATGCTATTAGCAGCTGGCCCTGATTAGTTTATCCTATGAGCGAAATCGTCTATGTAGTAGAGATACCCAGGAATCCTTATCTTATCTCAAGAATAATGTTCTGCTGATCAAGTGAACTCATGAAGCTTTGTTTTATCTCTTTATTTTATGCACTATGCCATCTATTTTTCTCTTCTGAGTGGCCACAATTTAATTGAGAAGCTCTGTATGTTTCTTAGCGCACAAAGTTTTATTTGGCACTAAACTAATGAGGCTGTCTTTTTCATTTATTAATTTGTGTGTATAAAGTGTAGCTTAATGTAGGGAGATCTGAGCCCTCTGTTTCAGATGAGCTGAGCCGAGCTAAAGTCCTGCTCAAGAGGCGTCATGCTCTTCTGTACATCACACATGCCTATATTTACAGTGTTATTTTGAGAGCTCACCTTATTTACGACCATGGCATGTTCTGAACTGTATTGCTCTTATTGCAGGAAATGAGGGCCACAGGTAATTGATCTTTTTCCTGTACTAAATTCTGTTCAAACACGCGCACACTCGTGCCTCTTTCATTGCTTTACGAAGCACATGACGTAAGAGAATGAGTACAAGAAATAGGTAGACTGTATAAAATCAATTTATTTGTGTATCAAATGCAAGATTTACTTACTCCCTCTCTTTGTCACTGTAGATCTGAATGTGCTTTATCAGCATATCCAAATGACTTGCTATAATACAGCTGCAAATGATTTACAAACCACTTAAAGTAGTTTGTTTTTAGAATGTAGTACTCTTTATCCAGCAGGGATGCTTGACATCAGTCAGAAAAGACAGTAATAATATTAGTATATTATTTGTAGGTTCTTCAAAAACTCCTGAATAATGTATCAGGTTGCCATAAAAATATTAAATGTTCTTAATTCAAGATATGACATGTTTCTTAATATATCTGTAAATAAGAATGATTTTTGAAGGATCATGTGACACTAAAGTAATGGATGCTAAAAAATTAGCTTTGCATGACGGGAATAAATCACATCTCAATAAATGCCCTTTATAGAAAAAGTTGTTGTATTAATATTTCAATAATAATTTTTTTTTGTTGCATACTGGTCAAATAAACACTCTTGATGAAAATTTTACCAACCCTTGAATGTTTGAATATCTAGATCCTTGTTCAGTCTTGAGGTCCTGTATAATTAGACTGGTTCACTTGACCGTGATGTTTTTTTTTAAGGGGACTATGGCACGAGATACTAGTTTATACGCGGAGTAATGCATTGTGATTACATTTTGAGGTTTGTGGGCCATTAGTGTATGTCAGTGATTGTAAATGAGCCTGTATCAGTCTTTCGATTTCAACCCCCACTAGTTTACCAGTATACTGAGTTACTGATCTACGTTAAGACAGACAGAAACTTTGACCCTATACACAAGCAAACAAGTTTCCCCTCCCTAGAGAGACCTTCACCCCATGTTTGTGTGCACAGTGATCAGTAGATTCATGACAATTGCCTTTAACTACACACACGTAGACATGCATAAACACATATAAGCTTCACGTGATGACCTTTTAAAACAATTCGCCAATGATTTGTATGTGTTCAGGCAAAAAAGGAGGCGTAAGGCAGTAGTGGATTGTGCGTGTGATGGCGTTTGACACATGTTAAGATGTTCTGTTGAGGACTACACAAGCTATCACATGAGCTTTTAAAAAACCTATGGATCCAAATTAGGGTTGAGAGATGACAGGAATGTTTTGGTCCAGAACATGGAGTGCTGAGCCCGAGAGTCTTATGCACGTATTCGCAAACACAGTCGCACCGATTTTTCCGGTTAAAGTATTGTATTTGTGAGTTACTCGACCAGTGCTTATTCTATAGGAATATCCTGTGTGTTCTGTTTACATCAAAGGCAAATCAGTGCCTGTCTAGCAACCACATTATAAACCCCTGTGTTATTATCTGTCCTGTCTTTTCTGTCTATATGTATATATTTATCCGTCTGTCTCTCTCACTCGTTTCACATAGATTCAGCTTTAGTCAGAGCATGGCTTCATCCAGCATCAGTGTTGCCAAATTCAAGCTGGTTTGGTAACTTAATAGGGTTGCATTATTTAACCAAGAAAATCTAACTAAAATAATATTAAGAATTTTCTTTGTGTAAAGTTTCACTACAAAAAAACCCAAACAAAACTATTTAACTACTATTTCAAATAAAGGTGTGTTGTTTTTTTTTTGTTGTTTTTTTAACACTTAGTATTCATTAAACATTTCTAACAATTTATCATGGCTTCCACAAAAAATATTAGGCAGCAAAACGACTGATATCTTGAAATGTGTTCTTGAGCAAATCAGGATATTAGAATATTTTCTGAAGGATCATGTGACGCTGAAGACTAAAATAATTGCTGAACTTTCTGCATCACAGGAATGAATAACTTTTCAAAATATATTCAGATACAATTTTTCAAATGAATGTTTTAGTTTTTTCACAGGCTCTGTGAGCACAAGAAACTTTTGAAATGATATTGTTCGCTTAATACAGCAATACAGTATAGTTAGCACGTTACATAGAGAGTCAGTCAAGGCAAAGATAAAGCCATCCTTGCAGCTTACAGTTATTTTAACTGCTTGTCTCATATTTTATGACCGTGTTTCCTGGCATGGGTGGCGCAGACGAGCTGAAGTTCCACCTATTGTTTCACTCGTATCATGAATTATGTGGCCAGTTGTCATGGTGAAACACAGCGCCCTACAGGTCCTAACTACAGGTTAGAAGTTTTCGTTAGAGAACTTTCCTTTCCACAGAAGGTGAACAGTTTGAGTCTGTGTGTGTGTTTGGCACATCCAAGATCGCCGCTGTTATCAAGGGGAAGTTCTCCAGTGTCTTGATCACATGAATCAGCTCTCTGTGCCAATGCAGTCTTACTGGACGATTGACGTCTGCCGTTACTTAGATTCATCTACTAGTGAAAGAAGAGACTCCCAGGGGGTCAGGGGCAATCCCACAGTCTCATAGGCTAGCAGAACAGCTCCAAAAATAGGCTAAAGACAGCAGTGGTTTGGTTGTTGTTCCTCCTATGGTGCCAGTCTGGTGGCATTGCACTATGACATGCTTATAATGCGGAGGGTTACAGATACCGTTCGCTTTTTAGAACAGTTTGAGGAGACGGCTGGGTCAGATCTCTTTGATTCCTGGAAGGCTGTTAATATATAACACCTGACCAACCCAAACTGGACTTGTGCGAACTTGAAATGTTCACCTTGATCTTTTGTGAGGGTGTGGTTGTTGCTGTGGGGTAATGATGGCACCAAGGCCGGGAGGAACTCTGGGACCTTTGGTGCCCCATCGAACAATGAACTAGCAGCATTCCTGCCGCTCCAGACGCCGCTGTGCGGAGAGCTCCAAAAGCAGCGGCATTGTGCCCCCACCATCATTGTTAGGTCAGACAAAGCCCTTTATCAAAGGCACTGCTTCTGTTCACCCGGGTCAAAGCAGGCCACCGTACAACTCCGCTGCCTGGCAGAGCTTTAAGGGGATAGAGAGGGTAATGGAAGGTGAAGGACATGTGAGGTTATCTTTAGATGGGACTGGTAGGACAAGGTAAGACTGGGCTGAGGATGAGTGTCAGTTTTAGACACAAATGTTTTTGAAGTTCCTCAAATTTTGTAGACAAAGACAATGTTTAGAGTCGTATGCTCCACCTGGAACATTTGGCGAAAGAGAGGATGGGTTAGAAAGATGAGAAGGAGAAACAAATACAGCAGTAAAAGATGGGAAGGGGACAATACAGAAGTAGTTGGGATTTTTTTTTAAATGTCTCCAAATTCAGCCTTAAATGCAGACTTTTTAAAAGTCTGTCAAACACTGTGTTTCTTTCAGAATGTGCAACCTTTGCTGTAGTCTTATGTGACCTTCTCTAGCATCCCTGGCTTTCCCTTGATGAGCAAATTGTCGTCTTTTAGGATTCTCCTTTCCTCATGATGAAACCAAGTACCTTCCTGAACCAATGGTGATCGTAATGACACGAATCTGCTCCCCGTGCCAACACCGCTCTACTGGACCAATGACGTCTGTAAGAGCTGGTGCCACCCCTTCGAGAGTTCATCTACTAGTGAAAGAAGAGACTCCGGCGGGGTCAGAGGCAATCCCACTGTCGTAGGCTGGCAGAACAGCTCCTAAAATAGGCCGGGAATGAAAAGGAGGCAGCAGTTGTTTGGTCATTGTCCCACTTATAGCAGTGGCCTGCTGTGGCATGGCACTATGACATGCTTATGATGTGTGTGTGTGGTGACGCACATGGAGTTTGGTGTTCGCAGTGACGCAGATGGTCTTGTGCTCCCGTTCACTTTTTAGGGCAGAGGATGGCTGGATCGGATCTCTTTGATTCCATGAAGGTGGTTAATATATAACACTTCACTGACTCAAACTGAATGTGCTCAGACTAAAAATGGTCGTCTTTTGTTTGCTCATGTGCGCAGTAGTTGGGCTAACAACTTGTATTCCTGTCTTAAGTAGGTTTTGTTTTATCTTGGAGTACTGCTTGCCTTAATCTATATAGCTAGTTAGTCTTGAAGGTACCAGGAAGAATGTTTTAAAAACCCCAAACTAATAGTTTTGTAAGGACCTAACATTTACCGCCGCTAATAATATAGTACTTTGAAAAGTATATAAAAGAATCCTGAACGAATGTCAGGATTTCAGATTAAATTCAGCTTTGCATTACAGGAATAAAATAAATATATTACTAAATTACATTTTATACATATTTGTTTTATATAATACAATATAAAACTTTTTAAATTGTAGAAATATTTCACATTTTTTCAGTTTACTGTATTTTTAGTTTTATTAGACTTTGAGTATGACGCTTATTTCAAAACATTACAAATTTCAACCCTCAAGCTTTTAATTTGTACACATTAGTAAAAATTAGAGCACATGAACATTTTAAATGTTTAGCATTCTTTTGTGGCCAGGCCAGTACACATTTTGGCAAGGCAAGTAACAACCAGGACTGGCCAGCAGACAAAACAACATTTCAATTGTGCCTTGGCCTGATCAGAGATTGGATTCCGTGAAGATGGTTAATATGTAACGTCAGGCCTAAACTGGGCGTTGTTAAACTGTTGAAACTGGTTACCTTGATATTGGATTGCTTTATGTGTGAGCAGGAGTAGGGATTGCAACTTCTGTCTTAAACCAAACTTGAAGATGACACCCATGCTGACTTCAGTAGATGGGTTGTTAAGGGGATCTTGCCTGGTGAAATGAGGGTGTGGTTGTTGCTGTGGGGTAATAATGCCACCAAGGCCGGGAGGAACTCTGGGACCTTTGGTACCCCATCGGACCGGCCCTTCAGTCGAACAATGAATGAGCAGCATTCCTGCCGCTCCAGACGCCGCTGTGCGGACAGCTCTGAAAGCGATGGCATTGTGCCCCCACCATCATTGTTAGGTCAGACAAAGCCCTTTATCAAAGGCACTGCTTCTGGGCACCAGGGTCAAAGCAGGCCACCGTACAACTCCGCTGCCTGGCAGAGCTTTAAGGGGATAGAGAGGGTAATGGAAGGGCGTGTGATGTTATCTTTAGATGAGGCAGGTGAGACAAGGTAAGACTGGGTCAAGGAACATCAGGATAGTCATGTATCAACAACAGAGCATATTAAATATGCCAATGGAAACTCAAAACATACTATACTTTATTGTGTAAGAATAAACCTCATTGCTGGAAAGGACTTTCAATCAAATATCAGGTTTCATTAATAATATCTTGTATTTCCAAAATGAGCAAAGGTCTTATGGGTTTGGATGGAATGATGTAAATGTTGTCATTTTTATACCTTCTGTAAACGGCAAAATCAACACACACTGAGTGGTAAGATGAATTGAAGGCAAGTGATGCTATCTTACCTTAATTTGGTTCTTTGGGTTAATCTTCCCTTTTCTCTTTTTCTCATTACAGACTAAGGACTGTCCCATGAAGCTCCAGCAGAGATGCCGGAAAACATGAGAGCCCTCGCACATAGCCCTGTGGCACACCAAACGGATTCTGAGTTTTGTTTTAATGGACTCTTACGGTTGTTTTTATTTGCTCATGTGCTGTCTCCAGAGCGGATCCATGCATTCTGTGTTGTATGAGTTTAGTGCTTTATTGGGATTTTATTCGCCGCATAAAAAGGGAGGTTCATCTTATGAAGACACCATAATCCAAAAGTCTGGTTTGGGCAGGTGCATGCTGTTTACAAGCATCACACATATGTACAAATTGTATTTATTTCCCAGAAAGATTTCAGGTGCAATTATAGATTTTTAGTGTTTATGTTTACCGTTCACTTAACAGAGATGGCATATATTGGTATGGTGCAGACTCGGGACAGGATGTGACTGTACAGCAGTATTGTATTTTTTTTTTTTTTTTTACGAATGCGTTCTCTGTTAGGTCCTCACTTAATGTTCCACGCACATCTACAATTTTGGACTGTAGAAACCTCCTCTGTACTATCAATGCTGTTCTACAGTATCTGTGTCAGGCTAGTCATGGTGTTTCTGTCTGCTTTACCCCGTGTAGGGCCCCAAGTGTTTCTCGCGGTGCCTTCTTGGCATGTGGCGCAGCCCAAACATAGGCTTTTCATATCTCTTCCCGTACTAATTTTTGACTTGCATCTCCTTCGCTTTGCCAAGAGATCTGTAGAGAGAGAGAGAGAGAGAGAGAGGGGGCGCAGGAAAAGAGGAAGGGTCTATTCTGGGACTCCCCAAATGAAATCTGCTGCAGTTGCTAAAATGCCACTAGGATGAGCACAGAGTTGGTGATTTATATCATCTAAATAAATCTAAATTAGTTCTCTGGTTACGTTTTGGTACCCACAACAAATGAACTCTAAGTGGAGCCCGTCTGCAACTTAGTGGGAACAAACAGCACAATATGAAGGTACAAAAGCCCACTTCTGTCTGTATAAATCATTATGCATGCTGTTGGCAAGAAGGGTCTCCTTCAATCAACAATATAAAAAGTCACAACATTTCTTCCATATTTTATTTGTTTCATTCTATTTTTTTTTTTTTTTTAGTATTACCAATCAGCTACTTTTTGTTCCGTGAGTCTCGGTATGTCCTGCTTCGATCAGGCTGTTTTTCATGAAGTGGAGGTCCATAACTTTTTTTTCTGTTTGTTTGGGTTTTAGTAATATGCACACAACTCTGTATGCAGCTTCAGGTTCATTCATCCTGGTTACATAAACAGCCTTCATTTTTATTTTTATATTTCTCTTTTACTGTGCATTGTTTTAACAGACGAAATCAAATGTGAAATGTTGTCAGAGAAAAAAAATGCAAAAATACTGAATGGTACAGTTTTCATTGTTATGCTGTCAGTGGTTCGAAAGTGAGCTTTGTTGTCTGGTAAAAGGATCCATTCCTCATGGAATTACCAAAGCAAGTCTTAACTAGCACAGATTGGCCATTACAGCCCAGCTGTGGTTTTTGTGAAAAGGGTTTACCCAATGTCCAAAACTGTATCTAAGACCCAGATTGCCTCAGTGTGATATATATATATATATATAATATATATATAAAGGTACAGAATATTTTTTGGGCTAATGATAACATAGTATTTGTAGCTGTGAGACTGAATTACACAGACAAATTCTCTCATACATAAAAGCTTTAAATCAGCCAAATTGTGGAACTCCACGTACATGTATTTGATATCAGCTTTTTGCTAATGTATATGATCAAGCTGACCGCTTTTGCCATGATTTTCATTGAATTGAACTTGATTCAAGTGATTGCATAGAGTACAGATGTGCAGTGGTACAGCATTAATGTTTTTCTCACCTCTTTTTTTTTAATAGCTCAGATGATTTTTTTCTTTTCTTTTGGAATGTGGTTTGTTTTTTTTTAAAGGAAAGTCTTTTATTTGGTATTTCAGAAGATGGGAAGTCTGCATCCTCTTGCCAGTTTTTGTCACACCTCAGTATGTTTTGGTACACTTGTGTTCTGTTCGTTATCGTTTCTGAAGTCTGAGCTTGACATACAGCAAAGTTCAGGTGTGCAGGTCAGTTCTTCAGATGAAGTCTGAGAGGAATATAAAAAGGAAAACTTTATGGTTGTGTACATACTGATGCTTTGATTTTATTTTCCTCCTGCAGTTGATTGACATTTCCTTTTTCCTCTGGTGGGAAAAAGTGAGTGATGGCAGGGACAAATCATTTAAGCATTGCTTAGTGTTTGTATTTATCTTTTCTTTTTTTCTTCTTTTTTGCCTTCAATAGAGCTATTGCAATAAAAAAAGTTCCTGTAACACGTTTCCGTGTCATTTGTTTTCATTATATGTTTGTTAAAGAATAAGAGCAAACTAATGTCTTGCTTTTATGTCCAATGTTGTTGAACTTTGATGTTTGCTTAAGAAAGCAGATTCAGGGCAGTAACATCCAGTGACCCTTCTTTCTCACTACAGCTTCAGTGTAAACATGACATGGACATATTTGGCACGACTGCTACCAGAGACAGAAGGAGATGTTATCATTGTTTGTAATGATTTACTATAACAAGATGACACAATAATATAAAATCCCTGTTGACCAACACAATATTTATGTTCCTCTGCTGTGGTTAAGAGACTGTTCTTTTTCCCCCAGATTATTTAAGGCTCTAATTTTGTATGTTTTAAAATGAAGCAATGGTAAGTGAGTATTTGTTTTTAGCATATATATATATATAGCCATGTGGCCCCCTTAGAAGCTTGCTGAGGCCCTCCAGTGGTTTCTGGACTCCTGGTTGAGAAGTCCTGATGGACACATCAAACACTGATTAAATAGTGGAAGAACATGTCGAATAGCATGGCATTTACCAAAAAAAAGAAAAAGTTTTTCTCACCATTGCCAAGTCTGTCCAGCAGACATTCAATATAAATATGGTGATATTTCCAGCAGGGTAAATAAAATGAAGAGAAACCAGCACATGTAACCTAGGCTATATTAAAAACAAAAAATAGGAAATGATCAGACGTGAAATCTGACAAATAAGCACAATGTCTTTAATGGTAACTGTTGCAAGACATTTTTCTACTATTTCTGAACCTCAGTTTAGCTTCATGGACTTCAGCCTGCATTTGCTACAAAAGACAAGCACACACATGTATGTGTCACTCTGTGCACACCATAACAACTCCTAACCCCCCACCCTCCCCCAGCAAGCTCATGCTAGTAAACAGTGTCGGTAAGTAGCTTGGGGAAATCAAAGCGGATAACTGACCACTGCAAGTGAACTTTTCAAGGGGGGGTCGACTTCTTTCCCAGAAGCTCAGAGCTTATTTGCCCATGAGCATGTAGTAAGACACTTAAACCAGGAAACTGTTATCTCCTTAGAGGCCTCAAACCACTACAGAAATCTACTCGCGTGTATAATAATATCTAGCTAGTGATACTGTCCTTCTACACACAGTGACCATGTCATGAACTGTTGTTGTTCCTTTATAATGATGCTCTTAATTGGATTTTCAGTATTTAAATGTAAGCGTTTTGGCACTGCTTGCTAATGAACAGAATCACTCTGACACCTTGCACCTTCATTGGCAGCAGCACACACACTGGTGTCATTTGATGTGAAATGTCAGGTCCAAATATCACGGTTAAACTTGATGTAAGATCCTTTGCCTGAAGGCTAACTGAATACAAAGAAAGAGGAATGTTTTATTTCTGTTTTTGTGTCCAGGCAGACTGGTGAGTCAGGTGGTGAGAAGTTACTGTCTTTATTGAGTCATGGACTCAATCAATTCATTCAAAATGACAGATTCAACGAGGAACAAACCACCATGGCTGCATCTGAATATAATGATATAGCATGTGAGTGATGTGAAAGAGTTTACATTATGTATAAAACAGGGGAAAATTGCCTGGTTTACCTAGTATTTCTGCCATGATTCTGAATAGTGCATTCATTTGGCCACTGGGGAAGGTTTGTGAATGGTAGTGAAGCGACTGTAACCCAGAGGATACTTTAATATCAGATTGACATCTAATATAAGTCTTAAGCAAGATGCTGTAACATTTTTAAATTCCTTTTAAATGGCAGTTTTTTCAAGTGATCAACGAATCAGAATTGAGGAATCATTTTTCTAGAAATATCTGTTTTAGGCTCATGATCAGGGTTAGGCGCTTCTACACCCTTGTTAATCAGCTATCATTTTTCACTGATTTTAGGCATGCATTTGGGATAGGTTTAGTTTTAGGGGTAGGGATTGGGATAAGTCTGTATTTTTGGACAATGATGTTGATCCAGGATCATGTCTTACTTAGCAAAATCACGGCGACCTCAGTGATAATGCCAGCTGGACACCTCTGGTGTGACTTTAAATGCAGACGTTGAGCCAAAAACTCATCACCAAAGACCAATGACTTTTACATATGAGTAGAATCATTTTAGGTAGGCCTACTTTCAAAATGTTGCAACTGAGATATGTAATTAGTAAACACCAAATATAATAATTTTTCCATCTTTGTTGCCACAGTTTTGGAAGTGCCTTTTTCTGTTCTAAAGAAGGGTGTACTTTTGCCCATATAGTGTATATACATGTCATTGGTGTTTGGCGATGAGTTTTTGGCTCAGGGTCTGCATTTAAAGTCACACCAGAAGTGTCCAGCTGGCATTATGCTCTCTGTTCTTCCACACTGACTGAATCAATCATTTCTTTTTAAACAGAAAAGGGCCCTGTTCAAACTGTTTCTATAAAATTATAAGCACACAATTCTTTAAAATATTATTATATCCATAAATATTAAGGTTTGCCTTCATGGAAATTGCTAAAGTAGTCAAAACTGTTTATCAGAAGAGTGTGACTCAATACTTTTTGCATGTCTTTGTATGTATGTGCATCTATGTAAGAATACATGTTACTCACAATGATCTTCTTCAACCTTGTACATGTACCAGGGCTGATATTTGCAACAGCACAGGTGCTTGTGTAATTTCGCATAATATCATTCAACGACAGACTGGTTTTAGAAGAACCTTTCTTGCTAACATCTTGGCTGCACCACAGCAAAGGGCAGAAGGGGAATCCTCCTCCGATAGACGTATCTGCGTCATTAGGAGCTGAGGTTTCTCTCCGCAGCTCATTAGATTTCAGTAGCTTGTACAGTATTTGCACATATGAAGCTTCTATTAGGGCTCAGGCTGCATGTGGATCATGAGCTCAGGGGCAACATGTGAACATTTACGCCAAATTCCAGCTCTCAGGGGATGTAGTATTTGCCACTAGGTGCTCATGTTTCAAAACAGACACAAGCAGTGGTTCCTTTTTAGAGCTCATTACGCAAAAGGTTATTCCCTAAATCATGCAGGCCACCCGATATGCCCCTAAGGGGCAAACTACCAGGAAATACAGATTGACGTGTCTCATTCCTCGAACCATTCCATAGACACAAACTTAATCCAAAGTCAAAGTTAATCCAAAGTCAGACTGTACGGTTATATTCAACTTCTTAACTTAAAATATGAATATGGAGGTTGTATATGCCTATTTTGGATACATATTTATGACATTTAACCATTGGTATGTCTATAAAATATGTAATCTGTCTATTATTGTCCATCAATAAAAAAATTAAGAAAGAAAATGTTCATATTAAAGAACCTGACTGAATGATTCAGTTGCACAAGTAGTGAACAATGGACTTTTGGGCCAAGCTTTATTCATTCAGAACCAATGCTGACCTTTGTTTTGGTTCCTTTTAGGAATAAGACCACTTAAGTAATTTTTGTAAAGAGCTTGGTCGTTGCCCCTTGGTCTTGTTGTTGGCTGGAACAAATACCATTATCCCAGTGGCAATGGGGTCACTGTCATCTGCTCACTGATCCTATTGAGAGCTTAGCTCTTGCCAAATATCAACACTCAGTTTGTCAACTGGACCTTATATGGACTATTTAGGTCCTAATAACCTCCCCTAAGCTCAAAGCTTAGTCATTAACCAATCTGTCTGGGATAACAAGCACATTGTTAGAATGAGAAAGAGCCGGAAGGAGTGAGATACACTAACAGGAAACCCCCCCCAGATGTAATTAAATTAATTTTACATCCACTGAATGTTTTGATTTAGTCTTCATGTACTACACAACAAAACAGTGGCTTTGCTGAACTCCATATCTATATACTGGCATATCTAATAAAGACAGCGGTTTGGTGCAGCCCCCCTACAGTCATTGCTCAGTTCTCCCTCTAGTGGTCCACCACCATAAAACTCTTTGAACTTTTTTTGTTTTCAGAGCGGACTTGATGAGAAACTTGCGGTAAAGAAAAATATAACACTGTTGTAACGTACCATACTTATATTATCGGAACGAACCAGAACAAAAACAAAAAACAGAATCCCACTCTAAAAAAAATGTTTACCATGCACAGACAAAGTTTGTTTCTTTTATTTCAGTCATTTAAGTTTATAACAACTTCTGGATACTAGACATAAAAAGGGGAAATAATTTTGAAATACACATTTTTTTGCACCCCTTGATGACATGTGAAAACAATCTTCACTGTTTTAGATTAGATAAACCACCACTGCAAATTGTAGGTATGTACCATGTACAACTACGCCTACACATAACTATGCATATATTATGTAACTGTAATATAATATGCCACAGAGTAGTTTATGTTCACATTAGCTGACAGACGGTGGTTCATCTAATCTGAAACAGTGACAGGCCACACTGTGGCGTAATATAACACATAGGAACCAATGAAAAGTTTACAAATTCGTAACACTAGTATTTTAAGGGTTTTCACAGAAATGTCACTGCTGGTTAAAGGAAATCTGAATGGAGGAAAGGTCTGTAAAAACAATTCAATTTACGCATGTGTGCTATATGAAGAACTACTGAAAACAAAACAAAAAACTCCTACAGCCAAATCAAGTTTATGGATATATACTTTCTTTTTAATATATATATTTATAAAATACTGTTTCATTTAAAGAAAGTTCTTTGTACAAATGTCAGTGTAAATAAATGTGGAAGTAATATGTGAATAAAGGAGTGAGTGGTGAGCATACTGACAAAGAACCCAGAAATTCATTAAAAAGATCTGTTTTGTTTTTCACCTTAAAAAGGTGTTTTACACAATATACACATTTTATTACTTACAAAAAGAGATAAAAGACACATTGCTAAAAAGTCCTGATACAGCAGTGTTAGTACCACCAATAAAGAAGAAAAAGCCATTGGGGAAAAATTATAGCCTTAAAAATGTAGCGTTTCAGTGCATTTCGTCTCTTTGATGTTCAAAGTGCCGATTTGGTAACATGGAGACAATTCCACTCGAAAGAAAAAAGCAAGAGAGAGCACTTCTCCCCCAAAAATGTACCGCTTGTGTACCAACATCAAAATTCTTGTGAGAAAATATAACATGAAAAGAATCTCTAGAGAGAAAACTAAATCTAATGCACGTTGTGTAGCAACTGCCATGGCACCTTTTGCTGGATCTGCATTTTTCTTTTGAGGTACTTCTTTAAAATAAAAAAGACTAATAAATTCATTTATTTTGTTCAGTTTCTTTTGCTGTGTTGCACAGTAGCACCATAGAGTTGAATGTGAAGATACTGCACCGATGAAACTTCACTGGTAATCAGCATGATGGCCGCAGTCGTTGTGATGGCTGATCCTCAACAACAACAACTGACTGCAAAAATGTCACTACGTTACGTCCTCTTCATACACACAATACAGCGGCTCACACGGGTCTGAAGGTTTCCAGCTTTCAGTGTCTCTGACTGCGGCTTGCTGTTTGGCCAGAGAAGAAAAAAATGATTAGAAAAATACATTGATGATAGACATCTTCTACTTTTAAGACGTTTTCCGAGGAAATTGCCAAGAAGAACTGTGTGTCATAGTTCGGAATGAAATACTACCTGAACATTTCATTCACATCCACAGTGGCCAGCCAGAAGCTGTACGTGTTGCTGTAATAATTGCAGGTTCCTCGACCGTGGCACTCGATGAACGGAGACGAGCGGAACTCCTCCAGACAGGAACCGGGAGAGGCAAGAGCCTGACCTGAGCCCTCAGCACCTGCACTGGTGTGCTGTTACACACAACGAGATACAGCAATGAATGCCACGCAAAAGTATGAGATAAAAATACGACTCTTTATATTCATTTTTATTTGAACAACGTTTCAACTTGGACTTGAAGAGTTCAAAATGTAAAACGATGTAAACCTGTATAAGGATTACTATGCTTCTATTGGTTAATTTGACACTGTGTATAACTTTATTATTGTTTTCAAAATATTTTGTTTTTGTTGTTATGTATTCTCAAAGTTACTCCATCTGAACAAAGCAAACTCAGCAGTTTCATAAAAGGAGGCCGGGCCAAAGATGACATCAAATAAATTATAAAATAAACTAAAATAAGATATTTCTTATGTTTTTCACCCACAATGTTTTTAACTGCTTTTTTGTCCCTCATTCTAAAAGTTTCATTTCCCAACCTAGAAAAGGCGTGCAAATTGCTGTGAATTATGATGGCGGGAATATTTTATATGTTAATAACATTAATTAGGAGTCATTTACAAGACAGAGCTGAAACCATTAGCTATTTGCGTTCAAGATGATTTGCGATTTATAGATCTCACTGGATCACATCTGAAAGAGGCGTTTGTGCGCTTGAATCCATGGACGCATATTTGAGAAATGATTGTGGGGTCAAATTCAGGATCATTTCTCCACAATATTTCATAAATGAGGCAACAGTTTCTGTAAATTTAAGGAAAAAAAGTTTAAAAAAGTCACATTATTACAGTATCCCCCAGTTTCACAGACAAGGCTTAAGCTAGTCCTGGACTAAATTGCATGTTTGAGCTATCTCAGATGAAAATCTTGCTCTGACATATCTTAAAAAATGTCAGTGTCATTGTTCTGTGTTAAGATGCACACCTGTAATATTTTCCTATAAGGCATTTTTGTAAAAGTTGCTTAGATATCTTAATTTAACTAATGCCTAGTCCTGACTTAAGCTAAGCCCTGTCTTTGAAACCGGGCCTTTGTCTGCTTCTACAGTCCTATTCCATTCCTTTATTTTAAAAAATAACACTGGCTTTGAATAAGAACAGATTTTTTTTGTTCCACCTTGACACCTGTATAGTGTTCATTTAGATACTCACAGTCTCCTGATTAAAACTCAAATACGTCTAAACTAGGACTGAAAGTATTTGTTCCTTGCAAAATGCCTGTGATCACCGAAAAAAAAACTCTTTCCCAAGAGCTCTAAAGTAACTGATGAACCAAATCAAGACATTTAAAGAATAATGGCAGGCCTGTTTCCAGCTGAAACTATTTATTACAGCGGCTGTGTAATGTCAGTATTCTGCTAGTTGGTGTAAATGTCAGCTACTAGCGTCTTTGTTGTGCCAACTGGTTAAATATATGACACGGAGACTATGAGTAACCCACCTTCTCTTTCCATTAGTGAATACGGTTTGATCTCTCCCTCTGGCTTTTTGGGGGGAGCTTTTCTCAATTGGACCGCTGTAATAGTCAGAAAGAACCAAAACAAACAACTGGTGTAAATGAGAACATGTCTGTAGCAAGTAAGCAGTTAAACAGCTCTCTTCACACATATTCATATCCATAGATATCCACGGGAATAATGCATATATCGATTAGCATTACACTGCACTTAGGGAAAAACACTTATCTATAATTGGATTTCAAATGGGAACAGCAAGGGATTTTATGAGGAAGTGAGTTGTAAGTGATTTGTTGGGACTGATTGATGTGGGCAGAGGTTATAAGTGCAAAGGAAGAGTCTATAGTGAGTGGACTCTCTCTCGTAAACCATGAATGTACAATAAGGGAGTGATAAGTAAGGTGGAAGCTGGGTGACTGGGGTAGGGAAGGGCAACAATAGATATTGAATGTCCTTACAAAAATCTGTACATCCCCTGATCCGTCAAGGGAGGTGTTCCTAGGTGGATTTCATGAGACAAAAGTACTTCAACAATAGGTGTTTTGAGATATTTGCATGTTAAACTCAGCCTACTGTAGGGCAGCTACCAACTATAGACAGCCCATATCTGGGCTTGGTGAGTCATATATATGTATACACATGCCATGGAAATGTTTTTGCTGATTATAATACAAAAATAATATGGTTGGATGGTTTAGATCAGGATATACTCTCTTGGTTTAAATATAGAAGCACTTAAAATATGAAACAATTAAAGAACCAAAAGAGACAGCTGTGAGCACTATGGACAAGCACAACAAAGACAGGCTTATCTTCAATCAATTGTGGAAACTACTAAATGTAATTGTCTAGCAAGGCAGCAAATTAATATTATTAAAGTTTTTAAAGTTCTTAAGTTCCTCACCAGCTGGCTGATAAACTATATTTGGAGCATGACAAGCAGGTTTAACTGTATGAAAGATAGCCTAACCCTGAGTTATGCAAGTGCACTACTGATCCTTATCAACTTTCTGAAACAAAAAAAACAAACAATTGTTTGTTTGTTTTTAAATCTCAAACCAAAGCTATCTAGATGAAAGAAAAATAATATTATCTATGCTATGATAGGTTTTTGACAGTCGCAGTTTTACACAGAGACTTAGACTAGTTATTATATTATTATTATACTCTTATAACGCAATTAATATTTTAGCTTCAATTTTATAATTTAGTTCATTCTTTTTATTAGTTTTATAATCCATTTCATTATTTTATTATTGATTAAAATTTTGTTTATTTTTTTTTACATTTAATTTGAGGTTTTTCATTTCATTTTTAGATTTTATTTCAATGAATAAAAATGATTTTGAATGCTTATTAAATAACAATAACATGGCAGGACTGTATCTAAAGAGTTTTAAGCTGATTTAATTGCAATATTTGAGGATAAAAAGAAGAATAAAAAGAGGAGGAATTGCAATACAGTGCTGCCTCGCACGTACTATAATGAGGAGAAAGTTGTCCTGAGAGAATAAGGCATTGAACACTGGCACAGATCCAGAACAACATTCCAAACCCACATAAGAACACAGAAGAACAGTGATGCAGTCAGGCATTACCTGATCTACTCTGGAAGAAGCCACTGAACACCACAAAGTTATTCACCTGAGAAGAATAAGTGGGAAAGGACAAGAAATTAAGAATTACATCATAACAATCTTGTTTTGCAACGGTCATGTACACACCTCGTGTTTAGAGGAAAATACTATTATATAAAGTCTGCATTGTGTACAAAAAACCCATATTAGGATTTACATCCAAGTCATAACATGTTGTTATGGTATCTCATGAAGTCTGGCTTGTTTCACTTACAAACTGGATTACAGTGTGGATTTCTGAGAACAGTAACATTGTGTTTTCCAAACCAGTGTGACAATTATCTGTGCAGGAATTAACACCTCATTGGTCTAAAATATCATTCCAAATAACATCAAAACATTCTCTGATTGGCTGTTTCGCAACATGCAGCGCTTTCATTTTAGATGGTGGGTCATACCTGAGGCACGCTGTTCTTGAGATCATAGTGCTTTTCTAGAAATGACAGGAATTTAGGAGAAGGTCTATCGTACGCCATCTGTTCAGGCTCCACCTGTTTGTGCTGCTTAATCAGAGAATATAATCAGAAAGGAAAACATGAGTAACAAAAAATACAAACAGGACTGTTTAGTACCAAATTAGACTTTATACGTTTCTACATGACAAAGATGAAAATTTTGTCATTGTTTACTCACTCTTATGTTGTTTTCAACCTGTGTTCATTTAATTTTTTTCTCCTCTGAAGAACGTAAAAATAGATATTTGGAAAAATGTTCATGCTGCTCTTTTTAACACAAGCTTCAAAAACTTTAAAAAACAGCATAAACATAGTCCATACAATGTATGACAGCTTTGTCTGAAAAATAGACTAAAATAAATGTAATCTTGCCATACAACATTGTTTTTTATGCATTTCAGCTTTGCTGAATGCTCCATTTTTAAGTTAAAACTGTAGTTTAAGTTGTTTATTTGCATTTTTAACAACAAACATGATCTTTATGGGGCAAGTTCTGTATATGTGCACTTGCAAATAAGTTATAAAATGATTTGGGAATAAAGAATTATATTATAGTTTGTCCTTCAGACTTGGAATAAAGTGAACAAAATATAATGACCCTGTCTTTGTATGCTTTAGTTATACAGAAAGGAGCAGCATTAACATTTTGTGAAACTTTACCGTTTCATATTCTTTTAGTCACATTGTTTGGACTAAAATGAGAGTAAATAAATGACAGGATTTTCCTGAAAACTACATCAGGCTGTCGACAGACACTCACTTTCAGCATGAAGTCAAAGAGCTCGAGCCCATAGCCATGTCTCTGCAGCGTCTCTGTCACATAGAAATCCAGCACACATAAAGGCTCTGTTTCCAAATGCGCCCCCCGTTGGTCCTGGATGCAATTACAACATACTGTAAATCACTAATATATTGAGTGTGCAAAGATTTCATTACCAACTAAATAATGAGCAAACTCTTACAAGTAAAAACAGCTTCTTGTAGCCAACCTTCAGAAATCCAACAACAACGCCCCTCCCACTGGTAAACAAATAACAGGAAGAGGGAGTCAAATATTGTTATTAACAGCAGAATCAAATGTGTTTATATATAATGGAAATGGAAAACAGGAAGGAGAGAGGTCAGCTGTATTGACATGTAAATAGATTAAAACTGAAGCATAGGCTGGGGGAGGGATAGAAAAAGCGAGAGAACCTGTTCTGTTCTCCATCTTTCAGGAGGTAGAGATGGTGTCTGTTGGCCTGGAGCTTTGCAGCACTGGTTATAGGAGCAGGCAGCTGCTGGGCCTGCGGAGATACACACACAAACACACATGACATAATGACAGACTCAAACTGACAGTGAATGATATTTGCAAGCTCAAAAAGAGACAAAACACAGTGATTATCACCTTAGAGGAGGCTTTGCCCAGCTCATCTAAAACTGTGCTGATCTGAAGAAGAGGGTCAGGTCTGGAGAACAAAAAGCAGGTATTTTAGGAATCTCGCACTGAAATTAGCATTTACGATTCCAGTTTTGCAAGGCTTGCATACACCTTTACATAACAAAGCAGTTTCAAAGCATAAATGTGTTGAATTGCTATATGGTCTTGTATAGCTGTGCCTTTTAAAAGGTTTTTCAATAGCTGCCATTGACATCAAGGTGATCAATGGCTGATATAATGAAATTTATACTACAGGGCCATTGAATGCTTGAACCTGATTGTCAATTATTCCTTAAATATACTGTGAAGGGTGAAAATAAACACATGACAGCTAAAAAAAAAAGCCCCGGAGGTGCTCAACAAAGTTGAAGAGGGCTGAGTGATGACGTCTCCCCAGGAAGGTTCCAGTCCTTACACTTCGTTCACACCAGACGCGAATGAAGCGTTAAGCGTGAGTGATTTACATGTTAAGTCAATGCAAAGACACGATTAGACATTCTGCAGCGCGAATGACACTCAAGTTGAAAATTTCTGAACTTTCAGAAAAAAAATTCCCGCCACGTTAACCAATCAGAAGCTTGCTCTAGTAGTGACGCGATTACTAGCAAGCGGAGACAGAATTCCGAAACTATGGAGGACAAAATCATCGTCTCTGCATGTGGAGGAGCTGTATGACACATCTTCATACTTTAATAGAGACAGGAATAAGAAGGAAATAAATACCATATTTATTAAACCATAGCCTATTAGATATATTCAAAACAATTTTTACCTAATGCCTAACCATCACAGAGACAGGAAGCGTCTCTGACATGAATCCTTCCATGACATGAATTTCATGCGCAAATGAAGCGAGTAAACTCAAAATGTTAAAGCATCCAACTACGCGTGAATAGCACGATTTATTCGTACAAGTCACGTCTGGTGAGAACATACCATTAGAGCTGCTGTGAGGTAGACTTGGGAAATCAACTCAGGCAGAGCAGTCACAGACTGGTTTCTAGAGTGAAAAGGAGAGAACATTTTAGATCTCAGCCCCGTGGAGAATGGGTCTCAGTCCCCGGGGAGGCCTTGCAAGGCTTATCTAGCTGCGGGCTAACCGGTGATGAGGGTGTGGAGGTGTTCCTCGTTGGTTTCCAGGGCCATGCCAATCTGAACTGGGGACACTCGTCACACTACCTCTTCTCAGCTGGGGTCAGCTTCCTACTGATGTAGAGAACGGGATGTTCCTCACCCTCCCAAATTTGGGACAGGACGGCTTCCAATCACGCCTCCAAAATGTTTGTTTGTAGCAGGAAGGGGCAGCCAAAGTCCAGAACTCGCAAGACCGGTTCCAAGGTGAGGGCTTTCTTGACTGCCAGGAAGGCTTCTTATGCTCGAAGGTTCCACTTTATCTTCTCAGGCTCCCCCTTCCTGGTTAGATCTGTCAGAGGGGTGGCTAGAGAGGAGAAGTTAAGGATAAAAGAGTGATAATATCCTGCCAACCATAAGAAAGCATGTACCTGGGTTTTATACACCTTTTGGCCAACTGCATGGCTTCCACACCTTCTTTTTTTGGGGCTTGAAAAGACTTCTTCCCACCCCAGGTACTTTGCTTCAAACAGGACAAGATGGCATTTGTGAGGGTTGGTGGTCATTTGTTGAATTTCTGTCTCAATAGCCTGCCAACGAGCCTCAGGGACCCGATAGGGCTGGTGCTTTATGACGATTTCTGGCAGTGTTCGGTTGTCATGTTCGGATTTGTCTGCCCAGGTGTGGGAGAGAAAACATCGGAGAACTGGCCGACCAGATGTTGGACCTCTTGCTTGACCGACATCAGGGGGTTGGTGCCCGTCTGTCTGTGTATGGTAGATGGAGGTCCTTATCTGCTTCGCCCAGAGTAGCGTGCAGAGGTCAGCCATCACCCGAGGCATGAAGGAATGGCCCTGGTCGGTCAGTATCTCTGCTGACTTGGCTGCTCAGAAGGAACAGCTCTTGGGTAATGGCCTTGGCAGTGGGTTTTTGAAGTGTCACTGCTACTGGAAACCGGGTGGCATAATCGACGAGCAGGATATTTGTGCCATCAGACAGACTTTGGCAGCGGCCCCACCTGATCCATCCCGATGCGCTTGAAGGGCACCTCGATGACGGGCAGTGAAATGAGTGGACTGGGGGGAGGCGGACTGGGCAGAGGTCTTCTGACAGGCAGGATATGGTTGACAAAACCACTTAACCTTGGCCTGCAGGCCCGGCCAGTGGAACCTATCCCGGATGCACCGAACGGTGTTGGCTGCCCCAAGGTGTCCTGCTAGGGGATGGGCATAAGCCAACTCCAACACAGATTCCGTTTTTGACTTCGGAACCACCAACAACCGCATTGACACGTTTACACGTCACGTTTTGGTAACGGAACGCTTGGAACCTTGGCTGAGGCTGTTCCCAGTGGAAAACCCCCCAAATGTGAGCTGTAACCATACCGTACCATACTATGCAGTGGAAAAGCGCCATTTGACTTGGGCTAGGGTGGCAGGAGGTGGGGCTGGACCAGGCTTACAGCACTACTGGAGTCTAAGAGAGCATTCACTTGCCATCTGTTAAGTTTAACTTTGGCCTCCGGAGCTCCTAACGGAATGTCTTGATGCACAATACAGCCTACCAGCCAGGACTTCGGGGGATGGGACGAGACTTCGGTGTGCATCGGTTCATCGCTAGGACCGGAGCCGGCCGCCCTGCTGACTGGTCGCGGAATGTCCTCTGGCATGCGTTGCTCCTGGGCCCACCCTTCAGGGAAAATGCGGTGCACTCTCTCCCAGGTCTCTCCATTGCGCCGCTCAGCTCATTCGCTTCCACTAGTTTGAGTGTGGTGGCGGGATTCCGTTTCTACTGCCTGACGATGTGACTGTGGCAGGGCTCGGAGGAGTCAATCAATAACCACCCTCTCTGAAACTTGAGCGGCCAAACGGGTTGCCATCTAGCAGCCAGTGCAGGATCTCCTCCATCATCGCACAGCTTCCAGGTCATGGGCTAACATTCTCCATCTGTAGCCAATCAACCGGTGATGAGGACGCTAATCTGAACTCAGAACGCTCGTCACAATACATATAGACTAGAGGATGGATACCCGACCCGAGCCCGACGGTACCCGACTGGTTGGGCCAGGTTCGGACAGATATTTATAAAAGATGCTTGGGTTTGGGTCGGGCCTGGTCACATCAGCGCGAAGCAGATGTGTATTTAAGAACTAATTTTGTGATTCCACTTGCCATGACCATATTTGGTATTTCCTGCTGCTATGCTGACTTGGGGGGTTGGCGCAGGTTGCTGCTGTCCAGTTTGTATAAGACGCAGCAGTAGGTCACGCAAGTTTTTGCAGTCACTCAATTAGGGCTGTATTTAGTTTAGCAGATAAATTCAAACGAAATAATTGTGTGATTGTGAATGAAATCCATTCTATAATGCACACTCAGATGTTTCCTTGAGTATTTTTATTTTCTCTCTCTCCCAGCGTCGTGAATTGCTGCCACACGCTGAATTATATGCTGCACGAGCCATCATATGTGTTCATTTGTGTTTTCTAGGTACATGCTTTACTGTTATATGTTCTCAAAATTAGGTTTGTATGAGACGTCACAGCGCGTCGTGCATTGCTGCACAAGCCATCATTTTTGTTCTCCAGAATAAATGAGGATGTGAAGTCAAGTGTTCCCATAGTTTGTTTCATATTTTCCACACAGATCAAACCGCTACACGAACACCTTCCTACAGTTGTTTAATAAAAGCGGGCTTTCCACATAAAAAAATTCATGTGTCAATAGTATGAGAGAAAAAAAATAGATCGGGCTGGGATCGGGCACGGACATAAATATCTTAATGCCTGTCGGCCTCGGGACAGGTTCGGTTACTGCTCTGTCGGACGCGGGCCAGGCTCAGACAGAAAAATGTGTCCCGATCCGCACTCTAATATAGACCCCATGAGATCTTTTATGAGTGCAGTTCTGTTAACATATGTCATATTAAAACAATGGGTGGGACATATTAAATAGCTTGTCATATTTTTCGAAATTATATCAGAGTGAAACCATAATTTTTTTCCAAGGGTAGCTAGAGCAATGGTTCTCCACTAGGGGGCATTTCCCAGAGCACCATTAAATTATATTAATATGATCATTTTTAAAATGTTAAAACACACATACACAAAATAAAATACAACAACAAAATGTATATATAACATTGACATATACACATTTTCTTTATTTAATTAAATTAAATTTTATTTGAACATGATATTTCAGCTTAGATATGAGGGCCTTTGAATATTGTCTTAAACAAAAGAGAGCCTCAGAGTCCAAGAGGTTAGGAAACACTGTGCTAAAGGTCATCTGATTAGAATAAATATTTTGGTCTGTTTTACCACAAATGTTTTCAGCTTTAATTTAAATGTGTACATCTGCCAAAAGTTATTTTTTCAATATTCGCTATTTGATTATTTCGCTATATAGTCAATTTTTAGCAAGAAATCAAAGCATATAAACCCATATTAAAAAACACAAAGGATAAACCCTAAATTGCATAGTTATGCACTATATGATGTTTTCCTCTCTCTTTTTTTTGTACTAATAGTGACATACAGCACTGGTTATATGTGCTATAAAAATTCCCACAAATTCCTTCATGGTAATAATGGCTTTTTCTTGCACTGCTCAGAAAATATAAAATCCTCAACTGCTTCCATTAGAAATGTTCCTGCACTTGAGTGCTTTAAGAAACTGCTTAAACACATCAGTAAAGTTTTTAACCATTATTGTAATTTATATACATCATTCATTTGATTGTATTTGTAATGCATTGTAGCACTTCAAGTATAAGAAAGGTGCATTAAAAAAATTAAAATGTATTCTTTCAATATTTTAGAGTAATATTTTTATTCAAAATTATTTATTTTCAATTTTAAAATACAGGATTATCCATTCAAAATTATCTCTATTGGAAAAGCCTTTATTATAATCCATCTATCTATTTCATGGTGTGATTTCTTATAGTTTATTTACAGTAAAGTCTGTTGCTGTTTTGCTGAATCAGCACGGTTCAGATTAAACTCATGGCAGATTAAAACACACTCATGTCAGATTTGTTTTTACATGGGGCCGCATTTGCATCCTCTGACGTCAAGATCTCCATACAGCAATAGGCTTATCATTACAGGAAAGAGATGACAAAGACGACCTGGACCAAATGCTAATAAAAGAACATCCTAAACCCCTACTGCTGGCAATACATATATAATGCACAACTGTCAACCACTGTTTCAAGACAAAAGCAGTGCATGCTACAAACAGATTCCACCCATTTCTCCCAGCACACATTAAAACATACATTACCTCCCATGCGCTTTCCGACCTGCACTCAAGTTGTTATCCAGCACTGTAATTCTCTCGGGCAAAAGCGCATTCAGGTCGAAAGGGAAATCCATTGTAAGGACAGAACTGAAATCTTAAGACAATACACTACTAATGCCCTACTGCAGATTCAGATGCATTTATCACAGTGCCAATCGATTCTCACTGCATCACCGGCCTGCACTTAAAATACCAGTTCCACATTAGTGCCGCTTCAGTAGTAGGCTGGTTTAAAGGCACAGATGTATAGCGGCGTTATCAGCGCTTCTTCTGTCCTCCCATTGTGTTTGTGTCACTCCCTTGTACAGCGGGATGAGCGCTAGTGGTCAGCTGTAGTACATCGTACACACGCCTGCAGGAGTAAAGACGAGAAAATACTGCAAAAAATAAATAAATTAATAAAGTCGCGCAACGCCTGCAAACGTTTTATAGATTCTTGATATAGCATAAAAATGTGAACAAAAAATTCTTTAGATTTTGATTCATTTCCGTTTCCTCTTAGCAACGACTCACAACTTTGTGCTGCCTAGCAACCAAACATAACTAGCAGATAAACATATATAATAATAAAAAAGATATACATATATAACCAAATAAATACAGCAAAATTTAAACACATTTATACATTTTTATTAGTTTTCCTTATGCAACCTTTCTTTAACAACTTTTAACTTTAACTCTTAATAATTTATTTTTCAATAATAATATTATTATCCAGCAATGCTTTATGACAGAGCTTTTGATATATTAATTCATTAACATTTATCAGTTATTTTGTTTAAGTTTCTCAGGAATGAAAATAGTTTTTTTTTTTAACAATACGAATACCCCATCTCAGTTCAAATAAAGTCATTATATATATATATTCCCCTTTTTTATATAAATCAGTGTAAAGAATAAAACAAAAATAGTGAAACGTGTTTACGGTAACATCTGCACAAGAATAAGATATTCAGGCAGATATTTTGCTACCCTTCCTGCAGCATTAGGACCCTGTTAAATATCTTGCACGCTGCGTGAATCTTTCCATTCTGGAGATGCGGCAGTGCTTCATGTAATGGTGAATGTTCTTAACTTTTATGCGTTATATATATTGTTTATTATATTATGTAGGGTAAGCACAGTTAAGTGTTTTTTATTTAAATATGCTTTAAAAAGATGTCGTGGCCGAGCGTTAAGACCTGCAAAATGACGCGGCGCTTATGGCGTCGCCCTCGTGATCGAATTCACCTTTAGTCCGTAAATTAACTCGCTTAATCGAACGTCACTTCATGATATCACGTTTATTGTTTTGCAGATCATTTTTACTTGAACTGAACAGTGACGTTTTTGGAAGCCAAATTTCAAAGAATGTGCCGAAGCTGCAAAAATTTCCCAGTGAGTATGAGGCATAACATCCTTTTTTCTAAAGGGGTTTTCAAACTGGAGTCCGGTGACCCATCAAATATTAAAGCAAAGTAAATAAAAGGATTTAAAATAAGTTAAATTATAAAAAAAAAATAAAAACCTGATTTAAGTAACACTTGAGGTAATACATTGAGTAAAACTACAAATCTGAGAAGCAAGGTTTATAATGGCATTTTGAAATCTCGCTCTTTTGATAGATTACACATTATAAATATGGTCTTTACATTTAACACATATAAATGCACTTTTTATATAAATGCAAACTTTAGGATGGTGGTCCCTCTAAACCCATTTGGGCTTCTGTGACACTTGCAGATTGAAAAACCCCAGTTGTGCGTTATTGCATGTAATGATGAGTCATTAGACTAGAGTCTCTGATTTACTCATGAGGATCTTCACAGTGCACTGAACACATGCTTTACAGCTTATAGTGGAGTAGAAATGACTTGGAAATTTTCTAAACGTCTAGGTTTTGTTTGTGTTTTTTACAGATTGGATGGGAGGAAGTGATGTTGCAGGTATTCGCTAATGTCAACTTGCCCATAACTGACCATCAATGGGTAAGAATTATTTATGGCAAGACTAACATGAATAAATGGTCACTTTTAAAGGAACCATCTTAACAAGTCTATTATTGCATGTATTGATGAATCATTAGACTAGAGTCTCTGATTTACTCATGAAGCTCTTCACAGTGCACTGAACACATGCTCTACAGCTTATGATTGGTTTGTAGTGGTTTGGTTGTTTCTAAATGTGTATTTTTAACAGGTTGGGTGGGAGGAACAGACACTACCAGGTAGCTGAGGTCAACTACTGACAAGTGGGTAAGAACCATTTAATACCAAGTTAACATAAATTGCTTTTCGAAGGAATCCTGTAGACTTGTCTATTGTTGCATGTAATGATGAATCATTAGACTAGAGTCTCTGATTTACTCATGAAGCTCTTCACAGTGCACTGAACACATGCTCTGTAGCTTATGAATTTTTATTTTTTGGTGGCTTGCATGTCTCTAAATGTATAAATATCTTTTTACCTTTAGGTTGGAGTCCAGCAGGATGGATGATGGCAACACTTGATAACTAGTGGGTAAGAAGTGTTTTGTTTTTCTACTGACCTTGTAAGTGTGGCCCGTGAACAATCTCTAACAAAGTGTTAATTTTCAAGGTTATTAGCTCAGGATTCGAAGACAAAATGGACGTCGTCTCCAGCCTATTAAACTACATAAGGTTGGTGTCTTGACGTGTTTTAGATGTTTTATCGGTGATGTGCAGTGACGATTCAACAGACTAGAGTTTCTGATGACAACATGAAGATATTCATATTACTGAGCACCACTTTTGATTATTACAATGTATTTTGTTACAAAGAATGTCTAGATAAGTGGATTTTTTTTTTGTGTGTGTTTAGGTTGACATGATGCCAGAATTCTGTGCCAACGAAGGGCATATTCCTGTGAATGCACGCACCTGTCCCTCTGTAAGTTCGGATCCTGTAAATTTAACTTTGGTTATAATTGGGTGTTAATGATGAATGCGTTGTTCGGTTCTACTGAAACTCAATGAAGTAACTTTCTCGCGGCGCACTGAAACCCAGACAACAAATACACTTATTTTTTTCCTCCCCATTTATGGTCTAATACATTTGCTTTTTGTTTAAGGATGGAGGTTTATGCCATGGCAGAAGAGTTGTGGAAACCGGTTTGGAGCACAATGTTGAACTGTAAAGCTTTGTAGTATTGGGTATCATTACTTGAACACTTTGTTCCAGTGTCATTGCATATCCCCAGACCAGTTTAAGAACTGCTTGTTTTTGACTTCTCAGTTTTTTTTATTTATTTTTATATATATATATATATATATATGGAAAAATTGTTTGCATTGAATAAAAATCAGTATTACAGCTGAATGATGTTGTTTGGTTTGTTCTGTTGGATACTGCCAAATATTTAATTCTTGCATGCATGGCTGATATGAAACTCTTAAAATACAATGTACTTACAATAATGTAAAGTGTACTAATAACAAACTTTACACTTCAGATTTTTGTAGTGTATCAAACTTTTTGTATGTAATGGGTTATTCATCAAATTTGGTATGCTATCTTAACATATTTTGTCATTTTAAAATGAGTTTGTATTGGCTTGAGGACTATTATATTTTAATTAGTGTTTTTGTTTTATTGTTTAGAGGTATTCGAGTGTAATGAATCACACGTGGTTTTAATAAATTCGACATGCGTTAGCTTTACCCTAATGCTGTTTGTTAGCAATGGCGAGGGACTTTTATTATGGAAAGAGTTGCCTGTAGTTATGATATGACTATCATATTTGATTTCACTGTATTTGACTCACTTTAGCTATACTTGTTCATATATTTTTTGCTACTAGCCTACCCGTTTTGCAGCAAGTGAACCAAATTTTGCAAATACACTGAAGGTCACTAATCCCTAAAGCGAAGGTCATTGGGTCAGCGATGACACAATGTTGCCGTTTGTTTTCTGCACGTAGTTTTGCGTAGCGACGCCCGATTTGTTAACGAGTGGATCTTTTGAGTCGGATCTTTTCAATGAATCTTCAGCTTCGAAAACAGATTAAGTGACTTAAGCGTGTTTCACATACTAAAATGAATAATGTAATGTAGTATTTCGCATTCGGTATGGCATATAAGCATACTTGCTTTCTAGTTAAAAGCTTTTTGGCTGTTTTGCTCTTTCCGCTTTGAATAGGAGCACATGTTTTAAAACGCGAATATAAAAGTAACGTTAATGGTATGCTGTTCCAGCAAATAACTATAAAAACACGTATACTTCGCAAGGAAATGCTTGTAAAAACAGCATTATGTGGCTTTATTAAATGAAACTAAGTGTCAGTGATGACACGAATAATAACGTGAAAGAATCACTAAATTGATTTGTTGAACTAGTTCTTTCATGTGAGCCATTTGGGAGAACCGATTCGCGAAAATGAGTCGGACTTCTCTTTGCTAGACACGTAAACCAGCTGGTACAGGACACTACACAACGACATTTTAATTGCTTGAGGTTCTCCGTCAAAACGCCGTGAGTCTGTTGGACTAGAACTGGATAGTATTTTCGGCTACCGTGTTGACCTGTTTATATGCTGAAACGGTTCAAGTTAAAGCATGTTTGTGCCGGGCGCAAGAACAGGAAGGGTGAAGCTAGCTTCGATAAGTAAACAGAAATGTTTTTGCCACTGAAGCAGAGAGACTGATGTCTGGAAGATGTAACCGCATGTCTATACTGCAGTCACATAAAACTAAAGATTTGATGTCGCAGGTATGTTTTATATTCCGGTCGACACTGACACAGTTTAGCGTGTAGCGTAAAGTTGGGGAGTCGATCGGCTTGTTCAGACATGCAAACCGACGCCGTTTCGCCAGAGAAAAATGCTTTTAGAGCTCAAAAATAAGCGAAACCCCAATGCCACAATAATATTTGTAGTTGTTTGTAATTTAGATTAAAATATTCCTGTCAGTGAGTTATTTACACGGGTGTGGCCGCTGGTTGTTTTCTGGTTGATTTGCTGTAATACAAACACGCCTTAATACAGGTCTGTTGAGGTGTCATTGTTTAGATGCCTTCTAATACTTGTGGCAATTATAAAATATATGCCGTCTTAAAGCACCTTTTTGACTCTTTAATAGCTATACAATAAATTAAGAGCTATCTTTGCTTGCTATTGCTATATACTATAGTTACTAATGCCTAATTATCAATTATATTAGCTTTTAATTATACACACTGACACTTTATTAATGTTAAAGCGTTTTATTTTTCTTCTTAGTGTATTATAAAGTAATAGTGCCACCATGACCACAGTTGTAGGACGAGTTTGGGGGTGGGTCAGTCCAGCAAATCTGTACTCTTCCTGGGGCAATAAGACTAAACCAGAGAAACCCCCAACAACTGAGATTCAGACCAGAAGCAGATGGGGCTTATGGGGAATCACTGCCTGGGTTTGGAGGGGCGAGAACACTGAAAAAGACCAAAAGACAATCGCTGAGGAATTCTGGGAGACCGAGGAGACGATCAAGTCCTTGGAAGTTGAAGAGCTGAGGGCTGATGTTGAGACTGAGAAAGCAGCCCCCCAAAGCTCCTCGCGCTGGTGGAGCCGAATGCATCCATCCAGATACTTTTTCTGGCCCCGGTGGTCATCGTCATCCACCGCGCTCCACCAGCGGAAATGTGCCGGGTGGAATGAAGGTACATGGGACAGCGATGAAGTCGATGGGCAGTCAGATTATGGGACGCCTCCGCCGTCCCCCACACCGCCGAAATCTGCATTCCAGTTCTTCTCTCGCTCGTGGACGGGGGAAATTGTGCCGGAGCACTACGACATTTGTTTTAATTTCCTCCGCCACCTCTTTGACTTGTTCGTGGTGGGCTTCCTGACCACCGTATCCCCTCCAACCAAATTCATTTTGGACATGCTGGGGGTGCAGGGGGCCCTGAAGCTGTGGCTCCATGGGATGGCCATGTTTCTGGTGTCGTCTGTTGGGATGGCCGGTCTGCTGTGGGTGGTTCAGGAGTACCTCCTGATGTTTGCGTTGCTCTACGGTATCGTGCAAGCGCTGGTCATCTCTGTCAGCGTACGCCAGAGTGAAGCTTCAGCAGAGGGTGATGATGGGAAGGATGAGGTCAAAGAGAGCGAGGAGGAACAGGACAACATATGGGAGCAGAGTGAGCCACAGCAGACAGCTGACGAAAGCAAGATAGGAGTTAAACAAAGGAGCTGAAGTCCTGGGGAAATTGTATTTTTGGTAAGTAGCTGCTTCTGGCCACAGAACCTGTTTTTTGTTCTGGTGTTAAAAGACAAAGTCTTTCATTGTATGAGTCTATCCAACACATAAAGTGACGCAACAAAACAAATAATATATATAATATTAGTAGGGCTGTCAGATGATTAATTGCATCCAAAATTTCCAAACATTTTTGTTTACATAATATGTGTATATTTATTATGTATATATATAAATATACACATAGCATATATTTTGAAAATATTTACATTTATATATTTATGTCATATATTTAATATATATTATATATATTAAATATATGACATAAATATATAAATGTAATTAAAAAAAATAATACTTTTTAGTAAATATATAAATGCATTTATGTGTATTTATATTTAGCCTACATAAAATACACAGTACGCCCATATATATATTCTGTAAACAAACCTTTATTTTGAATGCAATTAATCATTTGACAGCACTAATTATTAATTATTAGCCTTCTGCAGTTCCTTTGCAAACCCCAAACACTGCTGTAAACATGACGTGCTATTTACATCCCATTTACCCGTCAACCACACAGCAATGTGCTAAAACCCACTGACACTCAAGTTTCTTAGCAACCAACCACAACACCATGGAGTTCTGCACTCATAATTGTGTTTACAGAATATTCAGTTATGGATTGCCAGTTGATTTTTGGAAGGCTATTCCTTCATTTGGCCTGTGGGGCCGAATCTTTCACAGAGAAAAAAAAACAAGTGTGACATTTTCAGAGAGCTGTGAAACTGTGAACCATACATCATTTCCCTACTGATATGATCTCGTTTTCTCTGGGATGCATTTTCAGATATTGCCCTCCTCCCCTAGAGGGACAGTTTATGGTGCTGTCAGTGATGTATTATCCATGTCTCAATGCAATCTTTGTACACAAATGTCTGATTTTTGCCCTCTTTGGGTTAAAAGGATAGTTCATCCAAAAATGTAAATCTTCCTTGCGACTGCAGTGAATGTGGATGCAAAAGCACAATAAAAGGCAGTCCATACAAATCATTCACTATATTGCAAAAATTCAGAAGCATGGCTAAGGTATATTACAAAAAATAATATCACAACACAAATTTTGCCATGTCACATAATATCAATATTTATAATAATATTTATTATTAATGGGGACAAAAATGTTTTCCACATTTGTCAGACTTTAAAAATGAATGTAATATAACAATTAAAACAGAGTATAACGATTTACAGAGTAAAGCTAACTTTTAATTTAGGGCCCCATAAAATAAATGTAGTTTTTTCCTAAATTCTGTGCGCGTTCCATTTTAATTTGTCTTATGTTTCAATTCAAGTTGATCATAAATTGTCACATTAATAAAGCTTTCACAAATTAATCAGTCTTTTAAAATGCAATCAAATAAACATTAGCAATTAGTATTTGAGTGTGTATTTGATGTAATGTTTTTGTCTCAAATTTCTGGTGAAGTGGCTCTCGGCAGCTCTGAAGATGAATTTCATAACACGTATGTTGGAGTTTTGTAGCAGATGAAATTATAGCACTCGTTCACTCAGAACATACACTAACATGTGACAACAGCCACGTCTCTAATGTTTCTGCTGTATGATAAGCCGTTAGATGAATCACCATCAAGTAAAAGTGTCCAGCACTCTTTATTATCGACACATTTTATGATATCATTTCATATATTGATATATATGACAAACAGTGCCAGATTTGAATCAATATTGACTTAAAACTATTATTTCCTGCTTAGCTTAACATCAGGCTGAGGTAATCCATGGCAGAATTTTCACTTTTGGATCACTACCCCCCAAATACAGTAGAACACACAAAAATTAGGCTTTTTTCATATTACAGTGGTGAACAATTTCTCTGCTTCTTTCACAGGTTGTTGACATGCTGATAGCCCAGCACCAAAATCTTTCATTGAGGATTTAACCACTTCAACACCAACCACCACCAACTCCCCCTGAGCGATTGAAGAGCCCCCCGAATGTACCAGCACCTCTTTCTCTCCGCCAGTGCTTTGCTCGTTTTAAAATGTACTTTTAATTTTCCCAGAAACGATTTTGACGTAGCACACCAGCAGAAGTAGACGAGTGAAGCACTAGAACACACAGCCACAGCGATAAAACATCTACAAACCTGAAGAAACCATGTACAGAACTGAGGAACCAGCAGCGACTGATTGTCAGGGAATTTCACTGATGTGTGATTCTGATAAGCTGAACTAGTTTTTACTTTTACCTTTATATGGGATTTAAGAGCTTTGCGACTGTGTGTACCGCACATCTGCATGTATCACTTTATTCATAGCCCAGTGTGGCCTCTAACAGCGTCTCTGGACTGTTCATATCAGCAATGTTTAATGGGTTAAGTCGCCCATCTTTAATTCGGTCCATTAGTCCAGTCACAGGCAATCTTGGTGAACTTTTTAAATGCAATTATGATAGAACTGGATGCGAATTATTTTTTGCATACAGCAAACCATGTATTGTTCCGTACTTTATTCTATTTTCATTCATTGAACCTGTTTTGCTTATATTTTGGGTTATGTCATTAGAACCACTCTGTTTGGCGTATATTTAAATATGCTTCATTACATTAACTGCATGTCTTGATTCATTTCAAATGTGTTGGCAGTCTTCGTTTCTATTTCAGTTGATTATATCTGTCGTGCCTCACAATATCTGGTACTTCGGCCAGTTCACAGGGAATTATGGGTAAAGAAATTCGAAGTAATTTTGCACAATTGCGTACTGACAGCTTATTATCCAATGCTCTGTTGCACAAACGTGTCTCTCGCTTGCAAGAATAGCTTTCTCTTCCTGAATGTGTTCCACAGATAGCGTTTTATCTATGCATGATTCTATAGAACAATGAAATATTTGTGAGTGGCTTTTCCTTTGTGGTACCGGTTTATAAATTTCTAGATTGGTCATGTCAGTTATTTAAGCATTAAAATGTAGCGCTAGAATTGTCGGTTTACAACCACCTTGAGCAATGCAAGAACACGTGAAACCTTTGTAGGGTCTTTGAAATGTGTTTTTCCATTTTTGTAAGCCTCGAGTCCATTGAAGTGCGGCCCACTGCTGTGAATAGAAATGTCTGCTGTAGAGTGAAATGCATTGCAGCTCAAGGGTGGATGTATCTAGGGTGTGAGATCTACATCTACAGTTCTTAAGTGCTGCACACTGAGTCTTTAATAGTGCTTACAGCTCAAATAAACTTTCTTTTCCCATATGTCTTGTCTGGAGTATGTATTCAATATTGGGGCACATGTGGACACGGATATAATCTGGTAGGGTCCGTCTCAAGTGGTCCAAACATTGTGAAGTTGGGAGTCTGTTTTTATTTTATTCCAAGCACAGCAACTTATGTTTTTATCGAAAATCTCTAAAAACACTAAAATAAACTGTTACAACACAGACCACTGTGGTTATTTGGTCATTTACAAATGCAGCTCTCAAATATAGATTTTATATATCAAGAATCAGGGTTTTATGCTTTCTGACCAATGAACAATCTCCCAGTTGTCCCAGTGTATATACGTATATATATATATATATGTATAGTAGTGCTGTCAAATAATTAATCGCATCCAAAATACGTTTTCTTTCATGTATTGTGTATATTTATAAGTATACACACATACAGTAAATATTTTAAAAACATATATATATATATATATATTGTACATACATATTTTGCTTATATACATGCATGTGTTTCCATTTCTATATTCATAATACATGTTACGTAATCATACTTGGATATGATTGATTGATATTAAAATATACAATAGTAGATTGCAATAGTATGTTTTAGAGCAGAGCAGACCAAAAAACGTTTCACTAGATATTTCCATTCCGTTTTAATATTTTACTCATTTCCATAATTTGTACAGTCCTTATGCTAAAAAATATTTTTTGTTCAGTTCCTAATCCTAAATCTAATATCAGATCCATTCTATGCTGCTAATGCATATTTAAATTGTTACTTTCCACACGCCTGATCTAAAACATTTTACTGAAACATTTGTGCGCTATTAATAATACATCAACTGAATCATTATATAAGTGTACATTTCACAAGCACTCAGAATCAGGATGAGAGTCAAACAATAAGGTTTCCATTAAGCATTTAATAGATATAAACAACATAATTTAACATCTGTTTATTCGTGTTAAATCCACTCTATGACCTTTGCTATGTACATACAGGTGCATTCACAGTAAAGGGACGACAGATGCATGTGAATGCTGGGATGCAGATGACATCAGTCTTGATGGGGATCAAGTGTAAACTGTATGTGACATCGGTGGAGAGATGATGCAATGTGCATTTGGTCTTGGCCAGCATTCAGCCATGCACTCTCCCACGCTCTTTAATACCACATATAATCCATTTACACCTTAAAGCTCGAGTCAAACTACTACACACCATCCTGACGGCATGCACCCTTCCACTTTTAGCTGGATTTGATACAAATTTCTGTCAAATATAAGCCCAGTGCCTGGGATGAGATTCATGTCACAGTTCTGTATATACACACACACACATCTTCCCTGTATTTCACGCAAGGCATGAGAAAGGATAACTGACGAGATGTCGACATTTTCCGATCCCTCCCGTTGTTTTAAATTATAGCTCACCTAAGTATTACACGAGTTTGTTTCTTCATAGGAAATGAAGCTTTGCAACACTTGCTCACCAGTGAATCCTCTGCAGTGAATGGGTGCCGTCAAAATGAGAGTCCAAACACCGTCAAGTTAATGTTCTGTGAAGCAAAAACCTGTACATTTCAAAATACATTAGTCAGTGTCACTTCTGGCCAAAATACTACCCTACCCTTTTGCTTGTTAATCTGTGCATATTTCTCTCTGAAAAATGACTTTAACTAGAAAAAGCAATTTTATAAAAACTAGCCTTATATTTTAGTGTTTTAAAAAAAAAGTCTAGCTTTTCACTTCACAAGACCTTAATTGATAGTATGGAGCCAAGTGGGTTACTTGTGGATTACTGTGATGTTTTTAATCAGCTGTTTGGACTCTCATTTTGACGGCACCCATTCACTGCCAGAAGATCCACTGGTGAGCAAATGATGCATAGCTACATATCCTCAAATCTGTTTCTATGAATCAACAAATTCATTAACATCTTGGTTGAACTATGCCTTTCATTTCACTGCTGATGCTTAATTTTGGTAAGTTTTGTGTAAAGATCCAGGTTCTCAATTGGCGTTTGGAATAAAGTACAGCATCGCAGATGTTTCTCAGTCCACTTCACAAAGTTATAAACACATCAATGTCTTTTCACGTACATGCTGAGTCTCTGACTAGTCTGATTGTCTGAGGGGAGTCTCACTATAACTCAATCAAACGGCTGATGGAGATGATTCAATGTGCCCTTGTAAAAAACAAAAAATATATATCCAAAGGGTTGAGTTCCTGAAACTTGCCATGTTTTAAATTCACTAAAGCACACAACACACATTACGCTTGAAGTTCCTCGAGTGATATGAAGAAATACTGCTGCTAGAATTGTGACACCGCAAGGCAAATCATGTTTGATCCAAAAAAAAAACAACAAAAAAAAATCCTTTTTTTTAATATTCTGCATTTATTCCTTTTAAATCCATTTGATTCAAACTAGAAGCTATAACCCCGCTGAATCATATTTTAAGATCTAAATCCATTAAAATGTTGCTCGAGGACACAAAACTGGTAAGATCAAGTTGTTAAACGCCAACAAATAAATATCGATTTTACAAAAGAAATAAAAACCAATGTCCTATGTACAACAAACATCAATTTTCCGCAGCAGTCAGATCGCAAAAAAAAAGGTTTAGTCCTCTTTGAGTCATTAAACAAATGACAGAGGAGAAAACGAATTACATTGCATTGCTCTACAAGCTTTCATTTATCAAAAAGCTTTTGACACCCTGTGATGGTGTGATTTAATCGGATGTGAGTGAGGATGAGGGATTATGAATGTAGTGCCCACGCCGTCCGTTACCCTTCCCTCCCACTCGTGTCAAGCTCTAGTGAGGGTTCTTTCCCCCAGAGCTAGGGGGCGCCGTGCTCCCTCCACCCTCCCTCTGTCCATGGCCTCTTCTCCCATGTCCCAGAATGCAGTGCGCACTTCCGCAGCCTTCTTCGTCATCCCCCTCGCTTTCCGAGGAAGACTCGCCGAACTGCCGAGGCTTCTCATAAACACAGCAGCCTGAACATATCAAAAGGCATTTTAGAAGAAAAGTGAAAAAGCTGAGGATGTTCTGTTTAAAGAGATGAAGTCATTGGCCGCTTTGAGCAGATTCAGGTCATTTAAACTTGATTTTCAAGGTCAGCTATTTCAATTCTGGCCCAGATCTACACTACTTTCAAGCACGAAACAGATTTTTATTTTATACGAGAAAAGGTTATGCACATTAAATGATAATCCATAACTAATTCAGAGCAAGACTTCAACTGAAGACTCACACTTTGAAGATCTCCGGCCCAGATGCTCATTGTCCACCGTGTCACTGGACCACTCCACTTTCTTCTCCGTCTTCCTTTTCCTCAGTTTGATGGTCAGGCTTCTGCCCTCCTGAAAGCACATTACAAATTAATTAAGAGAATTTATATATAATTTGAGAATGAGCTTTCATGCAGTGTCTAACACAGCTCTAAGGGAATAAAAACATCCTGCAAAGTTTTAAATCTGAAAGTGCATCGTGTAGGAAGTTATAGCCTCTCAAATAGAGTCAACTCTTGATCATTGAGTCGTTTTTAAAAAATTAATCTCAAGCCGTTTCATGTTGATGTAAAAGTCATAATAAGGTAACCATTTCATATTGTGGTATAACCATTTTGTAACAATATTATATTGGCCAAACATTATGAATACAGCAATTATCACAGTAAATGGGATTTTTCTTTTTCTTTTTGTTAAAATGGGTTAACATACTGTTATAGATTTTTTTTTATTATATATATTTACATTTTTCATTAATATTTAAATTTTAGTTCTGCTGGTTTTGCCATTTTTATCTATTTATTTGTTTGTACTGTTTTTGTAATAATATTTTCTTGGCCAAACATTATAAAGACAATAGTGTTCACAGTAATTTCCAATTTTTCGCATTTCCCCAAAAATTTTTTTTTAAAATTAATACATTGATAATACATAAAAAAACACTTAAAATTAAATACATCGATGTATTAACATACCGTTATTTTTATTAACATTTTGATTTAGTTTTCAGTATGTAGTTTTGTTATTTTTATTTATTTAAATACTTGTAACATACAGTTTTTCTATTATTATTACTATTTTTTTCTTCAGTTTTTAATTAAACGAAAATGTATGTTTAAATGAAAGGATAAATGCTGCCTTGGCAACTAGCGGAATTTATTTTTAACGGTTGTAGCGTTAGTTAACTGTAACAACTCTAGTACTATCACGTGTACTTTTTTCTTGCTGTAACGTTGTTTTAAAAGTGCCCGTGTGTTGTAAACAGCTTCCACAAATTTCTATCGTTTTACTAATTTTTTTATGACAATGGTAACGTTAGTAACTAAGCTGAAAATAGCATACCAGTTACCATGGTAAATATCTCTAAGTGGAGACTTACAGGTGGATTTTTGTTGTGATGTGGGATAACTTGTGATCATAACGCACTGTCAAACCAGTTGAGAACACAAACCCTGCTTAACATGCTGCTTACTAAACAGGCCGTATGCTGGTATCTAGTCAGTCTTTTAAACTACCCGATATGCTAACCACAAAACGATCACTTAATAACAATAACCTTCGGGCCGCTGGTTTACAGTTCTTGAATGATCCGGTGTAAATGTGTTTCGTGATGGTGTCTACAGTATCTAGGGCAGAGTACCTGCTGGGGTGGAGGCGGCGTGCCCGTCTGAACGGTCTCCGTTATCGTCTCACTCGATGTACCTGGCACCTCCGCCATAGCGCTGATCAAACACCAATAAACCTTTCCAGCGGCGCTCGATCGCCTTCAATCGACGAGAGTCTGCTCTCGGTTTAAAGGATATTAAAGCACGACGGATGCAGCTCTCGGTTGGCTTGTTAGGATATCGAGCTAGACGCTATATGAATCTGAGATAAATGCATGAGATGAATTTGCACCAGTCTGATCACACCTCGGAACGGACGCGTTTCCGGACGGACCGGTTACCGAAGCTGGCTGTATTTTAAAAAACTAGTGAGCTAACCACCTAGGCAGGATTTTGAGAGAATACAGTAGTGTTTGGCGTCATTTCGGTTGAACTGTACATCTAAATATGCTGTTTCCACAAAAAAAAGCCAAAATATAAACCTATCGGGACACGAAACGCACCCTTGATGCGCACCAATGCTGTCTAGATAGGGAGCTCGTTATCTTTTGAAATGAAGCCGCTGAGTGTTCTTTTAAAACTTTCCGACAGGAAACAGCATACGCTACGAGAACTTGCATAACGTAGAGGAAATATAATCCAGTGTACTTCAACTTATAAAAGTCTAGTGTTGTTTAAAATCTTGTAATATAACATCTGTATTTTTATACAAAATATTTTAAGTCGTATGGATTTTTAAACTAAGAAATTTAGTCGGAAAAAGTCACTGCTGTATACGCAATATGTCTGCGCCCTGTGACAGCACACACTGAAGGTACATTCCTTTTACACGCCTTTTATGTATCTTTTAACATGCAGCATTTTTTCCTGATTAAAGATTAGATGTGTATACTGTAAAATATGCAGGTCGTTAAGTTGCAATACCCTTTTTATTCGCAATATTTCCAAAAACACGAACCTTCATTTACTGCTTTTTAGCATTCCCAAACACATTTGACCCTGTATTTGCACTGTTGTTTCTTATTTTATGTACAGTTTTGTTTTGTTTTGACATTCTTCTTAACGATTGCAATATTTATGTTCTATTTCATTTACACAGTACTCCAAGCAGTGTTATTTTAGTATCATTTCTATATTTTAATGGCCTTTAGTATTAGTATTTAGTATTTGTCTTTTTGTACTAATAATTAAATTAAACTTTAAAGTTAAGTTTTAGTCATTTCATTATGTGCTTTTGGTATTTTCATTTGTGCATTTTCATTGTGTATTTCTTTCACTTTCACATAAGTAAGTCTTTACTTGATATCAGCTTACAATTTTTAAGTATTCCCTCTTAAGTGTAAGTTTTATAATAGTTTTAGTTTCAAAACAAAAAAATACCTTTGTACAATTGGGGGAAAAAAGTCTTATTAGTAAAGTTTTCAAATGAACTGTGCAAATAAAAAAAAAGTTTAGCGAAAACTGTTAAGGGTTTTTTTCACATTAGTCTCAGTGTGAAACGCTCCAGATTTCAGGACATGTGGATGGCTGTGCATGTGGCGTCACCCAGAATCTGGAGCAGGGATCTTCAGAAGGCCTGGAGCAGCTGGGGATACAGACGCTGCTCTCAAAGCTCATCAAGCACACAGCCTTCACATCATCCCAGGACACAAGCGGAGAAAGTCAAACGCAGACAAGCACGGGAGAAGGCCATACTCAGTAGTGTGGGTTATGTCAACTGTACACATCTAAATAGATATGTTTTCTTTGGTTTAAACCCATAAACATCTTATCATGTCTTTAACCTTTGCAGGATGTCAGTGATCCTGGACTAATCTGGTCAGATAAAGAGAAAATAACATACACTGCTCCCCTCGTACCTGGAGAGAAGAAAGGTGACAGAACTTTTTTTCCTCTGTCTGTTTTATCTTGTTTCTGTCCATTGATGCTCTGGATATTTCATTGTCTGACTAGTGCAGTTAAATGATAGCTGTCTGTTGCTATCATCCCTATCAGCAATCTCTATATTCCCATGTTCTCTCTTTTAGACACCTCTCTGCCCTTCCCACAATCCTACAGCCCTGAATATGTGGAGTTTGGCTGGTATCAGTGGTGGGAGAAACAGGGATTCTTCAGTCCTGAGCAGCATGTATGGGAGCAGTCCCAGCTTGATATGAATTGTCTCTACCTTATTTTTGTCTTCCTCAATAATAGGTTAATCAAAAAAAAGACGCTGCTTTCATTTCATTTCAACTAAACAATTTATGTATATATAACAACGAATAAATAAATCTATTAATATATGAAGACATTTGTAATGTTACAAAAGATGTCCATTTCAAAAAATACTGTTATTTTGAACTTAAACAGTTTTCACAAACATATTAAACAGCACAACTGTTTCTACTGCAAAGAAAAAACTGTTTTTTTAAATCACAGGAATAAAATATATTTTAAAATATATTACAAAAGAAGACACTTTTAATTGCAGTAATATATATATATATATTTATATATTAGTGCTGTCAAATGATTAATCGTGATTAATCACACCAAAAATAAGTCTTTACATAAAATATTTGTGTATATTTATTATGTATATATAAATACAAAAATGCATGTATATATTTAAGACAATATGTTTATATATTAAATATATTTGTATAAAATATAAGAAAATAAATATATAAAAGAATTTACTTTTAAAAAATATACTATATGTGTGTGTTTTAAAATATTCTTAATAAATAAGCACAATACAAACACAATGTAAATTTTAATTTATAATGAATTATGTAAAGAAAAACATTTATTGTGGATGCAGTTAATTGTTTGACAACCATTTATATATATATAGATATAGATATAGATATTGATATAAATAGATTGATAGACCTTTTTAAGACATGCAGCCTTTGTTGGTCATAAACATCTTACTGACCCAAAAAGCGAACAACAGTGTAAGCAGATTATTTTTAAACCCTGTTTTTTTATCTTCTTCCTCAGAGTAAACAGCCCCATGTGGTTGATAAATATTTCTCCTTATGTATTCCACCCCCGAACGTGACCGGCACTTTACATCTCGGACATGCGCTGACAGTGGCTATAGAAGATGCTTTGGCTCGCTGGTACCATTTTAGTGAACTCTTTTGTTATTACTCTGTAGCGTTACATGCCTTAGCAACACATGTGCAGAATATCTCTATAAATGGACTAATAGTCCAGGATGATAAGACACTCTCATCATATCGTTTTTTCAGGCGACGGATGCAGGGCTACAAGGTTCTGTGGGTTCCTGGCTGCGACCATGCTGGGATTGCAACACAGGTATCCCAGCTCTTTATCTCTGTTAAAACAGGATGCTTAGGTGTCTGTTTGTGTTGAGAATGATCAGTGATGTGTCTGTGTGTGTAATAGTCGGTGGTTGAGAGGAAGCTGATGAGGGAGCAGGGGAAGTGCAGACAGGACTACAGTAGAGAGGAGTTCCTGGACCAGGTCTGGAGATGGAAAAATGAGTAAGTCTCTTTCTGTGTGTCTTAGCTTTCCTCAATTTCAGAGCCTTGCAGTGATTTAGCACCTATGTGTTCATCTATTGTGTTATTATATGGTAACTCTAAAGACTGCTTTCTTTTAGAATTGCAAAATGTTTGCCTTTCTGTTGTTTTAATGTTCTAATTGTTTTTCTCAGAAAGGGGGATGAGATTTATCATCAGCTGAGAAAACTTGGTGCATCTCTTGACTGGAACAGAGCCTGTTTTACAATGGATCCGGTAATAATAAAATGTTTTCTCATGGGCTGGTTGGAATAGCATTCTTCTATGATATTAACACTGCGTATATGCACAGTATGCATTTTCTCTGCATGGATAGGATATCTAATGAATGTATCTCACAGTGCAATTCACCGTAACTTGACCATCTCTTCTAAAAAACAAAAAAAGTATATTCACACTATTTTTTTAAAGGGTTCTTACTATGTAAATAATCAATAAATATTTAAGAAATATTTGTAATTACACAACTGTAACGATGAAGCAATTTAGTGCAAATATATTAAAATATATTAACTTGAAATGTAAAATTGAATAACAAGTCAAGTCACTTTTATTTATATAGTGCTTTTAACAACACAGATTGTAGCAAAGCACTGTCTCTGTAATCAAAAATGGAAATCACTGGAAATCAGGTGTCCCCAACTAAGCAAGCCAGAGGCGACAGCGGCAAGGAACCAAAACCCCATCCATGAGAGAATGGGGAAAAAACCTTGGCTTAAGGGAGAACTAGGCTAAGTTTGGTCCAGTTCTCCTCTGGTTGCACACCCAGCACCTAATTTACACCATGTGCCAACTGAGGATTTATCTACACAAGTTTATGAAGATATTTAGTCATGTGATTTACAAAAAGACTGTGGAAAGGATGCAGACAGTCGGAGAGGCTATGATGATCATTTATTTAATTTCATTCATCCCCTACATTTGTTTTGTCTTTTTTGGGCAGAGGTTTTTGCCTTTAATTCATGCCCCCTTGCAACTACAGTTGCACATAAAATTGTACAATACTGTTGTGTTCACGGATCTACATTGAGGAGCTTCATAAGGCCACACTGTTCTTTGACGTTACTGGCAGAATCAACCAGGTGGTTTCTGTGCAGGAGGGGTCAGCCATGTGCTCCGATTTCTTCCGATTTCTTATGGCGAGGCCGCTGGCCCGGTCGGCGGCCGTTTGCAGGTGTTGGCTCGTGGCTCTCGTCTTCAGACGGCCGCTGGTCAACATCCTTGCGGAAGCAGAATCACTTTTTTCATCTTTGACCATAAGTTTTTTTTCTCTTTTTGGCTCCCGTGTTTGGCCATCCTTCTCTTTTTTTTATCCTTCGCCATGTGTTCAGATGGCTGAAGCTCTTTTTACAGAGCCCTCCTTCTCCATCCCCTCCTCTCCCACCGCAGCCACCTTCGCCACGACCCCTATGCCTCGCCATCCCCTCGTTTTTACTATCGGGATCCATACGACCCCCTCAGCGGCCGGTCACGCCTCCTGTCGCCGGTCGCTACTACCGTGAGCGCAGTCCTCTTGGCCGTCGCCGCTCTCTCCTGCCTCAGCCTCCCCCTCCTCCACCCTCCTCTTCCGACTTTGCCCGGGGTTTGCAACCATAGGGCAAAGGGGAGTCCATCCCTACATTTAAATTTGGATGCTGTAATTTTGTATTTTTTAGCAGGTAGCTGTAATAGTACACATAACGGCTTTGACTGGGAAAGGTGACCCCCTTTTTATCTCTGGTCCTGTCTTCCCCATAGAAATCCAGTGCCTCTTGTGCATCCCTTCATGCGCATTGTATTTCTCTTTTTTTAATATTTTGTATTTTGTTCTTGAGCGGCAAGCTCACTCGCTGCTTCCCCAGAGGACGATGGCTTTTCTTTACCTGCAAGCTCACTCGCTGCTTGCTTGGAGAAAAATCTGCTCATATTGGCCTACCAACTCCTCTTGATCGAGGGCGAACGTGGCCACCTGTGTCGCTGCAGTCTTGTGCTCCACAACGTCAAAAATAAAATGTTTTTTATTTGGCTTGCTGATGAAGACTGGTTGGCTGCACTTCTTAAATGCTGTTCCAAACATTTTATGAATACATAATGATAGACACATCATTCTCTTCATTGCTACAAAGGCAATTTTGAGCGATCCTCATTTAAATGGAATTTTGCTCTTAAACTGATATGTTTTAGCGTCTGGAAAACCATTTTATGGAAGAGGAGAGCAATGGGTTCATATTCCGGCTGCTGTGTGGCATCCTCTATCTCTACTCTCCATCCCTTCATGCTGCTGAGGCTGAAGCACAGGCTGTTCCCTTCCCCGTGCGCATTCTATTTCTCCGTTTTGGTCTTATCTAAAAACGCTTTTCTTGGCAAATGCTTTCGTTTTTGTCTCCTAAGTATTTTTAATATAATATTTTTCAACATTTCAAAACGCTCCTTTCTCCATATTCTGTGGGACCGGATCGTGGGTTGGCCTTGTTTGTGTCAGGCCGTGTGTTTCCTGGCACCCTAATCAGAGTGGGGTTTGTTTTATTTTAAATTTGTTTTGCCTCTTTTTGCCTGTAATTTCTGTCGATATCGGTCCACTTCTGATTAATTTATAGCCGATTAATTTATTATTATTTTATTTATTTATTTATCTTTTAAGACTGTGATGTTGTGACCTGAACTGCACTCTTGGGGTATCATTACCGTGTCATTTAGGTTTTAATCTACTGATAACTACTACATTTTAAAAGTGTCACTTGGACATTTGATATCAGAATATATTCTTCACATGTCTAGATGCTGGAGCTGGTATTTCAAAGCAGCATATAGTTGTAATTAATGTGATTTTTTGTGAAATATTATATATTATAATAATGTTAAAGGCTTGAGCTTGTCTGTCCTACACCTCCACTATTATTGGCACCTTTGGATCCGAGGTGGCTGTAAAAATAAATCTGTATTGTTTATTCTTTTGATCTTTTATTTAAAAAATAAATTCTTTCTCTATGAGATGTGGCCTGCCATACTTTCTCCTCAGCATGTTCCCTTTCAGTCGGTCACTCTGACGTCACGTCGGTGACCGACGAATAGGAATCTCGCCTCGAGATGCCAAAACA
>JAUCNO010001819.1:18479454-18491701 GCA_032353835.1 Enteromius viviparus
TAAAAGTTGCTTAAATATCTTAATTTAATTAATTCCTAATCCTGGCTTAAGCTAAGCCCTGTTTGTGAAACCGGGCCCATATGTACCAAACAAAGCCTACAATGATGCCTTCAAATATTTTGAGGACAATGAAAGGGGGGCCTTGGAGTCAAAAAGGCTGAGAGCTTCTGGTCAAACAGTTTTATGATTCTCTTGTCACATGATAAAATGGACTCCTATGTGTATGTTAGCCTTTGATTTGGCAGATAAACATTTACTAATATCACTAATATTAAATTCTTTCTAAATAAATTCCACCCGTATGTGTATATGGTGCATACCATCATGAAGGAGTAACCGATCCAGAGCATGGACCAGTCGTTCGGGCAGGATGGCACCTGAATGGTCTGGCTGTGTATAGCAATCACCATAGCTGGAGCTTCACACACGGAGCACCTGCACACACACACACACACAAAATGATTCAGGTAATTCAGAGGATTCAGGGGAATTTGCCAAACCACAGGTTCCACTCCTACTCATTCTCTGTGTCAGAGTGACCGTCTCTTACCGACTGATGAAAGGCTTGATGCTCTCTCCAGTGATAGGCGCCATGTTCATGGGCATGGGCTGTGGTGTGGACAGCCAATAGGAGTAGTCATTGCGGGAAGCGAAGTTGCAGACATTGTTGACATTGCAGAACATGAAAGGCATTGTGCTGAAACGACGTAGACAACTGCCAGCCGTACCTGATGTTCATTTTAAATAAAAAATAAAAAAACATATTAGTCATGATATTTGTGATGTGAAAAAGAAAATACTACATGCTTGTGCTCTTTGTGTTTTTTGGGGACACTCACCCAGGTCCTGTCCATGCGCCCTCTCGTTGCCTTGCACATAGAGTAAAGAGTAGCCGTCATAGATGACTCTTGTATCTCCAGGACATGAAGGCACCTCTGTGGTCTGACTGTGGCGTGTGATCAGAAAACCGTGTGCGGCTGACGATGACCCTGCGATACCTGGAGGACCCTGGATTCCTTCTGGACCAGGAGGGCCGGGGAAACCACGCTGACCTGTAGATAATTATGTCATGGTTATTGTGAAAATGATACATGCAAATGGAGAAGATTCAGACACTGTTGATAAACTTCCTGCTCTTGCTGTTTCCAAAAATGTGAAAAAATAATATCGATAACGGTCCTCAAAGGCATAGTCTGTTATCATTTGCTTGCCTTCAGATCAGCAACGAAGCCAGGTATTGTTCAGATGACATCACTGCCCGCCCACCACTTTATGCATGCATGTGATTTTCAGAAAAACTGAAACTAAAAGATGGTGCTGTGCTGACTGATATTATATCTGACAGTAATGTTGCTACACAAGTAACTGTTTTTATTACCTTCTCACTATTGCTTTGTCTGTTATTACAGATTGTTTGATATTTAATTGAGTATTAAATCACAGCAGGGTCCTTCTACGAAGGATGTAGGCTGTCAAACACACAAGAGTGTTAGCCAATCATAGTAGTGGGCGTTTACTTCAGAGTCTACTATCCACCAGGCCTATTCAAACAGAGCGTTCTGATGAGGGGGTCAAAACAGGACAGAAAATAACTATTTTTAAATTGTTTTTGAATGCAAAAACCCTGATAACATTATAAGGGGACCTCAGAGAAGAGCACAACATATTAAAAAAGGTAGTTCATAACCCCTTTAATTAGGCCTTTATTTACATCTAAACACCATGAATATGATAAACATATGAACTGTGAGGTTTGTGTGACACAAGTGACGTAAACATAGACATACCGCTTGTAACACATTCCATGTATGTGTTTATATGTAAACAAAAGCCTAAATAAAATCTTCTGGCTTTTATTGGACAAGACAGTGGAGATGCATCAAGTACTGGAAAATGACCCTTAATTTGGATAGGCCCTGTGTAATATGTTCACCCACTAAGCCAAATCTTAACATTACCTGGTTGTCCAGCTACTCCTGTATCTCCTTTCCTTCCTGGTGAGCCGATAAATCCTGGAGGTCCCATTGGGCCTGGGTCTCCAGGGTCACCAGGTGAACCTAAAAGTAGAAATCAGACATGATGAAGAAAAAGCATTATAGTACCGATATCGCCAGTGGTCTTTACAATCAGCTTACAATGCTTTTGAGAAGTGCAGCGCAGCCCAGATCAAGTATCGGCTATAATATTTTAACTTTAATTTTACTGTGTACAGTATAAATACAACCACTGACCTGGAAGACCCTGCAATCCCAAAGAACCTGTTGAGCCTCTGGTACCTGGGATACCAGGAGGTCCAGGTGGACCACGCTCCCCCTTCATAATAATTGGGTTTGGAGCATAGCCTGGGTCACCTGGAGAACCTGTGGTCAACAAAGGAGAGAGAAGTATTAGATTATGTATTTTCATTGAAATTGTTCATTGGGAAAAGTTTTAAAATGACACACCTGGTATTCCAGGGTCACCACGTTCTCCTGGGAGACCACTGGATCCAGGAAGGCCAGGCTGTCCTTTAGGACCTATAACATGCAGAGGTTACATGGTTAAGACTCATTCATAAATACAGCTTCACAAAAAACATTAACAAATTTTATTATAGATTCACTTTAATGTTGTCCCAAACATGTACGCTGCTTTAATATATTTCAAAATGAAAATGTAATTTTGAAAATAATCTGTCACTGTTCTTAACATTTTTGGAATAAAAAAATAGTACCATTTGCATGCCAAATTAATAAATAGCTGCAGAAGGGACTGAAAAACATTAGAGGGTATAAATAATTACCCACATTTATTATTTTGGTAAAAAAATCCTTAATAGTTACAGAAGGAAAAACCGACCTGGGAATCCTGGAACACCTTGAGGTCCAATATCTCCTTTTAGGCCACTAGATCCTGGACTTCCTGGATTACCCTTTTGAAAAACAAATAACAAACATCATTATCTGACTAAATTAATATTATAAATGGAAAATCTTGATATTATTTGAAATATATGTGAGACAGCAGAGATACCAGAAACATACTAGACTAAAACTAACTCAAACTGCCAAACGTAGCATTTAGCGCTCAACATCAAGAAATATTAGTATTTTTAAATTGATCAGTCAGAATATTCCAGAGAGCCATTAACTAAACAAAATATTGTCAGCTTTTCAGTAAAGTGTGTACAATTTCAGCAAATGCAAATTGTACAAAACCCTTTGCTAACAATAACTAAACCTTTTTTAACCCCATCTACAATGCATACCGGAAAACCAGGGGAACCATAATCTCCTTTCTGTCCTGGTGCACCAGGTATCCCATTGAGTCCAGACATGCCCTTTTCACCTTTCACTCCTCCACTACCTGGAGGTCCACGGGCACCCTCAGGACCAGGAGCACCTTCACATCCACAGAAAAGAAGTCAGTTTGTACCTGTTTCACTGGCAGCTGATTAACTAACAGACTCCATCGTACATGAAATCACTGTCAATATTATTTAACCAATCCCGTATCATGTATCATGCATATTGTTGAATGTGGTGTGCTGAATGGTTCTGGGATATTCTTGGAGATATCAACTAAGACATTCCTATAATTGGTTGGGAATAAGAAAGTTAAACATCAAAAACGAAACATGAATCTCAGTCCCACTCAACCTCTTATGCAGAGCTAAATAATCTAATGACAAATGGAAGTGCACAGCATGACACAGGTGAGTATCAAACCAAGATGTCTAACCTGCAGGACCTATAGTGGGGGTCAAAGGTCAACGGGTTCCCAAAAGTCCAACAAAAAGAGAAGCAAAAAACAAGGTAAAGCAAGATAAGTCAGGAGATGTGTTGAAGAATAAAATAAGTTTTGTTAAATTCGCAAAATGTTTTCAATGGTTTTACAGAAGGAATTACTGGAAAAAAAAAGATTAGCATATTTGACATTGTATTTACAGTACATAACCACTCAAACGTTTTTAGGTTGGTTTTTTTTTCATTTAGTAAGGTTGCATGCAACTGATCAAAACGGATTTAGATTTTTATCATTTTTATTTTCATTTCAGATTGTAATTTGTATAATTCACAATATTACTTTTCTGCTGTGTTTTTGATCAAATATATACAGCTTTGGTGAGGACTTATAGACCCCAAACTTTTGAATGGTAGTGTACATGCTCATTATTATTCTGGTAAAACTAAACTTAAAGGGGTAGTTAAAAAAAAAAGCTGATTCTGTCAAAAAATGGTGGAAGACAGTAACTGTTGAATTAATAGAGTTATTATTGTTTTCTTTGTGCACAGAAAGTATTCTCATACACTAACTTGCTATACAAGACTGAGTGATTACTTTCCACACATAGTATATGTTTATCAAGTACCTTCATCAGATCAGATTATATGAACTAATCAATTATGAACCACTGATGTCACATAGACTATTCTACAGATGTCCTTGCTACGTTTCTGCACCTGTGAACACTGCGATTGCATTGTTGTCTATGCAAGGTCAGAGTGACAGATTTAAAAAAAAAAAATCTTTATTTGTTTTTTGAAAATAGATGAGGGACCTAGTGGTTTGGAAGAACATGAGGTTGCGTACATAATGACAGAATTTAAATTTTTAGGTAAACTAACTCTTAACAAAAAAGGTTTACATGTTTAACACACAACTAAATAAAGCTATAGATAGTATAGTCATGATATTTCAGATAATCAAGACATGCACATTCTTTTCCGCTATTCTCTTCAGAAAATACTTGCTCTTAGAATTCTGTTCTAATTGAGTTGTTGCAACTGGATCGAGACATTTACAAGTGAGATTTATAATCATACTATAGGCAAATTCCAATATTGTAATATTCTTGTGCATGCTCAAAATCTGAAAATCTAGTCAAATACTATTAAGATAACACTGCAGGCTAAAGTGGCCAAAATCTGACTTTTTTGCCCAGATGTGACACATATCTGAACTACATGTGTAAACACATGTATAAGTAGCATCAAATCATCTCTATAACATGAAGAAGCTGACCTGCTGGGCCTGCAAAGATCCAATGTCATCAGGAGGAGCAGAGCCATTCCCACGAAAAGTGAAGTAAAATAGAAAATGCATATGATACCCAGAGTGTGCCTGGGTAAAAATAAGCCCAGCAGACACTAGCCAAAATGGTCTCCTTGTTCATCAAAATGAAAATGTTATGAATTGTGGCATAATTCATAAATGTTTTGCTGTTATTTTTTCCAAAGTGGAGCCCATTTTAGATAGTCCTGCGATGGCTTAACATTTCTTACAAATCAACACATTTTCCATGCAAAGATGCCAGATGCACCCTTATTTCATTTGGTGACAGACAAGACGTAGACAGCATCCTGTGGAGAACACTGCAGCTTTTACTGCTGAAAAGAAGGGATGGGTGGAAGTGAAGACACAGAAGGGGTGGATGATGATAGATGGATAGATTGGTGAAGAGCTAACCTTGGATTGTGGAAGCTGTGTGTAATACTCATAAAGCCCTGACTGGGCAACTGTGAAACAATGACTGCACAAAACCTCTTCATGCATGCACATCTTTCACTTCTCTCTAACATATGACAAACCAGTACACAATAAAGAAGGGAGTGATGAAAACAGAAGATCAATTGCAGTGAAGGTAATGCAAACAGTGTGTCTTTTGAGTGTCTTTTGAGTGCTCATTGGACATGAACCATACATAATCATGATCGCTCGTGCATATTTATATTGTGATATTTCATGCAAATCAGTCAAACCAACCAAAACAACACCAGCATGCCCTCTGGTTCACAATAATAAAATTACATGTGCTGTGTCCCAATCAGGTGTACTTGTACCTGACTTATTTTCTTAAATTTATAAAACTGATTTTTAAAAATGTATGTTGTTAATACATTCAGTTCCTTTTTAAATTAATCAGTGTGTAGGTTATGTGAATAGCCAGACAATTTGTTTTATTTCTATTGGGTGTAGGCATACCTGAGAAAAAACTACAAACACTGGGGTAAACCAAAGTACTAAATATTATAAGTATGTGGTGAAGCCAAGTGGTATTTAATGGGATTACAAAACTGGATTTTCATTGGTCAATTTAGAAGTTCTGATTAAAACAAATCTTTTAATATTTATTTTGCATAACAAACTTTTTTTAAGATATTCTACTCCAGGGTACTCTTTACTAAATTTAAATGTCAATACTATTTTGGCTTGAAACCAAGAGGGCAGAGCTGGCCAAAAGAATAAGATCCTTCACTTACCAGCTCTTCCGGGGGCACCAGGTGGGCCTTGAAAACCTTTAGGTCCCTGCACAGGCAGGCCTGGGGGCCCAGGTGGCCCTCCAGGACCAACTGGGCCAGGCGACCCAGGAAATCCTGGATCACCCTTTTGACCAGGAAATCCAGGACTACCGGCAGGACCCGGAAAACCAGGGTCTCCCTTAGGCCCTATAAAAACATTCAATTGTTGTACATTTGCTTGGAAAATTATGATGATAAATTTGTTACAAGTTTTTCGGTGTAAAATTAGATACATGAAAATATCATTCAGTACTTTACCTGGAGAACCAGGGAAACCGGGAGGGCCTGTGCCACCAAGGCCTGGAGCGCCTAGGTAAAAAATTTAAAACACATGATTCTAGATCCATATTGTATGCTACATTGAACACATCCAACACACTTTTGATTGCTTTTGGATTCAGACTAACCTGGATCACCCTTTTGTCCTGGAGGTCCTGGAATACCATCACGTCCAGCAAGACCTTTATCACCAGGGAGGCCAGGTAATCCAGATCGTCCAGGATCTCCTGGCCTACCAGACAATCCACTAGGACCAGGAGCGCCTGGAGCACCATCCAAACCCTTAGGGCCAGGAATGCCAGCTGGACCTTGGAATCCTGGGAGTCCTGGATCACCCTTTGATCCAGGGCTACCAGGCAAGCCTGAAGATCCTAAAGGGCCAGGCTGGCCTTTTATACCAGGGTTTCCTGGAAATCCTGGAGGGCCCGGTTCACCCTGGGAATTTAATAGGATTAAATATTAAAGTAAATATTCTTAATGTTTAAGCAGAAAATATTATGTTTTTACCTTTTGGCCAGGAGTTCCTGGTAATCCAAATCCTGGTGAGCCAGGGTCACCTTTGGGACCCGGGAACCCTGGTGTTCCTGGGGAACCAGGCTGACCAGGTCGGCCTGCTTGGCCGGAGTTTCCTTTTACTCCAGAAACTCCTATAATGAAAAAGATTGGCTCAGTCTAGATTGAAGTTTAAGATTTCAAAGCCTCAGAAACATCAGTCAAATGTTTGTTTTAGAGTTGTATGAAAATGAAGAGCTGACCTGGAAAACCCATCTCCCCCATGCTACCCTTTGGTCCTTGGGCTCCTGGAAACCCTGGATTTCCTGGAATACCAGGATCACCTTTCGGGCCTAAACATGAAAAGTAAATCCATTAAACTTCATCCAAACCCATTTAATAGTACATACGTAAAAACAGGACACTAGTTGATTAATAAAGATGCTTTTTTTATGGCTCAAATATGTGCACTTGTCTGCTTTACCTGAAGGTCCTGGTAGACCTGGCCTTCCATCCTGCCCAGGAAGACCAGAATCTCCAGAGATACCGGGAATACCCTTTGCTCCTGGTGGTCCGCTTAAACCTACAAAACAAATAAGGACAATCGTGGAGTAACTATTATAATAAAGAGGATTAAAAGGATCAATTTTTTAGATTCTGAATATTTGGATAAACACAGGTCAAGGAGGGATCCAGTTAACCTTTATATAAGCATTGGTTCCACTGATATACTTATCACAAAGAAAAGATAATTATGTTAAAAGTATTGGTTACCTAACAATTTGCCAAGGTGCCAGGCTTAAGTTTGTGGTGTCTTATGTTTTTCTGTCAATGTGTATGCCCATATTTGGTAATGTTCCTGTTCCTGTCTTTATTGTTTCATTATTTTATTATAATTATTTTTTTATTAACTTTTCTTATGACCCCAAAACAACTAGTCCTACATTAGCAAAATAATCACCTACCTTTTCCATACTTAGATGTTCAATTCACACTTGCATAAAATAAATACTAGCTTAATCATTAGTTAATTAATTTAGATTGAGTTCTTAAGCCCTGTGTTTACCTAAGTCTAGTGACCTTTTTTGCCATTACATGGTCCTTATTTTTAAAAAATACCATAATGCAAAAAATAATAAAAATACTTCGTGGTCACATCATCATATTTTTCTAATAATTCAATGGCCTGTTGTCAATTTAAGACTCACCTGGAACTCCAGGTTCTCCTTTTTGCCCCTTATGACCTTGTGGTGTGCCTGTGCCGGGTGGGCCTGGAATGCCTGGGTCACCTTTGTCGCCCTTTGATCCTGGGAAGCCTGGGTTTCCTGGCCGCCCTGAGACACCGTCATCTCCTGCCGGGGCACAAAGTATCATAATATTTCATTCTACAGGGACTTTATGATATTGTTTCAGAAATTTATGTTAAAGCCAACAATTGTTTCAGACCTTTTGGTCCTGGAAAGCCTTGTCTGCCATTGTTGCCAGGGACACCTGCAGGGCCTGGAGCACCCATACCACCAATGTCTCCCTTAGGCCCTGTAATAATGATATAAGATTAGTAGAGAAAGATCATGAAGAAACAAGAAATACATTGCATATATTAAATAAATACAGTCAAAGGTGATAACATCAGGAAATACTGCTCTCATCATATTACCGGGCAGTCCAGGTAGGCCATCTTGACCAGGTCGTCCTGGGCCTCCAGGTGGACCAACAGGACCAGAAGGCCCAGGGAGTCCAGGGCTTCCTCTGTCACCTTGCAACCCTGGAAAACTCGAACCTGGAAGGCCAGGGTCTCCTTTCTCTCCATTTGCACCAGGGACTCCTGATGAAGAGAAGACAACAGTGCTGTGATATTGTAAAACACTACAGATTTGTTTTACTGAGAATCAATGAAGCTTACGAGATAAACTTTATCAAACACACATCTATAATTTTATAATACACGCAATAATGTTTTATTGGACAAAGAAATCATATTTTTACAAGGATATCTCTAATTCAAGATTCTTTCTGGTCTCCAGTTTATTAAATGTTTGAATAGTTCACAGGAAGAGCTTTCCTGTTTATGTTTTTTGTTATTTACAAAAAAAATGCAGACATACCAGGAGACCCCATAGAGCCAGGAGCTCCAGGAGGACCAGGGGGGCCTTGAAGGCCAAAGGCGGGGGGGCCTGGGGGTCCACGAGAACCAGGACCACCAGGAAACCCAGGTTCACCTAAGTGCAATATGAAAATGCAGTTGTGAATAATTTGTGAAAAAATCATGTTAGAAAAACTGAAAAGCATCTAATTTGCTCACAATCCAACATTACTACATAATGTCTACCTTTAGATCCAGGGGCACCATCAAGACCTGGACGACCTGGTGGACCAGGGCTTCCAGAAAAACCAGGATCACCTTTAGGACCGAGAGCACCTTTACTACCTGGAAATCCTGTAGGACCTAGAGGTCCAGGTTGACCAAAACCAGGCTCTCCCTTTGGGGACAAAGACACTTATTTTAACGATTTATGCCTAATTCCTAATTTTTGTTTGTAAACATAATGGCCAAACAAATTGGCCATAATTTTATACAAACATAAGAGTCAATCATAAAAAAATGAAAACAGATGCACATAGCAGCCTCATTTCTTCCTGCAAATTTTAGTTTGCACTTCTCCTCTTTCATATTTCAGTCGACAACTGATTAAAATGGCAAATAAATGCATGCATCAAAAAATATATTTGCCTCATATGCATTTAGTAAACAAAAATATAGTAAAGCTATATTGATCCTCATCAACCTTTGATCAAATTCATGCATTCCTTGCTAAATAGAATTCAGCATTCATTTTAGTATGAATTTATTTTAATGAAAGTATATATAATATTTGGGTTATGTGTAATAGAATGATTCAGAAACTAATGAATGATTATTCATCACCAGATGGTGAAATGAAGTTTATAAAATAATTCTGAATTATTTGGATTAAATGATTCATACTTTGGTTCCAGGTAATCCAGGTTGACCAGGCAGTCCATCCAAACCTGGCCGTCCAGGAATACCAGGTCCACCAGGGGAACCAGCAATACCAGGAAATCCTGAAGAATATGGACAACACTGTTAGATAAAATTATTATTTATCATTTTCTGCTTTTTTAGTAAACTGTAAAACAGATCATCATACCTAAGCATCTACATGAGTCTATCAGTGTATCAGTTGCAGGAAAACAATGTACCTTTAAGCCCAGGGGGTCCTGGCAAACCAATACCAGGAAGACCAGGATCTCCTTTGGGTCCAGGTAAGCCAGGGAACCCAGGCTGTCCCGGTAGGCCTGGATTACCTGTAGATATAGAATCAGTCTCTGTTAAACTCTGAAATCCTAATAAAATTCCAAAAATGTATGGCGACAAACTATAGCCAGATGTTTTTCCTTTACCTGCGTTCCCTGGCAAACCTGGATCTCCATCTCGGCCTGGGGGTCCGCGGTCACCTTTTTCTGACACTGCCAAGCCAGGTTCACCTTTCTGACCTACCCATACAGACAGGGGCAGATTTAGTAAATTTACTTCAGCCTTTTTTTGTTGTCAAAGTTGCTGCTGCACAATGGTGCGCCATAGTTACGTCCAGTGTTTCTACAGTTTTCATGTACATATTATAATGGCATTCTTTCACTAACATTTACATTAATTCATTTAGCAGACACTTTCATTATTTCATGTTGTAGACAATGGAATGGCAATTAATTTACAGTTGAGATACAAGAAGTAGTCAGAAGTACAAATTGTTACATTACTTATTATATTTACTGACACAAACCCGTTTAGGCTACATTGATTCTCATTTTGAATTCACTTGACAGCAACTTAAAACAAAAAAAAGTATTGTTTTTTACCTGGTGCTCCAGGGCCCCCTGATCTTCCTGAAACACCCTGGATGCCTTTCTCTCCAGGAGGTCCCTGAGGACCAAATCCTGGTGGACCCGGCAGACCCCTGTCTCCTGGAGATCCTGGCAAGCCAGGTTCACCAGATGGACCTTGTGTGCCTTTCACCAATGCCGAACCCTGCGAGAAAAATGGCTTATTTGACTACAAATTGTTTTCTAAACCTTTTATTAAAATCATGCAAATCCTTGTGTCTAGTAATGAACACAAAAAGTAAGTTTACATAGAAATCTTAAATGCAGAGCAATAAAAAAAGATAATTTTTTTATTCTAAGGGATAAATAAAATGTACTCGAAGGGTTGATAAATGGTTATTTAGTAGACTGAGAATTTTTATTTTCATCAATGATTGTGTGGCCTGTCTGGTATTATTATATCTGTGTATTATTATCAATTTTATATCAATTATATCAATTTAATTAACTGTATAAAAGATCCAGAAGCTGTACGTCTAAGTAAACAAACACTCACGGGTGGTCCTCTGAGGCCTGGGGGACCAGGAACTCCATCACGACCAGGTCTTCCATCAAGTCCTGGCAGACCTGGAGGACCAGGAAAGCCTGTGTCTCCCTTTTCTCCTCTCACACCCGGAACAGAGAGTGCATCGCCTGGGTCGCCCTTCTCTCCAGGGATTCCAGGAAGACCCTGAGGTCCTGGTATTCCCTAAAATATAGAAGTGTAAAGTACTTATGAATATTAATGCTCACTTAAACAAAAAGTGAGTTATCCAGCACGTGTGAGGAAGCACTCACAGGTGGGCCCATGAGCCCTGGCCCTCCCAGGAATCCTCTGTCTCCTTTAGTTCCAGTCAGACCAGGTGAACCTGACATAAAAATAAGCGTAACATGCAGCTTGAAAAACATCTGTGCTTTATATAAAACAGGCAATTGTTGTAACTTTAAAGTTTTGTCCTTTAGAACATGAACATGAACAAAATGTACTTTGAAAATTCTTATTTTAAAGGTGCACTAACACTTGCACATCTGCAAAGTTGTGACGCTGACAGTGCACGATAAATAAAGTTATTCTCTATCAAAAACAAGAGTCGACTCAAATTCGTCTACACGAGTTGTCAGCAATTAGAATCTTTCTCTGTTACCGAGCCACATCACTAGGTAACATATTTTGCATAATGTCCGCCCACGTTCTGACAACAGCTTGCCCCGCCCCTAATCAGTACAATTTCCGTGTGGATTACATCAAGTGAAGAAGATGCTGTGTCCTGTGAGAGTTAATTTGTTTTATATGCCCTTCTGAAAGATGAATC
>JAUCNO010001819.1:18506016-18526813 GCA_032353835.1 Enteromius viviparus
GTAGCTTTCCAGGTAGGTGTTTTTCTTCATCTTGGAGACGTTGCCACAGTTCTTCTGGATTGAGTCTCAGTTTGTTCTGTAACTTCATGTCATTCCAGACAGTCTGGATGATGATCAGATCAGATCTGTGTGTGGAGCACTGGCTGATGTCAGACTCCTTGTGCAGACAATAATCTTACTGTATTAAAATTAACTAACAAAAATAATGTTGTAATGTAAACTGATATTTCCAACTAACACACTACTCCAAAAAGATAGAAATAACTGACTTAAAACCTGTTTTTGTTGCTGAAAATACTAGTGGCCTAAGACCGTTTACAGTACTGTATATGAAAAATCTTTTACGTTGTTATTGTTTTAGGCTGGGGTGCATAAGTGTTTGTATCAGCTTACAGCAGCACAATGTAGGCTGTTATGGGAAAAACAGGGGAGGAACAGGGAAAAATGATTCATCCAGGCATTGATTACTAAGGTGAAGGTGCAATAAATATTAATAAACATTATTAAGCCTCCCTATCTTTCCTATTGTCTCATCCATTTCTCTCTTATTAAAACTGCATGAAAAATATAATATTAAGTGCTGTGAGAATTTTTAATTACTTTTTAACTTTAACTTTCATTTTTTTATTATTCCTGAATTTTCAGTATTTCATATATTTACTTATGCATAACATTTATTAATATTACAATCGTTTTTGGTTAATGCATCCTTGCTGAAGTATTCATTTACTTAAATATATACAGTATATATATATATATATATATATATATATATATATACTGATGGTCCTCACAGTTCTTATAAAGTTTTACAGAAATGCACTGAAATTCTTTTTTTCTCCAGGCATCAATCAGAAAACAGCAAGAATAACACATTTAACTGCATTCCTTTTCGACAGTCACTGTTGGATTTCTTGACTTCAAAGTCCATGGGATGAGAAAACAGAAAAAAGATACCCCAAGAGTCTCTTCTTAAATGTTTTTATGCTACAATTAAATCTAATGAGCCATATAGCACCTCGTTCTGGTTCTTCCCAGGAATTCTTTTATTCCCGTTCCCGAATTATGAAAAGAGAAAAGAATGACCTTCAACCTCTATAAATTAAGATCGAGTGGCTCATGTGCTCATGGATGAGGGGGAAAACATGCACACACACACACACACACACATATATATATATATATATATATATATATATTATTATTACTGTTTTAAAATAAATTTTATTTAGACTGATTAAAAGTGACACTAAAAACTTTTACATTGTTACAAAAATACTATGTCAAGTAAGTAATGTTATTTTTAAATTACTATTCATCCTAAAACAGACGCATCACAGTTTCCACAAAAAATTTAAAACAGCACCACTGTTTTTGAGCAAGACATAGATAAATGTCATTTAATATTGTTTTAGTGGTGTCAAATGATTAATCACTTCGTTTACATAATATATGCTGTATCTATTATGTATCATGAATGCATGTTTAAGAAACATTTTATGTTCTTATATTAAATATATTTATATATAATATAAATTATATGAACATAAATACACATAAAAAGAAAAACATGTAAATATTAAAAATATATACTGTATGTGTGTGTATTTATAAATACATAATAAATATGCACAGTTCACACACACATTGTTTTTTGTGATTTATGGGGACTCTCCATAGGCGTAATTGTTTTTATCCTGTGCAATCTGTTTTATCCTGTGCTATTGCCCTACACCGACCCTACAACTAAACCTACCTCTTACAGGAAACTGTGTGCATTTTTAGATTTAAAAAAAAAAGACATCATTTAGTATGTTTTTTAAGCCTACTACAGTAAGACAAAAAAATGTCCTTATAAAACACCAACATATTGTAATACCTATGTCATTATGCTCATAAACCACATAAACCCGCACACACACACACACACACACACACACACATATATTAAGTAAACAACAACTTTTGTTTTGGATTAATTATTCATTTGACAACATCTTTTTTTAAGATAAATAATTGAGTGAGATATATTCCAGAAACATATACCAAGTATTGTTAACAATATCAAAAAATAAAAATAATAAAAACACGTCTGATGTTTCTGAATCAGATCAGCTATAGGATTCATCTCAAAAGAGTGCTAAAAAGGGTTAAATCAGGTTAGTGATGCATGCACTGTGCAGATTCAAAACAAGTGCTCCTGATAAGAAACATCTCCCACACACACTGACAGAGAGACCGTGGGACTGTAAGCATAAGTTTGGGATGTCCCACAGATTCTCAGACAGCAGGGGAGGCCAAGGCCATTACTCCAACACCTAATCTGGGATGTATCAAACAAATAAAGTTTGCTTACTAATGTCAGGTTTGACATTAATACACATCAATGCAGTGTTTGTATCGAAAACACATTTTACTGAAATCATACATTAACAATGTCTGGCTTTCTATGATTTGCTGGACATTTGTGTTCACATCATTGACTGAACAGATGAAGCTCTATTCCAATTCCCAAAACACACATTTCCCAAGAGAAATCTGTCTGAGAAGGCACAATATTTACGATAACTAATCTCAACTTGTTTAAAACTCAACTATGTCAACATGTCCAGGTGCACCGAATGCATTTTGGTACAAACAGTATTCTCTCTAAATATTTGCAAATCAGCATTGAGCAGTTTATGCAACAGCAGCTGGGCCTACTTTCACCACTAGAGGACGCTACAAAGAGGGTTGCTGTACATAACTGTGATGGTCAACAGTCACAGGCTGCTATAAAGCCTAAGTAAGTCCTTTCTTGGAATCAGCTTTCATTTGTAATATCAGAGTAACGGTGAAAAGAAAAACAAAAATTACAGTGACGTTCGCCGAGCGGGGATCACAGCAGAGAAGCAACTGGACTTGAACTGGCACTCCAATAATTGTGAGACAAGTTCTCACCTGAACTATAATCTGGAGATCTAATTCTATCCCTAACAGTGCATGTTCAAACCTGCATGCCATACCCAGCTTGCATACGAATCCAAAACTTCAGGGCTTAAATTAATTACGTCTTGAAGCACTTTTGTCATACAGCAGTTTAAGCACGGCAATAGCTGTAGCTTTAGGCAATACCTTTTATATAAAAGAGAATATTTTGAATACACTGCTTATAATACCGTGATACAAATGTTGTTTTGATGAGTTTTTATTCTCTCTTATTGACAAAAGTCCTGTGTTGTCACAAGGCAAGAGTTGGATAGATGATAAAATGCCACGGATGCCAGAGCATTGTTAAAAAAGCATTGCCATGCCAATAAAAACAAGACAGAATATCACTCTAAATTTGCATATTTACTTAAAAATAAATGACATACACATAAAAACCAAGCAAAAAAACAATGCTGGATCAGAATTCCCAAGAATAAATGTAAATCTAGAAGACAAACAGAATTTCTTTTTTGCTGATCTACATAGCTGTTTTTCGAGATCTAAAGCATCATCTGATTTACTGTTTACTGGAAACAGAGCAAACATTACCCGCTCTTCACGCGCACATCCACGGCTGCCCAGAGTTACACAGGGGAGCCACTACTGCCTCCATTCACCGCTAATAGCAGAAGCAGATGAGAGTCAAAAGAGGCTCAGAAAATGGGGAGTTGAGCATCACCCAGGAGTTAAAAAGCAAGGGTGTGTATGACATGTTGCTGTTTAGGGAAGAAGCAATATGACTCTAGCTCTCCAAAGCTGTAAAACTGATTCATGTTGAAACAAGATCTTTTGTCGCTCATTGTTCAAAAAGACATTGAAGAAACATGCACACACATCTCTATCTGACAGAAGCTGTATAATTATAACCTTGTTTTAAAGCAGGCTAGACACAGCTAGACACTAGAATATTACAATGTCTGTCTAGCACAGACTGTCTCACTCCCACCTCAATGGCCTGGATGAAATGCTTTTTCACTTTATAATAACACTGGAGCTAATTTAGACGGATCTCCATGGTGTGTCAGAGGAACGGATGGCTCACTCCTTAAGGTCTTACATTACATTAAAGGTCAACTTTAGTGTGATTACAAGATTAGACTTGATACTGTAATTCCAATGCAGTATTCAAAATATGAATAAAACCTGTGACGCACTACACTTGAGTAGCTAATCTGATACCAAGAGCGTTTGTTTTAAAGGCAAAATAACATTTCATAATAAACTATACCTTAATTTGGTACATTTTTATTCAGCAAGGATGCATTGATTTGTTTTTATCATCGATAATTATGACAATATTGGATAGATAGATAGATAGATAGATAGATAGATAGATAGATAGATAGATAGATAGATAGATAGATAGATAGATAGATAGATGTGCCTATTACCACCTAAGTAATCACCTCATTCAGTGCAACACTGTATTTGTACATTAAACAAGCAAGCAGCAACACTGCTATCAAATCCAACAGGAATGCACCATACCACCCCTCGCATTTGCTCCACATTTTCCGTTAGTACTTCACTACTAGTCTTTGAACACTGAATCCAACATCCCTTATTTAATGTCTCTGACTTCATTAGCACTCAACATGCCCAACTGTACCAGAGCAGACATGCCTCAAACACTTCCAGGCAACACACATTTGCTGAAGTCTCTACACTTTTAAGTTAAAAAAGGGCAAATTCACCACAATACTACAAACACATTAGATCACATGCATATTTATTTATTTTATTTTATTTACTTTATATATTTTTTATATTTTTGCCAAAATAAGTGATGTAAATGTGGAAAGCTGAATATTTATTCTGCAAAGGAGGAATGCAAGATAGTGCCCTGAATGCATGGACACTTTTAGTTGGCACATGTTCAAAAGGTTAAAAACACAGGTATGGGCTTGAGCAGGCTTTCTACTTCAAACATGGCTAATGTCACTCTGATGATGCAGGTATACCTATATATATATATATATATATATCAGGGGCCATATTCACAAAACTTAAGGATAAAATATTTAGGAGAAACTAATGGGTATGCTGGTGTAAATGTTAAAATCACCAACAATCTGCTTCAAATCATAAACATTTTAGAAACATTTAGCGATAATTTTGCTTTAATTGAATTGAATTTTTTCAAGCATGGTTAGGCAGGAAGTAAACCATAATGAGTTTTTATATCCAATTCCAAACTCAAGTGCACACATGAAGCTTGCCAAAAAAAATAGAAAAGAGGTATTTTAATTGTTTATGAACAAAATAATGTGTTCTGTTAACAATGCTGCCATCTCCAGAGAACACATTTTTAATTTATATTAGTTTATTGAAGAAATAAAGTTTATATTTCTAGAAATATCCCTTCAAATGTCAAACAAGCATATTGACTATACTGTATGTGTTGATGCTATGTTGGTCCTCGACTTGATGTTCAATGACCTTGATGTCCATTTCAGAAAAGTTGGAATTAAAAGCAAAGATATCATGGATCATTTTCTGAGATGGCTAACATGTTAGCATATTTGTGAATGTAATACAAAAGTATTAAATTAACTAACATGAAATGTAAATTCTAAGATATCAACAGTGTTATTCTCTAATGTCCTGGATCTGCTAAAAGCAATGTAAAGTATAACGTATTTCTGTAATGCACTAACCCAAAATCGCAGAGAGAATGATAATGAATGTGATATCTGAAATAACAATAGATGTTCTCTTGCTCACGAAACGTGCCTCAGTGTCAGACTGAGATGAGAAGATATCTAAAGCAGACAAACCTCTGCACAACAAGTCTTCATACTCACACAAGAAGTCCAGGTAACTTCTCTCGCACGGTTCATTTCACAGTTTGATGACCTCTCCATCACTTAAACAAACACAGAGTGCATGCATTTGTTTGTATGTGTGGTGTAAATTAGCCACCCACTGAAAAAGTTGTTATTTGCCAGTTTATTTAGGGCTGAGCACTGTGGGGGGTGAGGCATGGAGGAAATAGATATTGGGTGTGAGAGGAGGATCACTGTCCAGCTAATCCTAAATGGTATTTGCACCTCTTTCACACCACATTGTAAGCACACCAACAGTAAACACATACCATTTAATCTATTAACACCAACTCGGCCTTCAACCAAGAGTAGGTTCTAGATCTTCTGCTTGATCAAAAGATTTTGATCGAATCTCATGCTTCTACAGTATGTTGTTTCAGTACCGAACATGGTGTGTTTTAGTTGCTGTATTGTATTTCTTTAACTGCAGTTGCCAACAGGTTGCACTACGATTATAACTCAATATTGGCCTTTGAGTGGTGACTCGTGCAGATTGGACATTGCATGTTTAAGTCAGGACTTGTTTGTAGGTATCCCAGATAGCACACATACATCTGCAAGATGTCTGTTAAAGATCTCTTGACCTGGAAAGCATCTGCTGTCAACAAATGTCTGACAGACGTCTCTCAGAGGTCAGTTTTACACACATTCTTAATCATTAAAATCTTAAAGACATATAATAGCTGTCTATTTGACATCTACAAAGGACACATCCTATAGACGTATTGCAGATGAGCAAACTCTAAAAAAAAACGCCTTGCAGAAGTAAATGCAGACGTATCAGAGATGTACATGAGCTACATGTGTCTACCAAATTTCGGACATGTATGTGAAACATACTAGGGGCACTTTGTTGATTTGTTTATAGCAGGGTTGCACCGATAACAATACCCGATGCCCTCAAAAAATGCAGAGAAAAAGAACAAAAATCTGAGCAATTCCAGTAGGGTCCTCACACGACCAGTGAAATGATCTAAAATTATCATGTGCTTACTATGCAACAACCTTTTTCTCATTTTTGTCTGTTTTATTTCTCCTCAAAACATTTTGGTGGAACATCTGAGAACTAAATAATGACTGTACAATGACTATTAAGGGCATGAAGTTCAGCAAAAATATACTCCAGGTGACTGTCTCTTTCCAGTCTTGATAATTGCCTCTAAAAGACAACATACACCCGAAACTGTTAATTTACTCAAGAACTAGTTCAAAAGAATAATTCATTTGTGAACTGTACATCGCTCTGCACCTTTTGGCTGATTCTTAAAATTTACAGGTAATAATATTGTAAATAATGTTCAGTTTCTTGCACAGACCAATCGCTTCACCCCAATATGTCGTCAGAAGCCACAGGTATTCATTTTACATACCTTGATAAAAAAATTAATTGGCAGCCCCTGGCTTTGATGTAAGCATAGGACCATCTTCTAAGTTCTCCCGAAAGAAAAACTCACTATCATCTTGGATGGCCTGAGGGTGAGTAAATTAACAGAATCTTTTCATTTTTGGGTGAACTATCCCTTTAACTCACGAAACTAGAATTCAGTTCTAGAAAACACATAGTTTCCTAATGCGAGCTGTCATGGTGAGGATTGGAAGCGCTTGTGGGCCTGTTTTGAAATAAGTTTCTTGCATGGCTGCCTGTGTACATCCCGTGAGCCTCTCTCTCTTCCTGCAGGTGAGATAAGACTGGAATTTGCTTGTCCTCTAGGAAAGAAAGAGCTATCATGAGCTGCCAACCCCCACCTTGGTCCCGATATCCTGGCATGAGACTGTCGAAAACCCGGGCATATCTCTGTCCTGAATGGATGTTGTGGCTGCAAACACAGATTACTGATGTTTGGATTGATTTAATGGGTGGGTCTGTGTGATTTTGTGTGACTTTGAGTGTTTGGGTGGATTCTGTCACACACATACAGAGACATGTACTCTACAAAGGCACACCATGTGCATTACTATATTATGTACTGCATATACAAGCAGAGATGTACACAACCCCGTACGTAAGTCTGCTCGTGTCTGCGCTCACACACATATTTGAAGCAGAACACACACACCCATACATGTTCATACACCTTGACCTGCAGTCTATGGAGTCCCTCAAGTATGAAAGGTTCAAAGCAAACCCCTATGGTTCAAATTACCAACACATTTTCAGACCTGGTGAGGCCAGGTATTGGCCTCCCCAGAAAAACAAAAACCTAAAATATCCCAGATCCTTACAATTTTTGTTTGTATATAAACTAAATAAAAACGTATGTGAAAAATGTTGGTCATGTGATACTAGATTTCGCCACTAGGCGGCCAGTCCTGAAAGACAGAAGGGTGGGAACTGTGGCCAGGAATTCCACTCTGTTTTGAGTTAAAAGGCTTTGACATTTTCAAAATAGGAGAAAAGCTATCCTTTCACACTGCATTTGCTCTTCAAAAGGACATCTCTTGGTTAGATTGAGCGGTATCCACCAGGACCATTTCTAGCCTTTCACTGGCGCTGGTGCACGGTTTTAACACCAAGTTTCGCAATATTTTGATACAAATGGGTATATACTGTCTTCACAAGCTGCACCTACAATGAATAGCTACTCCATTGCTGGCAAACAAAATTTTATTTAAATACTTTGCAAGTTTTTTAACCTATCGTGGATTAATTATCCACCTCATTGAGCGCACTTTTTTGATGACTTATAAAGTATTCTGTTATGATTTGAGAAACAGCTGCAAACGTTTCTATGCCAGAGTGAACTAAACAAACTAATCTGAGGCAATGAATGAATATTTCAGACCTTTTAGTACAATTGTTTGACTAATTAGATCAATTCTGGCAACACTATTTTTGTTTCTAAACAGATACATGAGATGATCGCTAAAATATAATCAGACAAGGATTTATCAATAATCGTTTACTCGGGCACAGTGTCCCCAAATAACAGTAATACCGTCTCCATTGGAGCTGGAGTCCATCATGTTTCTAAACTAATTTGTCGTGAACAATGTCAGATCCACTAACTTTATCTTTAAAAAGCATCCCTGAGCAATAAGTCAAAGCAAACTCTAGCTTCAATGCCATCACATTATTAAAAAAAAATAAATAAATTTGGATTTGGCCTAAATAATAAGTGCCACACACTGTTTCCTTAAAAATCCACATCAGGCAAACACAGATACATACTGGACTGGGGGGTGGTATGTATAAACCGGCATTATTTGAAGGACTTGAGGGGTTAAGAGGTTGCGTGAACAATGGGCTGTGGTTAGATTCACTTATTGAATAGACCAGAGGGTCGTGTGGTCTTAGTCTCGGGGGATGGGTGGTACTATATGTCTACATGCCTATCCCGATGGCCAGCAAACTCCTCCTATGAATGACAGAAGGCACCTTTCACCTTGTAAACTGAGAAACAGATATTGGGCGGAACCTTAGGAGTAAAATGAAAGAGCTCCAGAATTCTTATTGAGAATCAAGACAATTCATCAGCCAATCATTGAGAAGGGACACGCAAACTACATATACACTCCCTGTTGGGACTGGTGCACAACAATGCCTTTTGGGAAATGTAGGAACATGATGTGTTTTGTTGTAAGGTCACCACATGTGCTCTTCTGCCCCTGCTGTATCTGTACATTTAGGACAGGTCCCTCCCTAAACATGTCCTCACCTGTCTGCCTCCTGCTACTGCCTACTCTGACAATAAATCGGCCACATAGTGATGCCGTAAATGGGATTTGCAACAATGTATCTAATCAGGAGCATGTCAGATGGACCAGGATCAGTCTCTGGTGTAGTGGCTAACTCAATGAATAGGTTCATATGGACATTTTACAGATGAGAATAATTATTCCTTATCATCATATCACAGGTTTGTGATGAGTAAATAACTGGCATTTAGTTAGGCAATAATGTCACACGTAATGTGCAAATACAAATACAGTGTCAGTAATCAGAATGCAACCGATTCGCTTTACCAGTAACTTTTGTGCAACAAATTGTTGGTGCAGATTAGAAACCACTGCTAAGAAAAGATATTTAACATTTGACCAGTACACAATCTTACAAGCATGAGAATAACTACTATGAAAACTTAAGAGGAAAAAAAACCTCTACAGACAATACATAATTAAAAAGCAAACAAACAAACAAAAAAACACAACAAAAATAAAAACAGATAATAAAAACATTGATACATTGAACAGAAAGTTAGAAACTATTATTAAATAATATCTTAAATAAAGTTGGTATTTTATATCCAACATTAATAATATATTTTAGAAGTACTTCCTGCATGTTTCTACATGCAGTTGAGACTATTAAAAATGTGATGCACTTGCACTCAATAAAGTAGATGCAAACAAATGTTACAGTTGCATCTGAAGGATTGCACATGAATATCCCATGTTTCAAGACATATAGAAGTTCCGCACTTGTTCTTAGCGATCTCAAGGAAACCAATACTTTCATGTTATAAAGTAACCTGCGTTTATAAACTTTAGCTAGAGCGTGCGTGATTAATCCAAAGCAATGGCAACAGTTGTTCACTTTAAGATGTAACTAAAAGAAGTAACAAGCAATGATTACTTACCGCACAATCCGATTTGCGCACCTCTGTACTTATAGTGAGAAACAGCAGAAACACCGCGCCGAGACCCTTTAAGTTCATACTGATTTTCAAAGAACCTGCCTTTTTAACATTGACAGTTACAACTATAAACACTTATTGAACTTATCATATTCCTTAGTTAAGCTAACTGCAAAACGAGCACGTTTTTTCAAAAGTTACAGAGGAATTCTTGCAAAGTCTCAAGGCTGTCCAGTGCTGCCAGCGCTCGCAATAATGTAACCGTCACTTTACTCAAGCCCCTTAACCTGCTCACAGCACTACTTCATATCCCTCCGCCAAAAACCACACTAGATCCACGCAACTTTTAAGCTTTAAAATCACGGTAGGATGAAAAGTTCTATTTAAATATCGTTTGGGCCTTTTTGCTGGACAAACCATTATTACAAACTACTTAACTCAATGTTTCTCTCTTTTGATTTTATAAGGGGATTTATTAGCTATGTGGTGGCGGAGGACGCATCACATACAAATATTGAAATTATAACAAATAAATATTTGCATTCTTTTTTATACAGTTATCAAACAGAAGGAATATATGATATATTCTATATACTATAAACTATAAATATTATAGTTATAAGCAATTTTAAGTTCACTTTTTGCCTAGTTGTTGCAGTTGCATTTGCTGAAATAAACCGAGATAACTACATAGTAAGGTTTACTTGCTCTATTCTGCTATTTTAAGGTCAAAAATGGGGTAATGCTGCAGCCTACGACTGATTATTACTGCGTCAGACATGTATTAATATGTAAACAATTTATGTGTTAATGTAATTTTCATTATGCTTTATTGTGTCCAGTTGTGTGCGAGAATTAGGCTAGGTTAATGATATTTCAGCTTACATGAGTGGCACACTGTTTACTGATAAGTTTGTAAGTCAGTAGTTCTTATCTCTGTTTGTTTAGAGGCAAAAGCGTGAGTCGCGGGTGATTGACGGCTGGAAATCCCGCCCTCTTGTAGAGCACAGCGCACTTGCAGCGGTGCGTGATCGACTCCGCCGCGAGGAGAGCGTTTCCAACACAGAAGTTTCTTGTGAGTGAACTTCTCTTATTCTCAGAGGACACACAGAAGCCAAACTTTATATAATACCCACTGCATGTGCAAAATATATTTCCATCTCTCGTCTAGGCCCTAATTGTTTATATTTATCATTATCTTACTCCTTGCTCTTCGAAGTGGACGAGCCGCTCACCGGATTCTCAAATGAATAGGTTTGAAGCCATTAACAGAGGCTTACCGTGAAGACGCCGAGGATACATTACCTGCGTTTTTCTCATAGCTTTGCAAAATGAAGCTTTGGTAAGTACATTTATATCTAGAGATGGCATTTTATTAGGCTACGCTTGGTTCCCAATTCAGACACTTGCATATTAAATAGTGAACTGTCAGTTTTAGTCACCGAGTTAAATAAAGCGCTTTATTTCTTTCGAGCACAGATGATAGTTTTGTTTATCTCCCTTCACAGGAGTTTTGTGTTAGCAGTTGTCTTGTATGCAGTGTCTGCTCAAGGGGTGAGTCTTCTATCACTACTAAACCGCATAACAGTACTTCGCCTTGTGTATTTTGCCGCAAGTATAGGTTATTTGTTATTTAAGTGATACATAAAGTTGTTCTTCGTAATATACCGTTGGCTCATCATGTTTGGGCTATGTTTAGTAGACACATTTGAATATTTTTATAGGACCGAATCACTTGACAAATTACAACCTGTGAAAGTTTGTGTTATTAATTTGTGTACCTTAAATGCTTGTTACTGTTGAAAATAATCATTCGTTTTTCAGTGTATTTTCTTGTTTGATGATTTGTGAAGTTTCTCAGTCCTCTCATCACCAAACTGACAAACACTCCTCCTTCTAATGAATATGCAAAGTACCCTGTTTCCACACCCATTTACCCTGATACTACCATAGTATATTTTTCATGGATTTTTTAAATATGCTCATGTTTTATTCTTCATCTGTAAACTTTTTTTTAAAGTCTTTACAGAAATTGTTATAGATTAGTAGAGTCATTAAATTGTTCTTATTGGTGGAAAACATTTTAGGAGGTATTAAGGTGTATGTTTTATTGTTAAGGTTAATAAGGTTAATGTCAATGCTTATAGAGGAATTATAAAAAGTTGTCTCTTGAGGATTTATTTGAATGGGGGTTGTGATTTAACTGTTCTGGGTGGCTCTGGGTGTGGGAAATAGAAACAGAGTCTTGCATTTAATTCCAGGAGTTAATGGGAGCAATTGTAGAGAGCATGACATTCGAGAATATATAAAGGTTATCGAGTAGCATTTTGGACGGGTTCAACCTGACATGAGAGTGATGCGGGTGGGTTGTGGCTTGCAGTGTAGCCTAGTCAGGAAATAATTACAGCCTGCAGTAACAAACAGCTTAGTAAAGTAGCAATTAATAGAGGGCTGGATTTTCACAAGTTCCTTGTGTAGCATGAAGCACTCATGTTTTGCTTTAGAGTGTTCACCAATGGGTTAGAGTGTCAGCTAGGAGTCAATTAGGATGTTGTGTGTGAAAATAAGTCTTGACTCATTTGCCCCTATCACCCCACTTTAAACATAGATCTGTTTGAAATATCACCTATATATGAGCCTTTAGATACTTATTTTTTTGTAATAAAATAATTGAATAATATTTCTTTGAACATACTCTCCATAGTGGAAGAACATTTCCCAAAATGCCAGTGCTTGTAAAAAATAATCAGAATTTTAATTCAGTAAATTCTACTTCCTGTCCGATTTTAGGGGACAGTTCAACTTCCTGTGTGGGGTTGCCAGTTCAAGCTCACACTCCAGAACTGATAAGGAGCCAATTCTTAATTCTGGATTTTGCATATCCCTGTATCCAAAAAATCAGAGACCGAATACAGTCACGTGGTCACAGGAGCTGCATTTGAAGTGCTTGTTAATACCAAGTGTGATCTCTGAATGCAGAGGCATTTGGTGTAAATGAAGTGCAGTTGATTGTTGTCAGTACTCAGTACAGTATATGAGAAACTAAACATTTTGGTGACGCAGTTGAGTTTTTTTTTATGTGGATGGTGTTGAGCGGGCCTTACCATGCACAACTTATTTTTCAGTATCAGATTAAATCTTAGACCAAGAAATGCGTTCAGATCTAAACAAAAAATAAAATAAAAAAGACACCATGCACCCATGTTTAATAGATGATTGGAAATTAAACTCAGCTAAGGTTTCTGGACAGTGAGCTTAAACAACTCCTAATGTAGACATCATTTAAGCTCAAACTTTTTGGAGGTAGATGGAGCTTGTAGAGAGTCAGACCTCCAACATTATTCAGATAAGGTCAGCAAGAATGAGGAGAAAAGTTCTTAGGAGTCTTTGAAGGGGTTAAGACAGAGGTCAGGGTCTTAGGTGAATGGTTTTACCATTCCTTTTTTATCCTACAGGCAAGAACAATCAGGCTTTATTGCAGTGTGCTGATATTTAACCGCAATGTTAGGCTTCTACATGGATTTTAAAAGGTCAATTGGTCCAAATTCTTTAACTGGATTATGATAAGCAGGGGGCTATACAAGGAGTCAGGTGTTTGTGAACTAGTGAAAGTAGAAGCATATGAAGAAGACTTTAGAAAATTAACTTAAGTGTTACTATCAAACTATATAAAAAAAAGCTCAACGTTTATGAGATTTTAGTGTAATTTTTTAGTTAAAAAAAAAAATTAGGATGACTAAGCAAATGTTTTGATTATACATTTTTAGTTGACCTAATTTGAGGCTAATTTGCAAATATTTCATGCCAAATGGTGTTAGAATTTGTCAAAAGGCAAGAAGAAACAGGTATCTAGCTGGAGTTTAAAGATTTCATAGGCCCTTTCAAAATAAAGTCTCACTCTTTGTGTTACACACCAGGAAAGAGTTTGTGTATTTGATCATGCTAAAATATAAATAAGATATCATAAACTGAGTGGGGTAGTAGTTCAAATATTTATATAAAGACTTGAAACACACTCCATATCTTTTATTTTGATACATATGCACTCTCAAGAAACATTGTTGTTCTTACAGTGACATGCAGTGTATTTTATTCACTTTTCTTGATTAAGAAAAATAATCGAAATCCTTCTGGCAAAACAGACAATTATATCTCGTAGCCTTTCTAATACAAACTGATATTGTTTGTGATAGTATCCTGTCCTACTTAGTACTGGAGGAGCCTTTTTGATGTGTTCTATAGCACAGCATGAAAGAAACCGCAGCGGAAATATTTGGACGAGTACGACCTCTCGTACACACCATATCAGTTGAGAGAGAGGGGATGAGTTATAAAGTGCTTTATGTGATCTAGAAAAATATGAATGCATGTTAAATTTCTTTAGCTGAGGTTTTGTGCTTGAGCACTGTGCAGATAGGAAAATAAATCATTTCTCAGTGTTTTAACTAAGCCAGGGGCAATGGATTCCAATAACTAGGTGCATGTAGAGTAAGGGATCCTTTCCCTTTAACATTCCCTAAAGCTCAGAATAAAACATGGGCTTGTTTAAAATATTTAATGTAAAATATCCGTTTTATTGTCACCTATAATAACTGCCTACTTTAGGTACATAACATTAGGGATTAATGTTAGGTCAGTGTTAAGGAGAGGGAGGTGGATTGTAATGAAAAAAGACAAAAAACACGCATGACTAGTCTTTATTATCATTCTTTTCTCACAGTTTCACAAGGAACTGTTGTGCTTTTTGTGTGAATATTGTCTTAGTGCTATCATGCTTTCTTCCCCTTGAGAAATTCCTGGACTGCCTGGTACAGCGTGTTAAGTTTTTCTGCATCTCTCCTTGCTGCAGGTGTCGCTTTCTTGAACATTCCTTCAGGTCAGACTAAGACACTTTGTGATTGCTTTGTGATTTGTTAGTGCCCCTCGCCATTTGAACCTTCCCTGGGGCACAAATTCTCCTGTCCCCTCCATCCATTTAAAAGCTGTAACACCAGGAGGTAATGTTTATGGCCCTCAATTTGATAGTAGGATAAGTGGATAGAGATAGATGAGTTGTCAGCTCTAGACAATTGAGGGCAAAATGGAGAAGTTTGCTGTATCTGTGTTTGTTGTATGTTAAATATCCTGTTAATGGTCTAAATTATGAAATAATTTATTGAAATAATAGCAAGCAGTGCATGTACTAAATCTGTACTGTAAAAAATGTACTGTATGTTAATCTTATTGTTTATGTACACTCCCCTTATGGTACGTTCACACCAGATGTGACTTGTGCGTATTTGCACGCTTGAACATTTTAAGTTTACTCGCTTCATTCGCGCTTGAAAAAACAACAAACGCAAATTTACGTTACGGGAAGGGCTTCTGCCAGGCAGTTCCAGTCTCTGTAGTGGTTAAACATGAGGTCAAATTTTTGGGTATATCTAATACGCAAACTTTGGTTTAATGAATCTAGTTTTAATTTCCTTTTTATTGCTGTTTCTATTCAAGTATGAAGATGTATTGTACAGCTCCTCCACATACAGCGACGATGATTTTGTCCTCCATAGTTTGGAATTTGCTTGCTAGTAATTTTCGCCAAAGTTCAGATTTTTCCACTTGAGCGATTTGCGCAAAAGTAACTTGACATTATCATTGAAGACCAGCCATAATAAGTTAGATTACATAATAATGGCAATACATATCAAAGTTAAGCTACTATGGGAGGAATTGGACCGTGATGTCCGTAAGAAGCATCCAATCAGTGTGAATCTTCTTTGGGCAAACCTTCCGGAGGCTTGGAGTAATATATTAAGTCTATGTTTGAATACACTGTTAGCTCGGATACCCAGATTATGGAGGTGAAAATTTTGATGAATCAAAAATGAAAGTATTTTGTATGTATAAACTGTTCATGTAATAAAATATGTTTTTGTAGTTTGTGCTCTCCCTTATCAGTGCAAAATTATTACAAATTAAAAAGGATTCATGCCAATATTTGCCAAAACCCCACTTTTGGAGGGCAGTGTATCTTCCATCTGTTTTTGTTTTGTACTTATTTTTCTCTTTGCTTGATCGGATTTGGTTTAGTTACTTAGCAGAAATGAGTTAATCGTGATGTCAGTGAGAGCTTTACTCCTTACATGGCCTGTTTTTACTGTACAGAGGCTTGTGCTTGTACATGAGAGGGATCCTTTATTTTTCGCAGTGCCAAAAAGCAGACAGTTTTACTGCTTTTTCATCTTTCATAACGATGGATAGAATCTGTATGTAGACCTGCGTATGTTTGTGGGGCCACGTGTGTGGCCCGGCTTTTACTGCTTTACTCTGTCACATCTTCAGCCAGACTCTTCTATAAAGTCCTGCTGTTACAATCAATACAACATTAGTATAAATCACAGCATGCTACTGTGACATGTTCGACCGCTAAGGATAATTTAATTTTATACAGGTTGTAAAAGCCTGCTAAGCATCCTTTTTCCTTACCATTGCATGCTCTACATGGCCTTTTTTTGCCCATCATAAGTCATTTCTTAACTTTTTTTATCTTTATATCTTCTATCCTGACCGCTGTCTTTTTGTTATACAGTATGTTCCTTCTTTTCACTGAACTATTCAAATCATCCAGCTAGTAGCTCTTCAAAAGTCTCAATAATAAATTCCAGAGATTTGAGAGATTAAAGTATCGAAGGTGATGACAGATTTCTCCTCCACAGCTGATTAAAGAGAGTGACAGGACTAAAGGCATGCAAGTGACATCTCTGCCTTGCCATCAACTCTACACATGTGATAGAGCTCACTGAGATCCATGTTCACTCATGTTCAAAGCAAATAAAGGGGCGAAGGTTACACTATGGAACAGAGTGAGAGTGTGTGGAGAGAGCATCTTAACATTCTTTCCTTCACTCACGGGTTTCTGAAACACTGTGAAAGAAAAAAAAGAACGGAAAGGACATACTGTATGAATAATGAACAGAAAACTACTACCTTAGGGCGTTTCTGAGATTTGTTACAGCATTCTTGCTGCTAATTTCTAGGGTATTGCTGTATGCTTTATTACTGACAAACAAAAAAAATCTAAGAAATATACATCTGATTACAAGTTTTTGACAAGTTAAATAACTTGAATTATTATAGCATAGATGCACAGGAGATGTTTTGTGGCTGTAGATATTTGTTTAAACCTCCACCAAAAAGTAAGATACTGGATGCTTTAGATTGGTCTGGTTGCCCGTTGAATGCTACATTGCTTAGAAAGTTGCTCTATGTATCCTCAGCCTTTGTGATTTTTGCTTTTCTCTTTTCATGAAGAAATGAATGAGACATACAGATAATAAGCATTTATAATGATGCTCAAAGGCAGTTCTCAAACTGAGAGCATGGAAACATAGACAGATGAAAGATTGATGGAAGAAAATACAAATTCCCCTCAGGGTTTAAGAGTTTTTCCGCTTAAAGGGGCCCCCTTTTTATCAAAATGTATAGGTAGGTTTATGTTTATGTTGTTTTAGTTCGTTGTACATGCCTTGTCTTACACAGTCTACATGTCAGTGCAGCCTTCGGCTGGATTTACTCTTTGCTTTGAAATGGATTTTTGCTCTTTTTTTTGTTTTTCTTTCATTTGTTGACGGCTGGCTTGCTTTCACTCACTCATTCTTTCAATTCCTTCATGTACCCCACCCTTTTCTGTCATCCGTATAACCTTCAGAGTAAATTGGCACCCTCAGGACAAAACCCTCAAGCACAGTTTTATTCATTTATATGTTCACCATTGTTGTAAATGACCCTAATATAGACATAAAAATAAAAGTACATTGTTTTATTTTGTACTGGGGAGTGGGAATTAGTAAGTATTGACAATGAGTAAGCAATCAATACCACATTCATATAGCATCTGTCTAATTAATGCGTCTCACAGTTATTATGTGTTGTACTGCAAGAGAGCCTGTTACTGGAATAGCTCTGTTTATTCATCTGTGTTTGGCTTCCCCTCCCTCTCTACGGGACTACATCATCCTTTCTTCCCTCTGTTGTTTGTTCCTCACATATCTATTGTACAGAATCTCCTTAATTCCTCCTTCATTCTTTGTCTATGATGTGTCCACCTGTGAATTATGTAAACAGTTTTCAGTAGCTGATGCCAAGTGTTTGTTTAAACTTGAACTGTCTGAGGTGGATTTTAGTGCTATTGAATTTTTTTTAACATAAAATGCTGTCATGCCAAACCTGCATGATGTACTTTCTTTCATGGAAGATGAAATTAGATATTTTAAAGAGATCTAAATAACACTGGATCCCATTGACTTTGGATCAAATATTTTGTTTCAAGTCGTACATGTTTGGAGCATATTCGTTACCCTGACCATAAATATTAGTACTTTTGTATTAGGAAGATAATTCTGTGAGCTGCACTGAAACAAAATTGCATAGTTGAGGGAAAAAAACAAAGATAAGTCACTTTGGTGTAAAACTCTACAATAAAATGTACTGTACGTTCTTGAATCTATAAACTGTCGACACGTGGGAAATGTGATATGCAAATTAACTTGGCTTCGCATAGCTCTCTAAATGTGCTAAAAGTGCATTAAATACATGTAAGACGCTTTAAAGAAAAAGCTGCAGCCTGTTTCAGATGATGAAAAACGTGACTTATGTTCCTTGATATACAGTACTGCTGCTGCTTACCTTAACAAGCTCTTCTTGAGCTCAAACATGAGTGTGTAAATCTGTAATATTACAGTGTAATCTACTATAGCATAGTTTAGCTCAGCACGGTCAAGTACTATCATGCATAAAGCATCGCAAGTATGTGTGTCAGGTTATTGTTAAATTAGAGATCATTTTAGTGGTATTATAACCGGCTGCAATCATGCAATCGAGTTTCAGTGCACTACTGTACATCGCTTGTGGATGGAAGGATGGAATGAAAAATTATACGTCAGCCCCCCTCCAGACCTAAGCCCCTGGAGCTAGACATTCGCATGATGGTATTCCCAAATCCGTGACGGGGCAGGCCTCAGCTTAGTCTCCAACCGTTGGCTAAGTAGCTGAACCCTCTCACCTGCACCACACACACACACTCACCACCTCTGATCCTGTGTATTATTACCCACAGTTCTGATGCTTTCTTCTTTCTGCTTCTCAAACATTTACCTGCTTAATCCAAAAATTTCATATCTTTCCTGAGACCACCATTTACTTGTTCTCTTTTCCTCCCCCCTCTTGTCGCCTCTTAAGAAGATAAATGTTCTTCATCACTCTCTCCACGACCTTTTTACCTGTCGGTCTCACCTGTCTGTTCCTGCTTTACTGCTCCAAGGCAGATTTAAGGCAGATCCTGCAGGTTTTCTTTTTACTCTTTCGGCCTGTAAAAGACAATGAAGCTGTAATCACACAGGAGAGGGAAGAGAATTAAGAAGGAAATGGAGTGGTGGTCTTCACATTTAAAGATATTTAAAGTCTAATGGTTCGAGTTGTTTCAGAAATAGTTGGGTGGGTTTGAGTTTTTATTTACTGTGCGTAAAGTTTGTCAGCTCATTGGTTGGTTGAGTGTCCTCCAGCCAAGTCATTATGTTTCACCATGTTTTACAACCGAATGCGGTCTGTGGTTTCTGTTAATGGCCGAGATTTGTACCTCTGGTGAAGAAAAGCACATTAACTCTATCCGTGCCATCCCAAGGGAGTTTTCAAGCAGTAATCTTTGATAAGAACATGATATGTTATTTCAGTAAGGTATATGTATTCAGCACTCAGCACAGAGTAGACTCCCAGAGGACAGTTTTATTGCTTTTTTAGTTATGGTTGGAGTTTTGTCATCTCTCTCTCATCTCTGTCTCATCTTCTCTAAAATTTCTTAAGGAGAAATAAAAAGAGACTTGCAAAAGATTATGAGCTATAATAATGGGGGATAACATTATTAAGATCAGTTCATCTTGGAAACATTTTATAAGAAATGTTTATATTGAAAACTTGGAGTGTCATGGGCTTTAGTGTTGTGATAAAGTCAGAAATTATTCGATTTTTTTCTATAGAAACTATAGTAGACATGATATTGATAGAAGGCTAATAATTAAATAAATTTTAAAAATGTAAAAAAAATCTTTAAATTACAATATCAAAATACAGTGCCCTCCACTAATATTGGCGCCCCTGGTAAATCTGAGCAAAGGTGACTGTGGAAATAAATCTGCTTTGTTTATCATTTTGATCTTTCATTCAAAAAATTCACACAATTCTTACCTATCGTTGAAGTAAAACAATTGGAAATGGGGAGAAAAACTCATGTTGAAATAAATGTTTTTCTCCAATACATGTTGGCCACAATTATTGGCACCCAATTATTGCTACGTCCTTTTCCTAAGACAACAGCTCTGAGTTTTCTCCTGTAATGCAAGAGTTTGGAGAACACCTGATAAGAGAAAAGAGACCATTTCTTCATTCAGAATCACT
>JAUCNO010001819.1:18561685-18577124 GCA_032353835.1 Enteromius viviparus
TGATGTAGGATCTGCTGCGACACTGCTACCTATATGTAACTGGCTGGGGAAAAAAAAACTGGATCGGCCCGTGGATCTGTTAATTTTTCCGATCCCCGATCCAGCTATTTTTTCAATATCGGAGCCGATATCCGATCCTTATATCGGATCGGAGCACCCCTAGCATGAAGTATTATTTTTTCAATTGTTTACTTTCACAATATGGTTCCAAGATGGCGCCGCTGACTTTGGCAAGCCGTCAACAATCCCTCTTGGCTCTGTTGCGTCTTTTTTTGAGAGCATGTTTAATATGCATTTTAAGTCAAGTAACTGTATCATTACTTGTTTACGACAGGGGCTACTGCACATTAATAACCACATGGGTTCGGCAATGCCGCCGGCGACAAAACGTGGATCTTTTTCAGATGTCAGCAAAAAGAACTGAAACTGCTCTGTCATATATGATCATACATATAATCGTAATCATACATATGATCGTAATACAATTTCAGATTGAAACACGTCAATAAAATGAACTGAAGCTCAGCAAAAACATGACTCACAGACATAAGAGATATATCTATAAAAAGCTTTATATGTCCACTCTTAAATTAAGTTAATCATGTCGAAAACAAATATTATGTGATAGTTGTCGGTTTGAAACCAACACCATGTTTGGTTTCTTTGTCTGAGCTGATGATTTTTATTTCGACCATGCCCCTGAGCTACACGCGCTATTGTTAATACAATCATCCATGTGAGATGCGCACGACAGATGTACACGCCCACAACAGCGCAGCAAGCTCTGCAGCAAAACCTTTCTTCAAGTTCACGTCGGCTTCTTTGAGGTCCCCCTGAAACATTTCCGTTGTGGTTCGTGTGTTTGCAGCGCCTGTGTTGTCAACTTGATGAATATGTTTTTTAAGTTGCAGCCGTTTTTTTCTGTTTACATGCGTTATTTTTAAATTGCAGCGCGTTAAGCTCTCTCGGCCACCGTAGTCTTTGGCCTTCATTATGAATGTTTAAAATACAACCCTGTTGTAAATAAAAACAAATAATTTTATAAAACCCATTTTTTGAATCTCCTCACATTCTTTCTTACCTGCCTCAGTCACTAATGGGCCATTAGGGGAGGGGTCTTTGTCTCTTCAGGTGAGAATCACTGAATATTAATGGCCATTCTCACTTCCCGCATACAGGCTTTGTTGGCAAAATGTGTTGGTCAATAATACGTTATAAGTAGCTAAAAAAAACCCACACAAAATCAGAGCATGTCCAAACATCTAAAGGGCCCCAAAACCACCTTAGACCCCAGAGGGTTAAAAAAGGCTCTATGTCGGACATTGCAGAGATGTCTCAAAAATAACAAGGTTTTGTTCTTATGTTATTAGCTAATTTATGCTTTATGCGTATTTATGTGATTAATTGATTAAATGTACATTGGTCAAGAGCTGTTGTTTTTAATAGTACTTTATAAATAAATTGACATTGACATTAAATTGTGCTGTCTCTGTTGACATATAGAAGTAAGTGATAATGTAATAATTTGGTAGAAATGCATAGAAAAACTAATACATTTGTACACTGATTTTGAGAACATTCTAGCAATCATCTTTGATTCATTTTGAAGTGGAGATGTTTCTGTTTTATAAACATGTTTTGTCTAATGTCAAGACTAAGAGGAGCGTTACAGAAAGTGTTACCGCTTTAGTTATAGGACAAATACACCTGCCTGCATGAGGCCATTCCTGAAGCATCTGTTTCCAGCTGTCTCAGAATCCTCCTTCAAGACAAACATCAGCCATGATGAGCCATCTCTAAAGAGCGTTCTTCTTTTTGCACCCAAAAAAAACAGACGCCCATACTGGTCTCATTTGGACCAATAACATCCGCTTCCAGACAGGTCAGAGGTTGCAGGATGCTGACTTAATGGTTGGGTTGAGAGCAGCCAAAGAAAAGCAACACTGGCTTTCATGTGTGCAAAGCATGCGTGACCACTTTAGATATATATATGTACATACTGAGATGAACAGAACTGATTACTGTTTGATTAATGTTTTAGATAGACAAAGGCAGATCTAGTTTTTTATGGAAATGGTTTTTAAAAGTTAATTATCAAAAGTTAATAAAAGATAAATATTACTCTAAACATGTCCTTTTTGAAGGGAACTCTAAAATGTGTTGGTCACATAAAACTGTTTCATGTGGTGACAACTAATGTACCTGGTTTTACTGAAATCAAATTATTTATTATTATACATAATATTTAATATGACTGAGCTTGATTTCATTAGGATACATGAAAATAATTTGGGAGGGTCAGATCATGTCACACAACATTATGTCTTTGTTTACATACTCTCATGTTGTTTCAATCCTGTAAGTAATTAATCACAACCAATCCTCACACACATTTTTTAAAAAGATTCAGATCAGAAGACTTTGTGCATGTAAAAGATCCTTAATATAGAAGGATTCCTGACCATGCGAGGCTCTAGAAGTGATAACTAAAATTTTAAATTGCACTCTTTGGTTAAATTTTTTTTAAACCAAAGATCTAATCTGAGCAATGTTCCCTCAGATGGAAAAAACATGAACGTACTACAAACTTTACCTGACTGTTAAAACAAGTGACACCCATGTTTCTTATGTCACTGCTGTTTTTATTTGACATTTTTAATGTAACCTGAAGCCTGGCTTAAACTACAGGATAAAGAGATTCTGTTCATCCACTAAAAGTCTCTTTAGAAGACTGATTCAGAAATTACCTGATTCATATGGATTATTTTACAATATCTTTATGAACTTTTTAAAGCATCATTGTTTCAATGGAACAGTAAAGGTTAATAAAATTTACCTAAATTTCAGTTTTGAAGTTAAATGAAAGCCTTATGGGTTTGGAATGAGATGAGTATAAGTAATTCATGACAGAGTGTTCATTTATGGGACAAATGTCCAGCTGTTACCTTAAAGGGATATTTTTCAGCTTCAACAGCATACAGATCACATAAAAACACAGATGTGCTGTTTTATCCTCTTTTTGTTATGTTTCATCCCCATACCTTGCTCTTCTTTTAGAGAGGGCTTCCTCAAATACAAGCACAATCCAAACAAAGGTGAGTCATGTGTTTAGGCTACAGATGATTTAACCAAACAGCTTGACTAGAAAGAGACATGAGTTTTTTTTCATGCATCAGTAAGTGTGTTTACATGCACAGATAATTATACTGTAAGCGCACAATTGAGACCAATTATAGTCCAGTGGACATGCTAAACTAGAGCTACAATCTCTCATCTCTGTCTAGTGCTATTAATTGTAAGACTAAAGGGATAAAGGATTTTTATGATGAATTAATGTCTGACTGAAATCTAACATTTAAACCAGTTAACTGTAAACAGCTGGTGTCATGTGTTGATCCAGATCAAGAGGAATTAACCAGCAGAGTAAACAATCCTTACTTGTTTAGACTTACTCTGTGTATTTGAGTGTTAACTCTTGCAGATTAGGTTAAACAAGACTCATAAAGTTACATTCAGATGTAAATTATTTAGACTTCCTGTTTGTTTGTTTTGTGTCCTTGTCTTGGGTGTTGATCTAAAGCATAAGCATTTATAATAAGATGAAAGGAGGTGAGAGGTCATTTTTACAAAGACCCCCAACATGACTTTTGACTCCTGGGGTGATGTCTTGATCTACCAGGGTTCATTTGTTAGAAAGTGTCTTAGTTATAAACCACACTTTCTTTGCATGAAGGTCAGTTGTATCTGTGGAAATAAGACTGTCCCCTGCTGGAAATCATATGCAAGTACGATTGTAACACTTACATAGTGAATAGATTAGGGTTTAATGCATTAGGTTCATGCCAGCAAATATGCAGTAAGACTGTACATACAAGAAGATATGATAGTTTTGTTGGTATTTGATTTCAGATGTATAATCTGATGTGAGGTTACAGCAGTGAAATCTGATTACATATACTGTATGCAGGTAGATTGCAAAATACGGTGAAATTTAGTAATTCCATATTCTAAATACATTTTATTAGCCAAATTTGTAAAAGATTGACCCCTCATTTCAAGTACCCATTTATTATTATTATTAATGCTGTCAAACGATTAATCAGCATTCAAAAATGAAAGTTTTTATAAAAATAAGTATACTTACATAATATATGGGTATACTGTGTATATTTATTATGTGTGTGTGTGTATACTGTGTGTGTGTGTGTGTATATATATATATATATATATATATAAATATACATACAGTATATACAGTGTATATTATGTGTGTATATATACTGTATATATGCATAAGCATAAACATGTTATTGTAGACAAAAAGTGTGTTTTTCAAAATGTAATTAATCATAATTAATTGTTTGACATCACTTATTAATAATAATAATAATTTGTAATGTTCTTTCCTTTTTTATATGAGTCTGAATATTTGTATTTGACATTTTTTTGTATTATGTACTATTTCTATTTAAACGCACACATAATGCTATGCCAAAACTCAAATAAAAGGATGCACAGAAACACATTTGTTTAAATGATGCTGCTAAAAAATACCTGGGAAAAAAAAGTAAATGTGTCCAGAAAGCTTAAAAGTTTATTTTTTAAATGAAGATATTACATACAACTGTTGTAGCATTAAATGGCCAGCTGTTTATAAAGGATGCACACACACACACACACACACACTTTAACACATCGTGACTCATTCATACATTTGCATGCCTGTGGTGTTGAGTTTTGAATAAGAGAGACTGCTGAGTCAGAGCGTGTGTGTGTTTTCACTGCTGTCTGCCTGGCACTGCTTCTTCTTTCACTTCTGCAGGCGGGGTGGTGCACTCAGAGAAATTTGGTTATCATGCCTGAATCACTCAGTCCGCACCCTGCCCCCTTTTGATGTGTTTCCTAATGCTGCTTCCATCACCGCTCCCGATGGACACACGGCGCGACAGGTAAAATCATGCCTGAGCCTCGCTGCCCGTGAACAATGGCTCCAACCAAATCCTCAGAGCCAACAGGACTGAGCCGGGGGAATCTGTTGGCTCATGGATTCTGTTGGCCATTCTGACAGGAAGTGAGGCGCATGCTCGTTAGCCAGGCGAGTAAGACTGGGCGGCTTAGAAAGACAGAATGAGTTCTATTGTGTCCATTGTGAGGGGCCAGATTTGTGCCACAAACGATGCAGTCTAGTGCGTGTTAATTTGACTGGAAGTCAGTTTTTCCATCTTCGTGTTTTTAATAACGGTGCATACATGTTGAAACCCTATTAAGCAGTGTTTGAAGGAGACTGATGAAAGCAGATCACAGTCTTGAAATGCTTTGTGGTGATAGAAAAGAGGTCACACCACTTAGCTTAAATTAAACAACTATGAAAAAATGGAGTGTGAAAATGAAGTGTGGTCGATGGCCTATGCTCCTCTGGGAGTTTTGGGCCTAAGTAAGTATGAAAACATTTGTCAAAAAAGTATGTTTTGAAGCACGGCAGGTGGTTTTAGCTGGTCATTATCTGGTCAAAAGAGCAGACTGTATATACTGTACTATTTCGACAATATCCTTACCATGTTTCTGGGCCTTGAATGTGGTAGTTGTGTTGCTGTCTATGCAGTGTCAGAAATCTGTTAGTTTTCATCAAAAATTATCGTAATGGATAACACTTTTCAATAAGGTGTCATTTATTAATGTATTAACTAACATGAACACACAATGGCAATGCATTTATTACACTGTTAGTATTAGTTAGTGAAAATGCAGTCGTTCATTGTTTCTTCATTTTAGTTCACAGTGCGTTAACTAATGCTGATAAACACAACTTGAGATTTTAATAATGCATTCGTAATTAGTAACAACACTGTAATAAACATTAACTACGATTTATTAATGATGTAGAAGTATTAATTAGTTCATGTTTCCTGATGTTGTTAATTAATGGGAAATAATGATCCTTATTGTAAATATTCTGGAGATGAATGAAGGTGAACGACATGAGAAAGATATATTACTCAGTTGATTCATTTAGCCTGTATGGTAAAGTGTTAATGATTATTTTAATACATTAATTATCAATTTATTTATTTAAATCATCCTGTTGTCCCCTTGAAGCTTTAGTGAGGCCCCCTAGTGGATGTAGTGGATGCATCATGTTTGACGACTATTGTGTTGTATTTGTATGTATTACCCAAAATAAATGTATGATCGTTTTGCACGTTTACTTGATAATTTGTCTGTTCTCCACTGCACGTATGTAGGAAGTCTTCACCAAGTCTGATAGCATTCAATAACTGGTGAAAGTCTTTTGAAAATGAGACCGTATATTACTCATCTGGAAACGGATCTTGTCTAATACTTTGTGGTTTCCCAATACCAACCACTGTTAAACCTCAAACCAAGACCGCCTGTCTGATTCAGCCTCAGACTAAATGTTGAGCTGCTGACTGCTGATGTGGGCAAGAAGTTACACATTGCCTTCTCTCTTCATCACTGTCAGAGGAATAGCTTGAAGGATAAAATGAAACCACATTCAAATTAAAACTTCCTACAAAAGACCTTATGGAAAGCTGATGTTTCGAAATCTATACTTTGTATTTCTCCACACCTATTCCCTTTACTGTGGTAGAAGTGCACAAGGTCTATGGATGAATACCGATGATTTCTGAAAAAAGCCTGAAGCTGATGTGAAAAAAAAAAAAAAATGTGCGTACACCCCAAAGGATCATGGGATTTTTGTGGCTATAATCCTCTTAAGATCTTAGTTCTTGTTTTCTGTATTGTATTATACCATGTGGTGAGCTGCAAAATGTTTTAATACTGTAGTTCTAGTAAAAACACACTCAAGCTTATTTTACTGTATATTAGACACTGTTTTGATTGTATAAGGTTTGTTCAGAGTGCTTTTTGACTTACCACTGCACCTCAGCTCTTACTATATTAATGCTGCAAGTAATTATTTCTTAGTAATAAATGCTAAGAAATAATTAAGAAATTTTATATTGGAGGTCTGATTGAGTGGTTGTGTTCGGCCAGTCTTCACTGCATTCACAGCCAGGCTCTTTTCTGGAAATACTACTGTGTATCAGTTCCTTTCTCTTTCTGGTTTAGTCCCAATATGAATTTAAGGGGCTAGTACCATTTAACTTTTTCTGGTCTATTGCGTCAAAGATATATATGTTGCCAAATCCTGCTGTCAGTACTCATTTTTTACCTGCCCTATTATGACCAATGCCCTAAACAATCCCATCAATCATTCTGTACTCTATGTACAAAGACCAGCGGCATTGAGTTGAAATGCTGGATTGTGTCGGCCCCATTTGGTCAGGAGTGAGTATTACTGGTGATTATGACAGTGAGCTCAGGTCATTTTTGCTGATCTCACTGTGCTGAATATGTATTATTTCATTTTATTTTTGTATAAATGTTCTAGTAATCTATCTAGCTGATGCTAAATAAATGTATATATATATACACGCACACACATTTATATGTATTCATCTAGAAAATGCTTTTATCCTAAGTAATTTTACAAATAAGACATACAAAACATTTTATTTATGAAGGGTCTGTGTTTCAATATCTAATTTTTGTCTCCTAGGGCAAACCGGGGGAACATGGACAGACGGCCAGCATTGGTCCTGAGGGTTTCATTGGGGCCCCTGGGCCAGTTGGGCCCAAAGGAGAAAAGGGCCATGTAGGACGCAAAGGGCCCTCTGGACCAAATGGAGATAAGGTCAGATTTTTCATGGAGGGCAATTAATATACATAGAGATATATGCGTTTCTATTTACCAGGTATTCTGAAATATTTTTGAGTGTAATGAACTGTTTACTAATGTACAGGAATTAATGTGCAGGGTACATGGTGTTACAAAATACCTACAAAATGTGTATTTTATTTATTTTTTGACAGGGCCCCATGGGTGTTCCTGGGTTTTCTGGTAATGATGGTGTTCCAGTGAGTACACAGTTCTTGTCTCTTACCATAGTTTTACCCTTTTTTAAAAACAGTTAACTAAGCTGATTTTACCATCCTGTACAGGGACACCCTGGTCAGGAGGGGCCCAGAGGACCCCCTGGTTTGGACGGCTGTAATGGCACACGAGGTGACCCGGGCGACAGAGTCCGTGATGGATTTCCTGGGCTTCCAGGTGCTCCTGTAAGTCACACAATCACATTTGTTCCTTTATTTAAAATATAAAAAAGAGCTACACACAAGACACTAAGATAAACATTTGATGTTGCATGCTCAGTTGTGTATTAGTGTAATACTTTTTGTCCTGCTGTTTTGTCCATGTGCATAGCTGTGAAAATGTAGTGATGTAATTTATAAACAAATACATATATTTTTATATATAGTATAGTATAGTTTTCATACACAAACTTTTTTCACTTGGTTTCAGGGACTCCCTGGTCTAAAAGGTCAAAAAGGAGAGCCACTTTATATAGATCGTCCTGGACCAGTAAGTTGCAGGCATTCTTTGTGAAACCCAAGCAAATCACACATGGGAACATTTTATATGTATACACTCGTACACACATCATGTGGCATTTACTGCCAGCCCTGTTAATAATATGTGTTGTGAGGCAGTTGTAAATCTGGGTGTGGAGTGCAGACCTGTCTGGGAAAATCCCTCGGTCATTTTCAACACCTCATGCATCTTTTATATTATGTGTGGTTTTAAATCCTTCCAGGTGGGCCATGTGCGGAAGCCCTTGTACTTAATGTTGCCACACATAAGGGATTAATAATTCTTCTGCTGTTTTAACACTTAAAGAAGGATGAGGTGAACATATACAGTATGTCTCACATTTTTAATGTTAAAAATTATTTCTTTCCCCTTGTTTACTCACTATCATACATAAAGACTAAATCATCTGAACTGCAACGTAATAAAAATTAATAAATAAATGATTTAATCAATCAGTCAATTAAACAAAAAAGTATTAGCTGAGATATATGAGGTCTTCAAAGTCTGTTAAATTGAGCTGAACAATGCTTTGCCTTACATGGCTTTAGAAAACCGCTTTTGTGTCTTTTTTTCAATCTTTTAGTCCCCTTTAGCTGTAATTGTATGAAAAAGAGTGACAAGCAGGCGCATTATTCAAAGCTTCTCCTTTTGTGTTTAATAATGTTTATGTCATCTAAACAATGTTTAAAACAAAATTAGCGATGACAGACAGAGCATCATTTATGGTAAACTATCCTGTTCAAAGAATTTAAAAAAACTTTGTATTAAAAGACATTATTTTAAAGGAAATCTTTGAGAAATCTTTGCCTATTACCTTGGCCACTTATTTCCTATTTGGGATTTCGATTTTTTTCAACTTGAAGTACTAAAAAGCAAATGTTTTCTTTTTGTAATGAAATCTTCTTTGTAAAATCCTTAGAATTTTTTGGTCGAAGGCCCTCCAGGTCCAGCGGGATTTCCAGGTCCAGTAGGGCCTAGAGGTCCAGATGGATTTGATGTATGTATCTGTACTTATATCTAGACTATATAAAAAAAAGTCTTTGTCTATAGTATAAAGACTGAAATTTAACTGTTCTCTCCCTCCACAGGGTCCGCCGGGTCTGCCTGGTCTTCCTGGACCTCCAGTAAGTTAAGCTGTTTGAGGAACAGTTTTAAAGCAGCTTCATTTGTTAAATAGTCACGTCTAACACTTGGTCCTCCTGTCAGACAGGGGGCAGTGTGCAAACATATATGTACTGTACTGTAATCTGAGCACTTGCTTTGTAATGAAAATGAAGAGTGCAATTATTATGGATACAAGAAGCTTTATAATTTTCTGCTTTAAACTGTAGCTCCTTTCGCAAAATGATCTCTGACTCCAGAATGGCTGAAATAACCATATATGTAGGTGCGTATAATTAGATCGCTGGTTCTGACGCGTTCCTTGAATGGGTCGATTATAGAATGAGATGTCCATACCTTTGAAAATGAAGTTGGATATTCCAATCTATTTATTGTACATTTTTGTCAAAGGTAAAAACATAACGAAGAAAGAAAATATCAAAATAAACAACCCATGTCAAGTCCATGAAGGTCAAAAGGTTTTTGACCTTCTTCTACGCGCACCATGCAATTGCTTTGTGCGTCTAAATACATTATACACCCTCTAGTGGCGTGAAAGAAAATTACAACCAAAAAAATGGCTCCTGCAGTATATAAATGTTTGCTAAATGTCTCTGCTTATTCTCCAGGGAAGTCCAGGTCAGGGATACAAAGGAGAGCCAGGAGAAAAGGTATGGGTTTCATCAGCCTATAAACAACTAAGCAAGGACTCCACATACAACTGCTTTTAGTTTTCACTATTAGTGTCATTAGCTTCAGATGTCATCCAATACTGTCTACATATTTGTTCCATAAAAACTGAATGTATAATTATGTTATTAATTACTAACTGATGTTGTTCCAAACTCATAAGACCTTAATTCATGTTTGCAACACAAATTAAGATACTTTTACTTTTAAGATACCAACCCCTCATAGACAGCAAGAGACATAGCAAGGAGATTGTTAACATAATCCATGTGACATCAGTGGTCCAACCAAAATTTTACAAAGCAACAAGAATACTTTTTTGCACAAAGAATACAAAAATAACATCTTTATTCAACGATTTCGTTACCTTATGTGACACTCTCCAAAATGAGGCAATAAGGCGACATGGAGGAGACAAATTGTTGAATAAAGTCATTATTTTTGTTTTCTTTGTGCACAAAAGGGTTCTCATATCTTCGTAAAATTACTTTTTAACCGCTGATGTCACATGGATTATTTAGTATATGGTTTTTATTTTTTTTCATCGAATCATTGTGTCCTGAAGATGATCATAGGTCTTTCAGGTTAAGAACCACATGAGGGCGAGTAACTAATGACAGAATTTTCATTTTTGAGTGTACAATGCCTTTAAGATGCATTTTAGATATAGATCTCTAGCTGAGTCCTGTGTGTTTGTTCTTGTTTGTTTTGATTGTTTTAAAGAGAGCTTTTTTCCCTCTCTACTGAAGGTGTATTGCATGTGTTTGGTGGTGGTTGAAGCCATTGTAATTGGCCTAACACAGAAAACAAACACTTCTCTGAGTGTCTCTGACATTAAAAACCCCACGAAATTGCTTAATGTCCAAAGTTTTCTGTCTTATGGTGACATGTTTCCTAGTGAAACAGAAAGTCTGGACAGGCAATATCATGACTTGTCCCTTTGTATTTCAAACAGTAATTCCACTTAAACTATGTCACAGCCAATAACTATTATTTTGTACTTACTGGTTGGTTGCAGGGAAAAGCCACTATCCTTTCAAAGACCAATTGATAGGACAAACTGTGTAGTGCCAGATCATCAATATCTTTGCTTTTGTTCCAGGAAGAGGAAGTTGGAACTGTAAATCCAAATGCTTATTTGTGATAAATGTGACTAACAGACATGGACTAAAATTCTCATTTTGATTTAATGGGGTCCTACATTTTAGATGTTTAATTACTGAATGTTTTTTTCATATATATCTCTACAAAACAAGAATCTACTTTCTTTAAAGAAACTGGCACACTCAGAGAATGTTTATAGTGTAACTTTCAGTTCCAATAGTATTTTAGTCTGCTTGGGGTCTGGTTAATAACTAGCCAAGTACTGAATATTAAAAGATTATACTGCTTTTAACACCGCATCACTCTTTATAATTCTTATCATCTTTCCCTATATCATTTCACTCTAGATTTTTTCTCTTGTCTCCCATTTTCTCCAAAAATAGTTCTGCACTCCCAGCATGCCTACTGTATCTTGTCCTATGTATGTTTTAACCCATCTGCATTGTGTTTCCTCTCATCTCAACGCACACTACACATAATTAAAGCCTTTTCCTGTAAAAGAATGTATCTTACTATGGTATCTTACTAATAAGCATGGTACTGTAACTCTACAACATTTGGAATGGATTTTCCTCTGCTTTTGGATGGCAGTTCACAGATTTCATAGCTTTACACAACAAAACTTACAGTTTCTGTATAACTTGTTAAGTCACGCAAAGAGAGCGGGAGGTCTGTGAGCTGCTATTCAATTTGCTGTTTTTGAGTGGTTTGTGCTGGTGCTGGGATCACCTGCTCCAATCTTCTGTGTGCCTTTGTTTCCTTTGGTTGGGACACTTAACCCACTGAACTCAAGAGAAAACAAGGACCAGCTAGTTCTATATTAAATTGATTGAACTTGCCAATTAAATCTATTAAGTAAACTCAAAATAAAGCAGTGGCAGCCATATTATGCATGCGTTGGTAGCAATAAATATTATAAAAGGAGCCCTTAGTCCTATTGCTCTCACTTTTCCTTTCACCCTTCATTCTCTATCACCTCTTTCTTGTTTATTCTCTGTAAAAATCACTTTCTTTATGTTTATCTTGTTTTCCAGTAAGAAAACAAGTAAATAAGGACCCCATCAAATCAAAATGAAGAGTTTCGGTCTATGTGTGTTATGCATCTACTGTGTACACTAGTGCATATAGATAGTAAAGTTAAAGTTCATCAGATATAAGATATGTATTTGCAGTCTTTCTCTTTTGGAGAATGAAATAATAAATGCTGACGACTAATTTTGAACTACATTTTTTATTTTCATTTTTTTTTATTTTTTTTTATCAAATTAAAATAATTTCTGGAATGAAATTTTAAAACTTACTATTGACAGGGAAACAATCAAATTAAGGTTCATCGCTCTGAAACACCTAAAGCCTTTTACAATCACTGCAGAAGCTAAATCTACTAGCAAACCTGAAGCAAAATGCTCCCTTAAAAGAAGTTGTCTTGAATTAAGTTAGTTATAAAGAGTATAAACATGATATGTATTGTTTTAAAAATGTTGGGACATTTTTACTGGAAAATGAAGACAAAAATCCTGATCAAGAATCTGATTTCTGCAGTTTTTCTTCTGCCCGTTGTTCTCACACTCTTCTTTTATCTTGAGATTTCCAGTTTTCACTGTTTCTGTCTTACACACCCTCTCCATTCTTTCACTTGCTCTGTCCTACACTTGATCTTTTTCTTGACCTGACCAAGCCTATAGATCTCTCTCTTTCTCTCTCTTGATAAAATCCCGGGCTCTAATGTGTCACATGTCTGTGTTGTGGATCTCAGGGGGATGTTGGTTCACCAGGACTCAGGGGCAGTCCGGCCGTTCAGTTTAACGCACCAGCAATAAGCACTATCAACAAAGGAGAGAAGGTAACACACAGGGGAGCGGTGATGCCAACCCAGGGAGGGGCACTGCCAGGGTGAGAGGATGTGGATGGTAGGAGAGAAAGGAGCGATAGAGGGCATTGAACCACATCATCCCTCCAGGGAAAATGGTCTGGAACGTTCTGATCAATTATTATTTGGGACTGTCCTTTGTAAATACCTTGATTATGGGAATGTTTTCTAAAAGCACAAGTCATAGAGACATTAACAGTATATAAAGGGCGGGTGGTTAATTGTATGAACATGATTGAATGGGGAGAGATACAGACACGTCTATTGTCTTAAATATGTGGTTCATTGATAAAGCTCCTTTATTCTGCTTGTGCCCATTCATCTCCTCCTTGCCCTGATCTCCCCGCTGCTCCGGCAGTGGTCACAGTCCTCTTAACGTCCTTCTTCAAAACCCCCCAAATTTCTCATCACATGCTACCTCTTCAACATGCTCCGCCGCTACCGTCTCCAAACAGCCCCCCATCAGCCGTCATCTTGTCCCATATAAAAAAAAAAATCTCTCTTCCTTGGTTACCATATCCAGGGAGATGTGGGCCCGCCCGGTGACCCAGGCCGCCCACTGGTCAATGAAGTGGTGGAGCTTGTTGGCTTTCCAAAAGGAGACAAAGGAACTAAGGTTTGTGAGGAAAACGCAGCTGTGAGGATCTAGACCTAGGATGAGGTCAACACCGTCCTCCTCAAAATCTTTCCTGCAGTTTCTTTGTCCCCTTGTACCTCAGACCTGCTACCCAGAAGGGTAATGTCCACTTTGTGCCTGATGTATACTTGCCATACTTCACTCTGTGGTGAATATTGAGGGTGGTGTCCATAAAAAGTATTCATATTTGGTGGTGATTTGAAATACAATTATATGTGCATATATACAGCGGCTCTAAAGAGGACACTTCATCCACACTTATAGATGCACAAATATCACTCTCTCATGTGGATGTTAGATAATAGTTTGTTCTAATACAATGGATTTAATTTAAAGTGTGGTTAAAGTGTAAAAATTAGCTTTATGACACTGTATACTTATTTTTAAAGGAGTAGTTGAGTTCCTGAATAAACATTTCATGATAATTTGCATATCTACATGTCATCTAAGATGTTTACTGTATGCCTTTCTTTCTTCGGGTACAAAGAAATTCAGTTTATGAGGAAAACTTTTCAGGATTTTTCTCCATATAGTGGACTTAAATGGCAGCCAATGGCTTGAAGGTCCAAATTGTAATTTCAGTGCAGCTTTAAAGGGCTCTACACTATCCCACCTAGGGAATATGCGTCTTATAGCGAAATATAAAGAATAAAATACTTATAAAACTAGTTTAAAACGTATACTAGTTATGCCATGCATTTCCGTCTTTGTGGGTTATATAATCTTATTGGAAAAGTCATTCATTGTTGGTTTTCCATCTGTGTAATTCAGTTTAAAAAGGTAGAGTAGTGCAAAATCCGTTATTTTCTCTTCTGACTTCAAAATTGTCCAACATCATTGTTTTACCTTTTTGTGTAAAAGGTGTTTGACTTTTTTTGCGAGTTTGCTTCGTAAACACTGTACTTCGACCTACATCATGCATGATTATGCATGACCTTTCTGACATGATTATGTAATGCATTGGGTGGGGCTAGCACAAGCATTTGTGATTAAAAATGTAGAGAATTTGAAAATGAATGATTGTTTTGTTAGAAAAGACCCGTATTGCTTGGCTGTGATTGCTTAAGCTTCAATTAAACTGCAATCTGGACCATCAATCCATCGGCTGCAATAGAAGTCCACTATATATAGGAACATTTCAGAAGAAAGAAGGACATGAACATCTTGGATGGCATGGGGGTGGGTGGAGGTAACTAAATTATTAGGAATTTTATTTTATTAAGTGAAAATGATTTACACTGTTGGAAGATATATATTTTTAATAAAATATTTTTTATTTAGCAAGGATGAGTGAATTTGATCCAAAGTTAAAACAGTGACTTTTATATTGTTTCAAAAGGTTTCTATTTATAGACATTTCTGTTTTTTGAACATTCTATTCATCAAACAATCCTGAAAAATGTATCAGTTTCCACAAATCAGTACAGTATATTAAACAGCTCAATGAATTTCTGCATTCATGACAATGCGAAATGTTTCCTAGAAAACTATAGGTTACTCCCGTAACCACTGTTCCCTGAGACATGGAACGAGGACTGCGTCTTGCTAGACGCTATGGGGACAACTCCTTTTTCCCCCCTAA
>JAUCNO010001819.1:18607760-18625742 GCA_032353835.1 Enteromius viviparus
TGGCTGGTTCTGTAAATCAGCTCTGGACTGTGTGTAGTATCCTCACAAATTTTCAAGGTCCATTGTTTTGAGTGAATGTTTAAATGTCACAGAAAGTGCACATGATTTCAAATATACATAAGAAAAATATTACATGTACACATAAATATAATGGTGCATGTGGTATGTATTACAAAAATACAGAATGCAGCATTGCATAACTCTTTTCAAATGTGGCATGTATTACTAGAATACAGTATGTATAAATGGTACATTATACTATAAAATTGTTGCATTATATAATACAATTACATACATATATACACACACATTTTGTTATATAATGCTAAAATTTTATAATACATACCATTTAGTATGTTTATAGAACATGGCATTTACTCATTGTACGTTCTAAACATACTTAATGGTACGTATATTTTTATACTACTACATTGTAAACGGTGTTCTAAAAAGCTATTAGAAAATATATTATATTATATTAGATTGAGAATTCTAATGCTTTTCAAGGACTGCAAACTGAACAGCTCTTATGTATGTACATAATTGCTTTACAGCGCCCTCTGGTGCCCACAGCACACTGGAGCGCAAGAAAATACACATTTTTTTGTATCTGTATTTTTTAGTTTTCAATAATGAAATCATTACTTGATAACACACACAAAGGTTCTGTAGCTGTTACAAGTCTAACTAGCGATCATATCCAGACATACTTAGCCTATTGATTTTTTCATTATGATGAAAAGAGTGTGTTGATGCTGAATGACTCATCCGGATGTTTCTTTGGGTTTTGATAAAGATTGGTTTTAGCAGGGAGAGATGGTGGGGGTTGTAACAATTTAAGAGCATGCTGAGATTTCTCAGAGAGAGAAACCACAACAACAAAACGTAACTCTGAGAAGCCCGGTAATCTATGTCCTCTCTCTCTCTCTCTCTCTCTCTCTCTCTCTCTATGTATATATATATATATATATATAAGTATAAAAGTAGAATAATAGAAATTATATTTTGAAATTGTATTATTAACCAGACTTTTCAACATATTTTTTTTTAAATTAGCCTCCGCTCTAATATCCTGGTCCAAGATTATGGAAACACTGGTTCTACAAAAACAGTTTAATGCTTGTGTTGTCTTATTTTAAATGCTGATGTGATCTTAGTGAACTCTTGGAGTTTTGGTTGAAAACCACAGACACGCATAAATACTGAATTAAATTCATTGACATGGTGTTTTTTAGCTGAATCTTTTAGTTTTACTGTCACATGCCTCAAGCTTCAGTTCTCCTTAAATTAAATGTAAGACTCAACCAAATATAACACCAGAGTAACAATTAACCAATGTAGCAACAACCAAAAACTGTACTACAACATAATAACCTTTACAGTAATGCCAGAGGACTTCACAGTCCGTTCCATTATATTTAATAGCCTATAATAGGTCATGAATTAAACATGAAATGCAATGAGCTTCATTTTCTCTTCTTTCTTTTGAAGACACCCTGAATCTAGCTACTACAGTCTGAAAACATAAAATAATGTCTGAATGAAAATGTAAACAAAATGTAATTACGGAGAACATCATTGGATTCTAAAGGCTGTCAGTGGATTGTCCTATATGAGAGAAGTAAAAAATGTCATATGGTGGACATCATTTGCGTTTGTATGTTCTGTCTGATGGATGATGGCCATCATGAAGCAGTAAAGTGCTGTTATGTATCTCATCTCATTTGCACTATTTGCTCTGTAAAAGCTTAGAGCTTTATCACGATTGCTCTGTAAATGACTTGATGATAGTGACTGAGAGGGCATGCTGAAAGCATGTTCATACATCAACTGAATGATAATCATAGCCTGCAGGATGACAACATTGTCAGCTAGACACTTCACTAGTCACTAAGAATAGCTTTGTACTGATAATAGTTGCCGTTAGCCACACACACAACTCGCCATCATGAGTGTTTTTCTGCTTTTTTCCCTTGTATTTTATGTTGTGACAGTCAGTGAAAATGAACACAGCAATGTCAGCCTTTAATTCACAAAACATAAAAGAAACAATGAACGTGAAGTGTCCAGGGAATGTTTAAGATGTGTGCTAACAAAATGGACATGAAGTAGGCAGGAAACAGGAAGTGAGGAAACCATTCAAGCTAAAGTAGGGTGTAAGTTCAGAGGAGATTTATTCGCTGGTGCTCTGCCTGTATTGTTCTATTCATGGCTGTTATGAACACTTGAACTGTAAGGAATGCTTTAATGAACTTGTAAGGAGATATAGTAAGTGCCAAGCGCTCCTTATTACATGCTGCCAGCTACAGTCCATATTTGGGTGACTCTTGAAGGGTGATGGGATAGAAACTGTGATTAGCTCAGGAACAGCATGTGTCAAAACAGGTGATTGCAATACACTTTAACATCTCGTTTCCTCATTTCCCTGCTTTGTATACTCTGTTATCTGGCCTTTAAAACAAAGGATGACTATAGAATTAAAGTTCCTGTTTACACTTTTATCTTTCTGATAGATATCCATCGTTCTTCCTCAGGTGACCTTTGAACTTTTGTTGAAAGAACTGACACTTGGCCTGTAAGGTCAGTGCTGTTTTGTTACATATTAGGTTTGTAAAAAAACACATTTTTATAATTAGAAATGCATATTTTGCCATGCTCTATATTATATATAGTAAAAACAGTGTGAGTTGCTTTATAACTTTTTTTTGGTTAAAACAGGTTAACATTAATTCAGCTAAAAATATTTATTCTATTTGAGCCAGGAAACATTTGGCAGGGCCAATGGAAATCTTAGCGATTGTGCCAGCAGGGAGAAAAAAAAGAAACCTTATTTCTGAGCCCTGTTTTTACCTTAGGGTCCAGAACCAGACCTGATGCTTGGTGAGTATGTGTCTGGATGTGTGATGCCAGTGTGTGTGTGCTAAGAGCTTTAATGTTTTGTCTGGTTTTAAATTGAGAAAGAAATAACTTATTTGTTTGTGGGTCATGATCTTTTTGAATGCGACGAAAAACCACAATGCATGACTCACAAAGCATGTTGTAAAGACTATTCAAAACCCTTGTGTGGTCATGTACCTCTGCAGGATTCAGACGGACGATCCCTCTTTTGTCAAATGGATCAGCGCCCTCCAGGCATCAGGTGACACAAAAACACATCTGTTCTTCCTCTTCTTAAATTCAAGTGCATTCGGCCATCCGTTTGTTATCTTAGGCCTTAACACTGTATTTAACAATGCCTTTGCCTTTATCATAAGAGCAATGCAAATCAATTCTGCGACCTGCCACAGAGGGCAGTTCTAATCTTGTTTGCAGATTAACCCTTTCATTGTCCTCTGAAGATCTGAGGAAACAGTTCACTTCCTGTTGAGTCATTTAGGTCATCAGTTACACTGATACATGCTTTAACTTATAAACCATCACTATAGCATTAATTTGTGTTTTTGTTTTACATACTTTCACAGATAACAGCAAATAGATGAATCTGTAATATTCGAATGCTCAGGTGTTTAGTGTTTAAAACATGCCTTCAAGTACCTGACAACTTGAGTCTTGCAGATGAAAACCAGTCTCAACTTGTTTGAGGTATTAGAGCGCTGGGGGCCTCAAATTTAATCTTATAGTTTTTTTTTGTTCTGTGGTTTATGTGAAGCTCTGGTGAAGTCTGTGGTGACACATCTGATCTTTATTGCTGCACCTACTCCTATTTCACCTCCACAGGCACTGAATTCATCTTCCATCTCATCTATAAACTAGTATACTTCAATACCCACAGAGGCCTTCCCTGGCTAATCCTCAGGCAGGGGGTCACCAAATACACAGCAGCCAGTCAATCATTGAGCAGCTGCCACACGCCCACCCTCTAATGAGTACATGTACTTGTGGGTTCACACATGCAATTCTAACCTACCGTATCATTGAAATAAAACAACTGAAATGGAGAGAAATTCTTGTGATGAAATAAATGTTTTTCTCCAATACATGTTAGCCACAATTATTGGCACCCCTAGAATTTTTTATGAGTCAAATATCTCTAAAGCATATTCCCATTCATATACACAATTTTGAGCACTCCAGGGTGATTATGGGTATAACATTTGTCAGCCCTGGTTTCTTGTGTCACAGAAATATATATAGAAAAATATATACTACTACTACTACTTTCTGATATGAAAGGATGATTATTGTACTGTAAGTAACCACTGACAAATAACCAATACTGACCTATCATAACATGCTTTAGAAATGACAAAAAATCGGCACAATCAGACATTTGCTGTCCATTTTGCCAGCTGGCTCAACAGCTGGCCTGTGTAAAAAAAAAAAAACAATATTCTCTAATGATAGCATTGTCCTTACAACTCACTGCTCACCATAGGACCACCTGTCATGCTTATAGAGGGACACTAGACTACTTATGCTGGAGGACTCAGAAGTTCAGTATGAGTTGTGAATAATATAACAGGAATTGACAGTCTGTGCTGTTTGCTGTGACAGAGCGCTTTCATGAAAGGTTATGGTGTCATTATGAGAAATAAATGGGTGATTCAAATTGTGTTGAGCCCCTCTGCTTTTCCAACGTTCCATGTTTGTCCTCCTACTGTTCTGTCTATTATTATATAAGAGATTTGGTAGCATTGCTCATTTTAAACCATACATGGTGGTTTTACAAATACTCTCTATAAGTAGGCTACAATATGTAAATATACCACCACAGTACAGGACACAGAGCAAGAAACATTAGCTAGTATTGTGTCAATAAGCCTGCGTTTACACTGTAACAAATCTTCAGACTCATGTGACCGAACGGATATTGTTGCACACGTGTAAACAAATATCTGCACAAGCTTTCGTGGCGACCTGAGCCACTTTCAAAACATTGGAAGCTACAGCAACATAGTTTTTCCTATAGTAGCTTATACATAGTATATGTATATGGACTTACATCTACAATCTACAATTTAACATAACGTTTTCTTTGGCTTGTTACTGTAGCTAACGTTAGCTGTTAAAAACGCTTGCCCAACCGGTACAAATGTATTAGGTTTAAAACAGACAAATATGCTTTCCCTTAAATGCAAAACTGTCATTTGACATACTGTAAAGTACAAAACACTTGGCAGTAGAAGAAGGCTTGTAACTTTCTATTGAAATCAGTCATGACAGCTAGTCTGTAAATGCCGTAGCCTTCGGCGAGTGTTTTGCTGAGCGCGTGGGGGAGAAAGATAGAGCTACATAAGTGTCTGTGTGAGAGAGAGAGAGAGAGAGAGAGAGAGAGAGAGAGAGACACTGGCTGCTGACGGAGAATTTGTTGAACACGTCTAAAGAAACTACAGCTCGTATGACTACAAACACACACATCACGTTCAGAGCCCTGCGCTGCTTTGCCGGAGCTGGCAACACGGACGCTTTTATCCCGATTAAGTAACGGCCGGACAAGAGAGCGACAGGCAGCCCTACAGCCGGCATTTGTTCAAGAAGTCAAGGGCAATCTAATGATAAAGGGACTAGACGCCGGTTGACTGTTTATTTATAAGTACAGTCGAAAAGAAACGAAATATCTTCTTCCTGGAATAGAGCTCGTGCCGGGTCATACAGCACCGCAATGCGAACGTCGAGCGAAGGGACCCTTAAACCAACACAACTGCATTTAACATGGGTGAAAATAGAGGAATTAGCCGCCACACAGACTCCTGAATCGTGAGAGATGTTCTCTGTTCCCGTTCTGAGGTAAAACACCGCGGCGAGACTGCATGAAACGGCTGTTTTCGAGATCGTCTATTAATCTACAGCAGTGCATCTTCATATGAGACAGCACGCGATAATCTGGCCGATGAATTATGCACGGCGGGCATGAATAATACACCGCGGGGTGACGCTCGTTTTCAGAGACCGGCCGGTGCCCGATGCTCGATGCTGTCCCACATGACCTACTTTCAAAAGCTAATGCAGGAGAGATGCAGCCGCAGTGAGAAGCAAACGAGACGTTCAGCACTAAAAAACAAGCTCAATGTTTGCTCGTAAATGTGACCTAAGTCGTGTGGACCTCAGGTGACATGAACGTCACTTGGAAGACTTGAGCAGCGGCAGAGAAGCATCATCGGCCATTGTTTCTCAATCTACCGCGCCGACAACTTTGAAGACTTTGAGCTAACAGAAAAAGGGGACCCTGGAGCCATTGGCCTTTGCACTTGAAACAGCAGGATTATTTATTTCTGCTAAAATCACAGTTATTTCAGCACATGCTGTTGGGATTTGTATTGAGCCATGGGATTTGCCTTTGCCAGCTGAAATCTGCACATGAAATCCATAAATGCTTCTAAAGGATTATTAAAATGACAGTTTTGCCTATGTGATGTCATACAGTTTGACAGTCAAACGTCTTGTAAGCAATACTAGTTATTTAAGGACTACCTTCAACATCGGAGTGCTAGCTATCTAACTCAACAATGATTCTAAGCTCAGGAGACATTTTTATTGCTGATCAGTGAATACGTCTTTAGGGTCCAGTCATGTGGTCACTTCCATTACTACGTCACACTGACGTTCCAGCGAGAGTGACTGAGAACTTCATTCTGTCTGGTTATCGTTTCCCCAACTATAGCCTACGGCAGTGCCTAGTCTCTGCTTTTCGCCCCACTAATGAAACCGGAAACTTCTGGACACACTTCCTTCCTATTTTTGTGTTCGCCTTTCACTTTCTAGAGGTTTTTACATGGGAAGGAGCACCGGAACCTAGCAATCCTTTTTTCTACCCTTTCTGGAACTACTTCCTGGGGGTGCTGTACCTGCTGCTAGCCAGCAGCCTGGCTCATCTTCTCAACTCCATGTCACTCATCATTCGTGAAATCTGTTTCTTTGTGGACTATGGGACTATTAGTGCGTATACAGTGGGTTCCTCACTGGCATATTACTACTACATCCATCCTCAAGCTGGAATACCAGAGACTGGACTCGGTGGACCAAACTCTACCCAAAGGAAGACCCTGAATGCTGATGATGCGGCTTGGTCCTCTGCATCTTCTCCGACTCTGTTCCAGCAGTTCTTTGAAAGCCTCTACATCCCGTCCTCCTGTCTGGTGGCTATCATATGTGTCATCACCTGCTGTAACACCAGACAGTGCTGGCGGAAGTATCGCTATGCTGTCCGCACCCTTGTCTTCCTCCTCCCGTTTTTCGTCTCCTCCACTCCTGTCTTCTACCGTCTCTCCGCGAGCTTGCCATCATCCTACTCGCCTCATCTGTTCTCCACCATGGCTGCCTTCTTCTACCGCCATTGTTTCTGGCTGGTGGTATCTGCCCTCTTTAATATAAGTAAGATCCCAGAACGTTTTTTTCCAGGGAACTTTGATATCTGGGGTCACAGCCATCAGTGGTTCCATTGCTGCACCTTCTTGTCCATCCTGGATGAGCTGCAAATGATCAAAGTGGAGATACAGGCCCTGCTTCTCAACCCAGCTTTGCTACTATCACCTGCAAGGTCACCTAGGCTCCCTGGACCAACACTCTGGTCCACTTATGGGGTCATGATGCTCCTGCAGGGGTGCATAGCATGCATTATAGCCTGTTTTGGTTGGCAGGCGTATCAGATCTACGCCCCTGAGCAAAAAAAACTAAAGGGACATTAGGAGGCACTTTATTGAAGGTCAGGTTTAAAGTTCTGGATTTTGAGTTTAGATTTTTTTGAACAATTGATAATTTTGCAGTATGAACATTTCCACCAGGGATCGGTTACCTAAAAATGGTAGTTGTCATTATTTTCTTACCCTCATGTTGTCTCAAAACACACATGGCTCTCTTTAGCTTGCAAAGCACAAGATACAGTATATTAATTGCTATGAATGGGACACAAAGCTCTCAAGCTCTGAGAAGGACATAAATGTAACCTGAAATTAATCCATATGAAAATGCTTGTACATTACAAGTTGAGATCAAATTTTAAGCCCTTTTGTGTTCCAATGAAATAAGGGTGGGTTACTGTCCCACTTAGTTTGAATATGGCTACCCAAAAAGTGCTCCGTAGGCATTATTTGACAGAAAGTGTGAATGTTTTAGCAGGTTTCATTGTAAGGACTTTGGAGGAAGGCTGTTTTTGCTGTCGGGTGGTCAAAGTCCTTGCTGCTCTGTAATCAGCAAGCTGACTCTGCCACATTTGCTCCACAGGGGCTGTATAGTTCAACTTGCTTTTTGGTTCCAGAAAGTTGTCATAAATTTCCCTTAAGATGGGTTTAAATTGAAGCATCATCAACCTTTCCTAGGATACCTTATATTATAACGCTCTTCATCTTTGAAGTTGTCTTTCTCAGTCTATCTATTGCTTTCTGGAGTTTTTTTTCTCATCCGCCCACTCACATTTCCTCCCTCTTTTTAACAAACCCTTTAAACAGGAAGTGCACGCAAACACAAATAGCTTCAGCCAAAGCGTTTGAAGCAAAGGGAAATGAGAGGGGTGGAGTTTACATCACTACAGTGCTAAACTACACCCTTCACCGTTTTTAATCAACCCTAGGTTTTTATACGATCATTACTTTCAATTATAGACCTTAATTGAGGTGCGTGGCTGGGTTAGTAGTAACCGTAGATTTCAGTTGAAATGCTATATCATAATCTATTGTAACTATGCATTGCTATTGATTGTATACGCTTCTCTATGACTTGACATTTGGTTGAAGGCCTTGGTGATAAGACTGAAAGGAGAAAAACGAAGCCATATCATTTGTTGTAAAACATATCAGCGAGTACTGTTTTTACTGTAAAGGCCAGTTTTGAAGACACAGGTTAACTGTAGTCTTGGGCTACACAAAAATATCTGTGGTAAATCTTAGCTAATAACACATTTGTTCAGGTGCCGGTCTAGAAAGTGCTACTTGTTGGCTGTATTCAGCTTTATTGTACTGTATACAGCCATGAGCTGTCACTGGTCTTTCTGCTGGGTAGTTGGATCTTCTTTCAACCAGTCGGATACTTTAGGTAAATGGTGCTCTTATAAAGAGTATGTTAAGTACTTTAGTGAAACACCTGTCACAGGTTATTTAGTCTGAGAGTTTGGTGTGGTTTAAGTATACTTGGGAATTTCTGTGTGAACGTGTCTTTCTGTTGATGTCAATGACTAATGAAGTCATTGATGAATCAGATGTTGTGGCTGTCAAAAATTTTTTTCAGTGTTTGTGTATTTCATCATTCACAGGGATTCATTCGTTATTCATTAATAACTTGAGTTTTAAAGCCTCACACTAAATACTGTATATGAATATGTATAAGTATTAAAATAGACCGAATATATGATTTGCACATAAATGACCTAATGCGCTAGTCTGGGATTTTGACAGGGACCCAATGTACATTTTTCCCGTTTTACTAGATTGAACCGGGTTGTCTACAAAATTGAACAACTTTTTTTTTAACCTGGAAAGTATCTGCAATTTTGACAGTTGGGCTGCTTGCGAGTTTTGTTTGCCATCGTGCAGGTCTGGCAACTTTGCGAGGTCATATTGCTCACCTTATGCTAACACCTCACACCTGTAATAAGATAAATAGTTATACTCCACAGATCTAATGTACAAGAGATTAAACCTGTATCAAATGTTTGCTCTGGAGAAAACACCAAAATATGAATATTTTAAAACTGTGTTTAAAACGGCTTGGTTACACATTTCTAGTTCTAGATCGGTTTGTCTAGAACACCTGTAGTTCTCAGGGGAGAAGACAGATTATAGTCTTAATGCACTGGAAACAATGCTGTATGCCCACTGCTGTAGTGTGAGATTATAATCATGCTAATATGTCTTATTTATTAAGATATAGGCTTGAACATGAAACTAGAATATCAGTTTAGTGGATATTAATATATAAGAGTTATTGTACTGCTTCTATTTCGATCTGTATCAAAAGATATAACTAGATTAATAAATTTGAATGGTAAATCAGGTCTGTCTGTTTCTTTGTAAAAACAAATACATGCTCATATAGTCTTGCTGCTATTGAGGTAATGTACGGGGTAAGGTTTGGGACAGGTTTAGTGGTATAGTTAGGTTTAATGGTGTAAGGTATATAATTATGATGAATTAATTAGATATGTAAAATATAAGTACAATGTGAAACATGTATGCACACAATAAGTGCATTGTATCAAATGGTTTCTTTAAATATAAGTACATGGATGTTAAGGGCACCAAATAAGCGCTATTAGTTAAATGCTGAGAAATCCTTTGAGAGAAGGATGTTATGTTCACATTTCCACGTCTGCAGGTGTGAATTTGCCTGTATTTGCATGTACATATCCGTGTTTGTGTGTGATTGACTAAGGCTGAGTAACAGGAGCAGCTGTGACTCTTATGTCACAAAACAACCCACCCCCTCTCTACCTATGTCTGTCTGTCTTCTGAGCATCTACGTGCTTTACAAAGTGAAACACCGAAAGCACAAAACACACAAGTGTATGGATATGCAGAAATTACCTCATATCTCCAGACAGATAATAGTGTGAGACAGGCACCTCAAATGTATTGCAGGGAAATGAAGGCTTTGCTTGTTAGGCTGTTTTCCAGCGCGCTGCAGACACTCCTTCTAGATGTGTCCACATGATGGAGCCATACAGACTGTTTGTTTTCTGTTGGCCTGGAACACTTAGTTCAAGGAGGAAATCCTCTTGTGGCTCTTTGCCCCTTGTTGTCAAAACATACATGTCTTGACTTGACTGTTATTACGAAGAGTGTTAGTCAGTGTAATGAATTTACGGTAGTCATCAAAGATTAAGCTTCAGTGACATTTTTTGTTTTATGAGAAATTTATACTAAATAAATTGATCAAAAGTGACATTATTTTTCAAATTAACATGGTTTTTACAAATTCCGCACAACACTGATATTAATAAGAAATGCTCGGAATGTTATGATTTATGAAGGATCTAGTGACGCTTAAGACTCGAGTAAAGATTTGCGATCACAGAAATGTGTTACTCCCTAAATATTCTAAATATATTGGTAATAAATTGTAATATTTCACAATATTACTGTATTATTTGATGTAAATGCAACCTTGGTGAGCATCAGTGGCTTCTTTCAGAAACATTAACATATTAATAAGCAGTATTGGTTTAGTATTATTATGCAAATATACCCTCAAGGTTATTTGTAGTTAAAGTTATTTCATTTTGATTTCTGATTAAAAGATGAAGGTTGATAAATTCATATTACACACGTCATCCATCTTTAATTAAAGGAGCTTTATCATGTATAATGAATACATTGTGCCATATAAAAATGTTTGCATAATACATTAAACATACCTAATATGACCTAATAATACATACACAATAAACCTGGAAGATCACCCTGTACTTTATATCCTGAATATGACTGAAAGGTTCTGTTGAGACGCATTACATACCACAGATTTCTGAAACGTCTGTTCTCTTAGTATTAGAATATTTACTGTTTACTTATATATTAATCCTCAGTTATATAAAAAGATGCATTTCATAATAGAGGATTTAGTTTGACTTGACCTTTCCCTGCCTGATTAAAGTAGACCAGAGTGGGTGGGATTCGGCTTGTGATTGGTCAGGGTGGTTATGAGGTCAACAGGTTTTCTTTGCGAGGTTGGCCAGTGCTTTGTCATGCACTGACTTATGCTGAAGAGCAAAGCTGGATGGGGTCAGAATGCCGAGACCTGCATCATTAACCTGGCCCATGAACACATAGTTCTTTCCTGTGAGGCAAATGCACAACAAAAGGTCAGTGAAATTATGGAATATATGAACCAGTGACATAATCTTAAATGCTGTAACGGGTAACTGGTTTTGTGTGTTTCTTTCACCTTTAACCAGGGAAGGACACTTCATGCATGTTGCTTTCAGTGTGGCAGATGTTGTGGGTCCTCTCTTTTTGTACTGAAGTCTACCTGCCTTATACAGCTTAATGATGGACACCTCGACTTCAGCACTTCCTTGAGATCCAGGGGTAATTGATATCACTTTACCAGTCAACACTGTAGGAGATATAAAGGAAGATAAGATGATTGTATCCTTTTGATTCCAATAAAAACAGGGGCTCTAATAATAAAAAACAACTTATTAGTTAAGTAATATTTTAGTTGAGTAATAAAGTAATAAAACATTACATATGCAATGATTTATAATTATAATAAATAACATTTAAATTGTAATGACAATACAATTATTATTATTATTATTATAGCAGATGCTATTATTAAAGGGTTAGTTCACCCAAAAATGAATATTCTGTCATTTATGGTCAATGTTGTTCCAAACCCATAAGACATCGTCTTTCGTCATCGTTCGTTTTGATGATATCAGAGAGCCATCTGACCCTCCATAGACAGCAAAACAACTAAAATTATCCCAGATCCAGAAACATAGTAAAAACATAGGTAAAACAGTTTTGGGATGATAGGAGAATACTTTTTTGTGCAAAGAAAACGAAAATAACATAATTTAATCAACCATTCTTCTCCCATGACTTGCATCTTTCGCCAATTTAGATATTATCACAATGTAAGCGTACACTTTCTTCTAGGCTTACACAATTCCGTACGCGGACATGCTTTCCCTCGGGTTTTAGCAAGGCTTATAGCATCAAATACGTTAAAGCTTGTGTATGTGGTGCGTTGTGATACTCTCTAAAATAGCTGAAGACGTAAGCCGCGGGAAAAGGAGTGGTAGAGTTAAATTACGTTACTTTTGTTTTCTCTGTGCAAAAAAAATATTCTCCTATCGTCGCAAAACTGCAGTTTAGCCACTGATGTCACATGGACTGTTTTACTCATGTTTTACTATGTTTCAGGATCTGCATTATTTCATTTGCTGTCTATGGAGGGTAAGATGGCTCTCTGATATCGTCAAAAATATCTTCATTTGTGTCTCAAAGATCTGGAAAGACATGACAAAATAACTATTTAATAATGTTATAATTAATAATAATGTCTATTATAACAAAATATATATATATATAATAACACATGAATTATTTTATATTATTAAATATTTATTATTAGCATCAATATTATTGTTAAAGTTTTGAGACTTAACTATTACATTAGCTGTTAGCTACATTGCACTGTTCTAAGATCCGTGATCACTGTGTGAACAGCTGTCTGCATTAATGGCCTCAAATGACTGCCCTCCTGTCAATCTATAAAAAAGCCCCTGGGGTCCATGTCTGTGACGTACAATTAGGGGAGAATGAAGAAGACAGAAATAGCAGGATGAAAGGGATATAAATGAAGCAACTCACCAAAATGACTGGGGCAGAAACGGGTCAAGAGAGTGCCTATTCTCTTGCATGGTAGGGAACACAGTGGGTTGGCGACTGAGGAGAAACAGATAAAATAAAAAATATGTACTCTAACACACACACACACAAACACAGAGAAATACTGTATATTGGACAGTCATACACATAAGCATTTGCACCTGCTCTTGTTGTTGTTTTGTTCCCAGGTTTGGGACTGGTCTTTGGCTTTGTTGTTGGTTTGACACCAGGCTTTACTTTTGGCTTTGCTGTAGTGCTTGTTGTTTTCGACTGGGGTTTGACTGTGGGTTTAGGTGTAGGCTTCTTTGTAGGTTTTGCTGGCAATTTTACAGCAGGTTTTGGTGTGATCCTTGCGCCGGACCTTGTTGGGGGAGTAGGCCTGGCTGGTTTGGGCTTTGGTGCAGGTTTTGATCTCGGTTTAGGAGTTGGTCTGGGTGGTGCAGGTTTAGGTGGTCTTGAGGGAGCTTTTGGTGTGGGCTTAATTTTGGGCTTAGGTCTTGCTGGTGGAGTGGTGGGTTTAGTAGGTGAGGTGTCGACTCTTGGGGCGTGTACTTTGTCCAGGGTAGCTGTGGCTGAGCGGGAGCCGCTGGGAATACTTTGGTAGTGAGCCAGAAATCCTGCAGCCGTCACGCTCAGATCTGATACGAAGTGCACCAGCAGCTCGTTTCCATTAGTCACAACCACACTGATATACAAAGAAATACAAAATACGTTATAACAATGCATTATTTATATTATTTAATGACACATATTACATCAGTAATACACAGCTTAGGATTACAGAGTGCAGAGACATTAAATGAAAGCACAATGAAAAGATAAACTCATCTTACTTATTAGGTCACTTTTAAAGCCTTGTTATATACCATGTGTACTCAGGCTCTTCTAACTCAAACTTTCCAGTTTGCATATTTCAAATGAACATTAAATGTGGCAATGAGGCTGAAGTTGTATTAGCTTTAGTTTTCTAAGTTGTGCACATTTGTGATTAAGATGATCTTGATGTATAAGAACAATGAACATCACAGAGATTATTTTCTGCAATAATTCAAAAACCAATATAAACACCCTGGTGGCTTTCTGTCAAGGTAACCAGAGTGATGCTAACTAAGGGTTGGCCTACATCCCTGCATCATCCCTTTATTGGACATTATTTGTATAACAGCAGCAGTCTTAAAGAGGTTTTTATATTTGTCTGTTGTAGTATTCAGTTATACATGATTCCTAAGTATCAACAAAGAAGGAACTTTGATACTAACTAGTTGGCTATTAAGCAACCTCGCTGTCTTAGACTTATACTGACACCTAATGGCATGGATGTGTCTTCAGGCAAAGCAATAGTTTTTGGGTAATGTGCTATTAGCAGTCAACCATAATAATTAATTTAATATGTGAGTGAAAATATCCATTAATTGGTGTGATATGATCTGACCTTGTAAAATAAAATAGCTTTTTTTGGGTTACTGATATGACTGCATCTCAGTATGGTAAATATGATTTAAAAAATGTAAGTGATATTCAGCCAAATTTCGCTCTTCAAATACATGCACAAAGATACCAGAGCATGCTGTAGGCTGGATCCTTTCATTTCCAAGCGAGAAATAATCTACGTGCATGCAATGTCGTGGTCGGTTAAGTCATGAAGCTTCCAAAAAGAAAAAGCTGCCTTAAAACTGTGCAAGCATATAATATATTTTATATGAGCCATATTTAAGAACATGAGTTTGAAATGTTCTGGAGCAGTCCAGCGCTGTCTCACTCATCTAACACGCCTGAACTGAAGTGGGTCAGAAAAGAGTTGAGAGTAAATAATATTTGTGTCAGAACTGCGTCACGTTCAGCAGCGGCAGCTCTTAAAGAAATAACCAAAATAACTTATAATAATGAATAGGTTACTTCCGTAACCCAGGTTCCCTGAGACACGGGAACGAGTACTGCGTCTGCTAAGACGCTATGGGAAAAACTCATTCACCATTCACCATTAAGGCTTATGTGGCGGCCATAGCAGCCCACCACGACCTATTAGCAGGTCAGACTGTGGGCAAAGATACTCGTATTATCCGTTTCATGAGAGGAGCTAGGCGGCTCAGGCCCTTCTGCCCTCGCACTATCCCTATGTGCCTGCCCACTCTCAGAGGCGCGCCCTTTGAACCCCTGCAAACAGCTACCAAGAAAGCACTGATGCTGAAAACTGTTCTGCTGCTGGCTTTGGCGAATAGGCGACCTGCAAGCGCTGTCTGTGAGCCCTGCCTGCCTGGAACTCAGGCCAAATGACTCTAATGTCATCCTGTAACCAAGGCTCAGTTAAAAGGTGCACTCCACTCTGTTCAGAGTGCAGGTGGTATCTCTTTCTGCGTTACCTCCGAATGAGGGCCATGACAGTAACTGTAACCCTCTCTGCCCTGTCAGGGCATTAAGAGCCTACATTGAGCGGTCAGCCGCCTTTATCATGGGCATGGTCTAGCCTACCGGAATATCCCTGTCAGAGATTCATCAGGTTTTATAACTTGGACGTCCCAGCATTACATGCCAGGGTCCTCGCCAAGCGCCCGACCGCGAACTCAGCCTCTCAAGCTGTTAAAATATACTGGCTCAGAGCTCGGGCTCACGAGCCCTTTTCTATATAAATACTTATCGCCGTGTTTGTCCACCAGCCGCCCAAGCCATGAGCTCAGGTTTTACATGCCTTAATGTTAAGGACGATATGAATACATTATGCGGGGCATTATTTCTTAACATGCTTATGTGACTGTACACCCCGGCTTTCGCCTCTGCTTGCTGTCATTGGCTATCAATCTTCGCTTACAGCGCGACATGTTGATACTGTTCCCATAGCGTCTTAGCCAGTGCAGTACGAGTGAAGTGTTGACAGGGAACGAATAGGGTACTTCCGTAACCCAGGTTCCCTGAGGCACGGGAACAAGTACTGCGTTCCATGCCACACTGTAAGTGCCTGTCGCTTCAGTCGAAGTAACCTGAAGTCCTGTGGTTTCACTGCGTGTTAAATAGGCTTTAGTTAGGGGGAAAAATGTCCCTTATCCAGCTGATGTTGTAGAAAAGACACACAAACCTGACATGAGGAGGGGTTTTTGTTGCGCTCTGTTCACCACCTCGAAAAAACTGACCATTTTACAGCATAAGCGTGTCTCTTAAATGGGGCTCTAGCGTGCGATATGGTGTTTAGTATGCGCTCGGGGAGGCAGACAGGCTCCTGTCGAGCTGCCAAATATGTAGGGCCCACAGACAGGCCTTCCACCTGCCATGGGGCCATGGGATAGGCCATGGGGCTGCTGTCAGCATTGAGGGCAGGTCCGCAATCCACGGCTGGTTCCACCAATAGGGGGGGACCAAAAGGACTTTGTGACCTTCTGCCCTGATCCGGCTGATATCCTGAGGAAGCAGCCTGGTCAGGGGAAAGGCATAGAGGGGAAGGCTGGGCCAGTCCTGGGCCATCGCGTCCATCTCCCTCGTAAAAACAAGCTGGGCAGCGAGTGTTGCTGTCTGAAGCGAAAAGATCCACTTCTGCTTTGCCGAACATTCTCCAGATCAGCCGAATAGTTCGGGGGATGAAGAGTCCATTCCTGAGGATGGATACTCTCAGTGATAGCATGTCTGCGCCCTGGTTCAGTTTGCCGTGGATGTTGGATGCTTTTAGCGAGCGCAGTTTGTGCTAGGCCCACTTGAGGAGGCCAGCAGACAGGCTGAATAGGCACCTCGATGACAGACCTACATGGCGATTTGTGTATGACACTACAGTCATACTGTCTGAACGAACCAGGATGTGAGTGTCCCTCAGCTGCAGCAGGAAAACGTAATAAGCGTTGACCAAAGGCCCCCGGCTGGTGAGCCTTCGTGCAGCATGCCCCAACCCTTCGTCTGTCGCTATCACTTTTTTTCTGCACACAACGTGGAGGGGAACGTTTCTCTGAGCTAGACGGGGTGGTCCAGCTGTGGCACGTCGCTGAAAGAGAAGAAATCTGAAGTCCTGTGCTGGTTCAGTCACTATATATACACGGCCAAGCCCCCCTCAGGCGAGCTTCAGCAGGAGCCAGCCAATGGCTGTGCAGTTTCACTGTGTGTTAAATAGGCTTCAGTTAGGGGGAAAAAAGGAGTTTTTCCCATAGTGTCTTAGCAGACGCTGCTGTGATGTTTATTAATCAAAGGACAAAGAAAAAAGGGGGATAGCTTTATGGTTTCATCTATATTTAATTTAGAATGTGTCTGATAACTTCAACTTCAATTTCTGTATATTTGCAATGTATATTGCAGTGCACAAGTAAATATGACATTTATTAAAATGGATTATGTGAAGATTGTTTTAAGTTCACTTTAATTAGAAGTTGTTTTTTTAAGTCTAAATGTTACAATTGACAGCTCTTGATTACAGTATACTGTAATGTTGAAGACTGTAGTCAATGGTTAAAACATTTTTGGGGGAGGGGGGACAATTTTATAAAGAAATCAGTATTTGTATTATAAAACCATTAAACCAAACAATCTTCACATAAAACTATTATGAGATATCTTTGTAATGTTGAATAATTATTCAATGATTAAATATCTACTAGGGGAAAAAACTATTCCAGAGACATCAGAGTAATGCTGACCTTTAGCCCCCAAAAAAGATGCTATAATGGCCACAGCCATATCCCCCTGCAGCCCAAGCCTGGTTGCCCACTGAAGCTAAGCAGGGTTGAGCCTGGTCAGTACCTGG
>JAUCNO010001819.1:18625842-18662908 GCA_032353835.1 Enteromius viviparus
TGGTTACATACTAGATACACATCTAGTTACTATGTTAGTACACAGGTATTAGGGACACTTAATATAAAGTGGGACCTAATGTGACACTGAAGACTGGAGTAATGAAGCTGAAAAATTAAAAAATTCTGCATAAATTAAATGTATTAAAATTGAAAAAGGCTATTTTAACATATTTCACAATAGAACTGCTAGTACTGTTATTTTTGATCAAATAAATGTATTTAGTAAGTTAGATATCATACAGTCAAACCATCATTAAAGTAAAGTCTGAAAAAAAAATTTTTTCTCCCTTATTTTTATTGGATTTATTTAAAATGTTACACCTGATATTTTAAACTAATATTTTAAACTTATTTCACAACAAACAAGCAAAAACACATCTGGATGGTCGAAATACTTTTAAATATGCAAGGTAGATTACAAATATCAAATATTTAGAAATGTGTTTGCAATTAATAACACAACAAGTACATGTTGTAACATTTATAGAAATTACACACCTAGTATAGTAGCAAAAACTAGAAAAAAGAAAGTTTCTCTACCGCCCCCTACAGTACAGGAACATAAATGCCCCGCCTTAAAAGTGAGCAGCATAAACTACTGCATTAATTATTAGCAAAGCAAATTGATGATTTTACTCTTTAAATTATAGGGTTGGGTACTGCTCACATTTCAACAGTACCTTCTTTCGGTACTTTACTCTCTGTGAATAAACAAAAACATCTATTTTAGTGAAAAAAATAAGTCTAAAACTCTTAATTTCAACATTCTGAACAATAGTGTCCTATAATAATTTCTTTTCTTTTTTTCTACCAGACACTCTTAGGTGTTTTATTGTTTTTTTCCTGATAATCAAATGAAGACATGAAACATTTATTTATTTTTAACCAGATGAAAATGAAACAGGTTTACTGTTAAAATAAATACATGGTAGATTGTAAATTGTGAATATTCCTTTAAAAAGTTTTTAATAATAATTGTACAATCAAGTGGTTGTAATAATTATTTTTTATCATTTCATTGTTCAAACTCACTTGAAGTGACTCACGGCATCCCTGGATATTAAGTTCATATGTTCATGCTATCATATAGAGATGCAGAGGCTGAATAAACTGCATTTGTGAACAATTTTCACTGAATATTGCATAGTATTAGGTGACCATGGTGAAACTGAGCTAAACTGGATCATTATGTCTTAAAACAAACCAAACAGCCCTCAATCGTCTAATGCAGAGATTCACCCCTGAGCCTTGCATACGCCGATAATAAAAGACAAGCAAACACAACATCCTTCTTCAAACTGATGCGACATGTGCCCCTTTCAATTGCAGTCAGGGACTTTACCTTCACCGTCTGCCGTGTTTGCATTCGCCTTTCTGATGTCACTCGCTGAGGAATTCAATAAAGCATCCCCGACTGAGACAAAAAAACAGCAGTGTTCCCACAGAGTAGCTGTATACTGTTCCTGAATTCACAATATTTCAGCGACCCAGGAGAGAAGCTTACGTCGAACGCTAAAGCAAGCAGCCTAACCGGGATTTTCATTTAAAACCGTTGCACGGAAATGCGCTTCAAATTTGCTCACAGCTATTTGGAATCACGTTCAGAGACAATACATATTCATAACACTGGAAACAAGGCCCTGGCTTAGCAAAAAAAAGATGCACAGAAACATGATGTGACTTGGGAATCACATTCTTGTCTGATTATAAAACACGACAGGGATGAGAAACACTGCACCTCTCATGTGACCGCAAGCGTTTGTTTGCGTTTCATGATTTATATGTTTTGTCTTATCAAGAGAGTCAGATAATCCTGTAATAATTTCATGGCGCCGTTCTGTGAGGACACACGTTTCTGTCAAGGAGGATGAAAATGCTTAGGGAAGCTCAATTTGCTGTGGTTATTATTGCCTGATGCATAAATGGTACAGAAAGAGACAAAATTGAACTCTTTAAGCATCAACAATAGCAATAGTTTATGGCCAGATTTAGAGGAGCAGCAGTTCACTACAGGTTTGAGTCCAGCTTGTGATTTTGCCAATAATTTCTAATCACTTCCTACTATATTGATCAATTAAAAAAAACATTGTAAACATTAAATGTACCTGTAATCAACAGTCAACCATAATACAGCCGAGTCCATGTAGGTACTGCAGGAGATCTGTGTGATAAACAAACCAGAAAAAAACTGCTTAAATAAAAACCTATTTCAAAATGCATTTCGAAATGTGGAAATTATTTTTTTATAGCTTTATTTATAATGGATATAAAAGCAACTCCTGTAGACGGCACTCTCCCCCGGACTGTACTGTGATTAAAGGGGTCATCGGGGGCCACATGCACTTTTACAAGCTGTTTGGACTGAAATGTGTGTTTGGGAGTCAAACCATTCTTAAATGCATGTTGTGTGGCGTCACACAGACAGAGGCCACTCCCACAATAGTTGATTGACAGCAGCGTGTCACACAGACTGAACCGGTGTCTTACCTCAGACCTGCCCTGAGTGAGCCGTCATCAGACCGAGACACAGAGACAAGCAAGTCTCCTACATTGAGGTGTTTTGTTGTTGAATGTATTAATGAACACAGCAGTAGTGATTTACCCCCGACATCTGAGTGACTGAAGACGCGGAAGATTAACGTTACGTTTGGTTCTGAAGGGATACAGTTGACCTTTGATCAACTGAAATGCGTTTATGTTCTCACGAATCATTCATGATCCAGCCTCTCCTACAGACGCAGTGAGTATAATTTCTTTTGTTGAATCTTTGCAAATGGCCTTTCTTAATGTGCTCATTAGCAAGTTTCACTATGAATACGGTTAAAAAAAGAGAGTGCCTCAGAAAAGAGGGGCGGGGTCAGCGGAGCTCGTGAAGATTTAAAGGGGAAGTACACAGAACAGAGTGGTTTCTAAAGAAGGGTAAAATAAGCATCATCTTTGAGAAATTTTAAAGCAATATATATTACAAACTTTCCATTAGGATGCTAAAGAATCATATTAGCTTGTGGAAAATTGCCTGACCCCTTTAAATGTTAGTGTTAATAATACGCCCAATAAACTCAATAAATCACATATATATTTCATTTGGTTTTAACAGAGGAATGCGTAAACAAACACGTCAAACCATTTTAAACAGTACCAGTCACAAGCGTCACTGCTTATTAAAATCCTCTGGTGTGTGGATTCTTTATTTACCTTGTGTACTGAGTTATTTTTGGATGCTGTTCATACATTTATTGCACTTGCACTGCTTTAATACTGCCATTTCTGTCATATTAGTAGGAAATAAACACAAACCACAGCCAACTGAACAGATGTGAGCTTACAGAGAAAACCACCGAGCTCATTTAGATATCGTCTTTTGATAGTTTGTCTGTCAGCAAACCTATCCTCACACAATTTACATCATTCAGAGACAAGAATAGAGTAATCGAGGAAATGTACATAATACCAAAAAAACAAATCTATGTGTATTTAAAAAACACACCAAGCCTTCTGACACAGAAGCAGCATTTAGCATGTGTCGCACACACGAGCTGGTTTTTCAGCACTGATCAAAGCCGCTTAATTACACAGGTGCTGCTTTTATTGGACGGTTATGCAATATTGAATAAATTTCACTTTAAAGACTGGGAAACAAATGTGGTGGTTTTTGTGGCATGTCATAAACATTGCAAGGGCTGAGCTGAAAAACAAAAAGTAATAAAGATTGTAAAACACAACCTGGATATTTTTGTTAAAAATAAATAAATGTTCAATTTCAAATTCTTATTAAGTGTATGAAGTCAGCTAAGAGTAAACTACAAATTTGTCCAAAAATCCTAAACTGAACTTATGTTGACTTAAAAAATAGTTATTAAATCTGACCAAAACTTTTCAGGACATTATGTGTTTCGTCTAATTGAGGGTTGCAGAGAAACATTGTAATCAATGTTTCCTCAAACTCTATTATTTCCAGCTCTAATCCTGCTGCTTTATGGGAGGCTTGGATGTTAACATCTCTTGATGAATGCTTGCGTTCACTCTCTCTCTCTCGCTCTCTTTCTCTTACACACACACACACACACAAATGTGCAAGTGCACATACAAAAACACACAAACCTTCACGCACTTACCTTGTGAAGTTGGTCTGGCTTTGTCCATGCACCCATCCTAACCCCAAAAACAGAAGCCCCAAATGCCACACGCACAAACCACCCCACATCCTTCTTCTCAAAGAGGCACAGAGAACGAGTCAGCGAGGGAGCGGAGGACAGGGGCGAGTTTAAGGGCGTGTAGGGCGACAGGAGGAGGATTGAAAGAGGGATTCAAGAGAAAGAGTGAGAAGGGAAAGAGTTAAGGATCCCAGATGCCCTCTGTTGAATCAGAAATACACATATTTAAAAATGGAATGAAAAACTCTAAACCAAAAACCTCTAAACCTGTCTGTTTTGTTGAGATATGCCTATCCAATAAATCACATTTTAAGGGTAAATTATGTTTTCCTTGCTTCTAAACGTATTAACAATATATTTTGAGTAAAACCAGAGCAAATATGTGTTGTTCAGTTTTTTTTTGTGGTTATATGTTGTAGATCTTTCTCTCTCTTGCCAGGCCTGTCGTTACATTGCGGTGCAGGGAAAGAATGCATGTCGAGCCAAACTTTCTTACCAGGGCACTGGCAAACATGTTATTAAACGCCTTTTATATCTCTCATTTAGCTCTGTGCAACAATCATGGTTTTTGTTTGTGCATCACTTATTTGTGCGTGTGTTTGTAATTTGTGTGGGCTTTTGTTAATGACTGGAAAAACCTCTGTATGTTTTTATAGCTTAGTGGACATTCTTGTCCGCTAAAAGCCTGTGGTTTAGTATAAAAACGTCTTATTTTTATTTCCTCTGCCTCTTCCAAAGCAAACAGTGTATGTTTCAATTGTATACACGCTGTGTATTCTTATAATTTCCAGTTTTAACCTCAATAATTGGTATATATGCAGACCACAACAGTATGAACCATAATCTTTTTATTCATTTTCATATACAAAGAAATACACAAAATACTTACAAACTGTTCAAGGACAACTTGAAGTCAAAGCTGACAAAGAGGAAAATGTCTACAACGGATTGCCAACACTTAGGTCACCCAAAATAACGTGTTTTTTTTTTAAACCGATATGACTTTGCAGTTCATCTTTTATGTTCTACAAACTATTTTGGGTTCACTGTCCTTTTAAACGTCCTCTTGTCTTTGACGGTACAGTTCACATACAAACCATTAAAAGCCTCCGCTCTTTCGACCCAGTAATGGGCGGCAGCTTCTTCTGGCCGTGACCTCTGGAGCTTTTCTTCACTCAGTACTTTAAGAAGATGCCTTGAGCTTTGAAAGTTCACGGTTGCCATGGTTACTGTAGTGACATATAAATGCTGAAAGTGAACTGTAACAGACCACTGAGACTCTCGGTGGAGCTGCAATTCATTGCACACAAAAGATTTAACAATTAACAAATTGTGCACCATAATGTATAAAAAAATATTCATAACAATCAAAAAAAGGAAAAGAAAAAAAATGTGTTGTATGTGCAAATTTGGTCAAAAATTCCTACTTTGTATATATACCTGTAAAAAAATTATAACATTTCCAAAACATTTGGGAAATGTTCAAAAGCACAAGGTGAGAAACAGTTAAGACTGTCCTCAAAAGGCAGTGAATCTGTTGCCCTTTCTAAATGTACATCTTACAACACCTAAATCAACTTAACACAGAGTTTAAAAGTCCGTTCATATTGATAACTGTAACCATAACTATATTAATGCCACATCAAGGGATGATGTTGTTTCTTTATAAGCTTGAGCTGCAGTTCTATCATTTGATGCTTTTAATGATCAAGCTCTTTAAAGTTAGATCGATAATCTAAAAAATAGATTCCAAACCATTATTGTTAAATAGCTGTGGTGTGGACTTCCCTATTCTTCTAAAATTAGAAGATTAAAGCTTTATAGTTATAATCATGGTTATAGTTATCATCCTTGGTGTGAAGAGCACTTAACCCATTCTTCAACATTAGAAATAGTCGTTTAGCATGCCACAAAATGGGTTTCTGCAGGCGACTTGAACTGGAAATGAACAAGTGGCGTCTCGGAGTCCAATCCAGAGTGGTCTAAAGCTACAATACCCTTTCTGCCCCACAGAACAGATCATAATGTCTTTGCAATAACCAAAATATTCTGAAATTTTGATAATCACAGTCTTTCAACAAAGCATTTTCTGCTTTACATTCATCACCGGTCAGCCTTCCCGGAAAAGTAGCATTTATTTATAGAAATAAATACAATTGGGTAATTTAATGAGTACACAAAAGATGTCACCCATCACATTGTCTTTAGTGTGTCATCTGTGTAATTGAGGCACCCATTTCCTCCTCGATCTGTGAGGTCACTCCCTGTTCTTCTATCACCATTTCTTGGTCATTGATTTGCGATGACATATTAGTCTGGTTTTCTCCTCCAGCCTCGCTCTTCTCCATGGCTGTGTCTGCTTGGGTGTGTTTCTCAGCAGCGGCGCCCTCTTCTGTCACCTCTAAAACACTGCAGAACTCCATCTCGTGGATCTCCACATCGAAGGGGGCCGCAGACGGGACCGAGGGGGAGGGCCTACAGTCCACACATGCCTGAAAAGACACATTGGATATAAATCAAACAGTCACGACTGAGTGCTTAGTGGTGTATTGTGGGAGTTATTGTCTGCGAAACTTAAACTTACAGAAATGTTGATGGCCCGAGGCAGGCGTCCAGTACGGATCCAAGGGTGAACCTGGCTCAACTCACTCTTCTGCTCCTCGGTGAAGCGAGGCTGCTGTTTCTGCATGGCTCTCAGAGCAGCACGGTCCTCTTTCAGCACAGAATCTCTGTCTCTGTGATGAAACACATTTGTCTGGTTAGTTAACGTTTACCATTACAACTTTCATCAGTCCCTTTGATGATTTATTATGCGATGTTAGCATGGAAATGCATTACTTTTTTCTATTCATGTTTCAGTGTGACATTCTAATGTCATAAAGAGATGTACGTGTTTGACTTAATGATCCTAGTTCCTTTATGATTTTTTTGTTGTGCACAATATTTCAAATAAAACATTATATTTATGTTTTGTTTTATTGCTGATTTGGCTCTTAATTAAAAAAATAAATAAACTAAAACCCTGATCTGTAAAAAAATAACTGAAAATGTAACTGGCACATGATTCCCAACTCTAGTTTTGTAGTAAATGCTGTACAGTGTTGATATTTACCTGACAGGCAGCTGATAGGTCATCATAGTCTTCTCATCTGTGTTGGCCATGAGAAGCCAGATGGGGTCTTGTAGGACACATTTGATGAACTGTGCCTCTCCATCACCCTCTGCTGTCTGCTTGCGGGAGTGGCTGTTCTCTGATGAGTCAACACTGCCAAAGTACTTGCTTGTATTGCTGCTCTGACTGCTTCCTGTTAAAGTCAACAAAAAAAAAGAGAAAAGTCATTTAAGTAAAGTAATCTTTTTTTAGGTAACAACTGCTGAATGACATGTGGTTCCTTCAGACCAAAATAAATGTTTACATACTATCGGTGTACTGTATATATGAACACAAATATGTAGATAACATTAAAAAATGTGTGTGTGTGGGCGAATATATACATACATCCAGTATATATATAAAAATCTAACATATTTTTCTAAATATATACATAACACAAAACACACTGTACACACACACACACATATATAACTTTTTTTTTTAATGCAATTTAACATTTTGCAGCCTAAAATGTATCCATTTATAACTTTATTAAATAAATGTATAGCCACTTACTAGTTCTACTTCCTGATGAGCTGCAGCCATTGGACCCTGATCCAGAAGACCCTAAGCCTGACCCAGAAGATCCTGTACCTGATGAGCCAGTGCCCGAGCGAGAGTCCTCCTGTAACAGCAGGTCTAGCAGATCACTGGAGGTGGACGTGGCGTCTTGATTGGACTCATTTGTTTCACCCTGCAAAGACATAAAACCACAAACCATTACTAAATAACATGATTAAATAAATGACATAAGTATCTTCACAGCTGATTATTAAGAATGTTCTTTGATTCACGGAATACTCCACTTTTTTTGATAATAGGCAAATTTTCCAACTCCCTTGAGTTAAATAGTTGACTTTTAGAGTTTTTAATTCCATTCAGCTGATCTCCGGTTCTAGCGGTAGCATGGTAAAACTCTTGAGTTGGAAAATGAGCCTATTTCCAAAGTGTTCCTTCAATGCTACGCTTTCTGATTTAGAAATCTTTTCAATGGAAGGTACAACTGCTCTTTTCTTGGAAGAATCTTACAAAGGCTGTCAAAAAACACAACTGAGTCACATTTAAATCCACAAATAAAAACATAAAAAGAAGAAGTGCTGTTGATAAACAAATTTCGGGAGGAGCAAGCACGCATGAATAGCCTGGAATCGCATTTCCTAATCAATCCCGTCTTGTCCAATCAAAACCACAAAAAAATAGTGATATTTAAATGGTATTGATATTGAATACTGAAACATAACATTGTTTTAAATAATCGGTAAGCTAATTAATCTAACTGTACATTTCCTTACATTTTCATTCTCTTTTGAGTCCACCGCTGAACCTCTCTGATTGGAGGAGGCCTGTCCTCCAGCTCCACCTCCTTGTCCCCCCATAGGAGACGTGGTCTGTTGCCCTGATGCCACCTCAAAACGATTGCTTGGAGACTCCTCCAGCTGCAGCAGATTCAAGGGTGAGGAGCATCTAGACTGAAAGAGTGGAGACTCTGCTCCTTCTCTCTCAGGGGCCTCTCTTTGGCTGTAGGATTGAGGGGTGCTGGAGCGAGAGTGGGCACGTGGGATGGGGGTTGGGACCTGACAGGGCGCAGGGGAGGCTGTACTGACAGCAGCGAAAGGGAAAGCTGAGTTTGTGCTGTAGAAGGGGCCCATGCCCATGTTGGGCTGTGGGAACATGTAGTTGGGTAATACCAATGCCATCATTGGGTGGACCATGGGAGGTCCCATCTGCGAGTTCTGAAGGGGAAAGCGTAGACCCGTCTGTATATTGGGGTCTGGAACCGGATGGGAAAAGGGGGGATAGACGGGATATAAAGGAAGGATGCTAGGTGGGTACGGGACAGAGGGAACGCTAGCTTGTGACCCTGAGGTGGGCCAAGAGGAGGAGCTGGGTGAAGGACCCATGGGTATGGAGGAATTAGAGGGCCTGTCCAGAGTGGGAACCCCTCTTAGTGGGTTAACTGGGCTACGAGACCGCGTCTGCTCTGAAGTTTCCTGGTGCTTCAGTCTTTTGCCTCCTCGACCTCGTCTACGCCCACTACTGCTTGCTGCTGGGTAATCACGAGAGCAGCGCACACCTTAAAGTCAAGAAAAAGACATCAAAAATACAGTTAAAGCGGGAATATTGTAAAATATTACTACAATTTAAAATTATGGCATTCCATTTGAATGCATTAAAATGTAATTTATTCCTCGATGTTGATGTTAACAGGGCTGAACACTCTATGAGCACATTCTCACCTCTTGATAAAGGTGCAGTTGCTCGCCGGCGCACAGCTGAAGTTGAGTCAAACACTCGGAGTTTGCTCAAGTCTCTGAAGCGACACAGGAAGTTCTGCTCCTCTTGCTGTGTGTGAGCTGACAAAACCTCTTTTGTGAGACCCAACCTTTCTCCTCCAGATCCTCCTGGACCTCCTCTTCTCCCTGCATCTCTGTCAGGAGCAAGGTTAGGAGGCAGAGAGAGCATCATTGTGGGAGGAACTTGAGGTTGAGCGGCAGGAGGAGCGGCATTCAGAGTAGGCGGGGCTTCTTCCATTACGATATCTGTGGGAGCGAGGTGAAACAAACAGAGGGGATGAGAGGAAAAACTAATAGTTCCCCAAAAACTGGTCACAACAACAAAATAAAGGCACTTGATTGCTATGATTGCTTTGCTGTATTATGCGTCTTTGATGTCTTCTCTAATTCCTCTGAGATACACATACACTTGCCCACCTGACTCAGGAGGTTTCTTGTCACCCACATGGACGATGGTGCTGCTGAAACTGCATTGAGAGGTGACCGAGGCTACACTTTCAGCTTTACTGTGCATGGCCATTGGGGGTAACAATGTACTCTCCTCTACCAGAGACATGGACGGACCTGCAGGTTAGAGTATCTGTTAATACTAGTGTTGTTGTCAAGTCGAGACCAAGACCAGAGTGTAATGAGACCAAGACAAGACCAAGACACGATCAAGATTATGAGAGGTTGAGACCAATTCAAGAGCAAGACCTAGGTAGTACAAGACCAATTCAAGACAAAACCAGCTCTCCTGAAATTATTCTGAAAGACCCACATTTACTGAACAGTCTTTTTAGGAATAATTTTTAACCCTGGGTAAAGTATAACCAGTATAACAAGGGAAGCAAGATAACCAGGATTCCTTTTACCCAGGGTTTAAAATGACCCAGTGATAAGCCCTTATAGAGCAGTTACCAATAAATTAAAACAAAATCATAAAAAACACAATTCATCTTTGCTCTGTGGCACAGAAGCCACATCTGAATTAGTACAATTACAACTTCAGAAGTATTGTTGAGATTCATCTTTTTTTGAATACAGAAATATAATGGAAAAACAAAATGAATATGAATATCAAACTTAAGGCTAGGAACATGTCAGAGTAATTTAATCAGCCAATTCATTCATAGCAATCGATTCATTCAGAAACAAATCGCCGTCATTTGTTGCTCAGAAACTTACTACAGTTTTTCTAAGGATTTGTTTGGAACTCTTTTCGTTTCTGTTTGGTTATTTGTATTAGTTTTGGTGTATCTTTGGAGTTCCTCATTCAATTCTGACTGCGCACAGCAGTATCAAAAGAAATCCAATTAGAAACAATTAAATGTCTGCATTTGAAGCAGGAAGTTCACATCACATTAAGGTGGTTACAAATAAATCAGACAATGCACCAGCAATTTTGTAAGCTATTGTGGTCTTGACTGCTTCGTTTAGTCTGAAACCAAGACAAGAACTAGAACAAATGCATTAGAGATGATGACAAAGCCAAGAACTTAAAAAAACAACAACAACAAAAAAATAGTTCTTAAAAGGAAAATTCTGTCATTAAGTACTGATCCTCATGATGTTCCAAATCCGTAAGTCTTACAGGTTTGGAATGACATGAGAGTAACTAATAACAGAATTTACATTTTTTGGGTGAACTACACCTTTAAGATCAGTTTTGAGTACTACACATATTAATAAACAGAATATATTTAGTACTTTTATACCAATTGTATATTAACTCTTTATAGACATTTGATCCTTGTTGAATAAAAGTATTCATTTATCTTTTCTTTCTTTAAAACAAATTTATATGACTGACCCCAAACATTTAAACAGTACTGTAAATTTTACAAGATTGGCTATATTCCAATGTAAACACCTTATGCATAATCATTTTTTTTTAATAATACAATAACTCCAAATTTGTTAGGCTTATGGCAGAATTCTGAATTCTTTCAAATATTCAGAAGTCTAGTGCTCTTTAGTTAGTGATGTTTTGTCAAAGCACTGATACCTCATAAGCATGTACTAATTAGTTCGAATATTCATGCCGTTGTGATCTTGTAAAATTTGCATAAACCTTCAAGTAAATAGTGTGTGCTCAAAACTGGCGTCGTTAAATAAAATTTTAAATGGTAGCTGCATTGCCATGGATTATAAACATGCAACTGCATTGAATTAGTACTGTGCTGCTTTAGTTTATCTTTGGATCATCACCTTTAACATTGCCTGGAGCGTCCTGCTGTTTGTCATCATCAGAGGTGGAGGAAGCAGTGCAGGAGGAAGAGCCACACTTCCTCTTTACCGTATTTGGGATGTTACAGCTCTCTAGATACCTGATGAACCAAATAAAACCCTTAGTCATTTGGCCTGCCACCAGATAGTCATCACAAGGACCAGAGATGCTCCTCATACAATTAAATGATTAATCAGGAACACTCAATCAGTGATAAAAAATACAATAATGATCTGAAACACCAACCTTATGATGCCATCCAAGGAGTTGATTTGCTGATAAGAGAAGGTGGTGGGCGGCTCCTTCTGCACAATCATAGAGGGTGCAGAGCTTTTCGAGGGTGGAGCAGCACTAAGACAGAGACTGTTGCCCAGTGCATTAGCTGCTTGGCCAGCACCTATTTAGCAGAGAACATCTTGAGATTAACAACCTTGAAAAAAAGATTTAATCATAGCCAAAGGCTGTGTCTTTAAAGCTACTATGAATACACTGAGTGGTTTCGTACCTGCGGTGGAATGTTTCTTAGGAGGAGGTCGGTTGCGGGATTCAATGAACACTTGTTGTCCACTAGTCTTCACCATGTGAACGTCTTTGCAGATTTGCTGGAAGGTCATCTATTTGAAAAGCAGTTCACTTTATTTTAGTGTTTCCCATCTATCTCTGGCCTGCCTTTTATGTCTAAGAATACTTCTAACAAGCACCTTAAAATTTTATATTTTTCAAGGTCAGGAGAAAATGTTACTGTTTTCAGTCATGTATGGACTGAACTTGCTAAAATGAGGGGCTTACATTGTGAACTAAAAGAAGTAAAGTGTTTTTAAGCACTCACAGGTTTGCGGAGTTTTGAGGGGTCTTCCAGACCCGGTCCGCTGCTGTCTGATGAGGAGGCCGCACTGGGCTGGTGCTCATGGGATCCGTTGCTGGCCAGACTCCCGTAGCCATGAGAGCTGCCGCTGTGGACGGGCTGCACCAGTAGCCTGTGGATCTGTTCGCTGAGCTGAGCGATGTCTGGGGACAGGGTCCGCTCCTCCAGACCCCTTGGTGGGGTAAAGACATCCTCGTTCAGTGGAGAGCTGGAAGAAAAGAGTCCAGAGGTAAATGTGTGTATGTAGAAAATATAATAGGTAGAATATTTGTTTCATTCACTCACTCCGATTAGTGACTTTTTCTGTGCTACATCAATACACCAGTACATTAGGCGGCAAATGATGAGTGCATTTTGATTGCTATGAGCAAGTCATTATATTATTCACTCTAATGGTGCGTTCACACCAGGTGCGAATGAAGTGACGTGCTTGACGCGTGATTCGTGGGAATCGCTCAAGTTGAAAAATCTTAACTTTGGCAAAAATTTGCGCCGCGCTAACCAATCAGGAGCTTGCTCTAGTAGTTTGTACTAGCAAACGGAAGCAGAATTCCGAAACTATGGGGGACAAAATCATGATCGCTGTATGTGGAGGAGCTGTACGATACATCGATACAATTATTTTATACTCATTAGCCTCTGCTTCTGCTTTGCTTCTCCTTTTTAATGAACTGAACAACTGTGTGAAGCAGTAATAATGTGTGCATGTATACAGTGTTGCTGTGTAGAAGCACTGCGTCACTGCATGTTGGAAAAAAAAAAAAAAAAAAGGTCCTTTGGAAAAATATAGAGCTCATGAAAAATCTGTCTGTGTCCACATGATGGAGCATGTGCTTATGAGTGTGCACTCATTACATACTGGTGTGTAGGTGGTTTGTGATTGCGAAATTACGTGTGTATGTCTGTGTGTTTATACTAGTGCACATGTCTAGAAGTGTGAAAAGGGTAGAAAATTAAAGTGTACTGAAGATGGAGCTAGTTGTGCATATTTAAAGTCTAAAAATTTTGGATCTAGTGTGTACTTGGGTTCTTACGTTCTGACTTTGTGCCGGCCAACAATGAAGGCCACTTTCCTGCTCCAGGGGTTAATGAAAGAGGACCAAGAGGTGTCGATGGTCACATACTCTCCATTATTTGCACACATCCGCAATGGAGCATGATCAAAGGGCTGCCCTGCAAATTGAAGAACTGAAAGAGAAAATTTTATTTTTTATTTAAATCAAAGAAAGGAAACAAAGATTAGAGAGAGGAAGGGAGAGTGACTCACTCTTCTTATGGATGGCCACCATAATTGGTCTGTCATCTGGATGGATGTACAGCAAGACTGGGGTTCCCACCAGGTCCTGAGGCAAGTACCCTAACAGAGGAACTGCCCGCTCATCCACCTCCTGAAAGAGACAGCTGGGGGTGTGACTGGTGGTGAATACCCTTTTATCTGTAGGAATGCGAGGGGCTGGATGAAGAGAGAAAGAGAAAAAAGAAACCCAAACAGAGTTTAAAAAGCGTTTGCAGTTTTTCAGTTTGTTTCAAAAGATTTAAAAAAATATATTATTATTCGTAAAAAAGAAATGTACCTTCATATCCCGAGTGCACTCGCTCTGCGATGAGCAAACAGCAGGGTTGAGGGTAAGCTGCGTCAGAGTCTTGAAGCGTGAGCAGGTAGGGGGTCAGTCTGAATGGGAAGTACCTTACATCGCCACTGGTTGAGATGTCTCCACTGATGCGACAAAACATGGGCTTCTCTTGAGTGCAGTCCACTGGTGGAGAAACTAGTGAAAAGAAAGATCCAAGTTGTTTTTAATTGTACTGCATGGCTATAACTGGTTACAGATCAAAACAGAACTGTGAATCCAGGTTCTACAACATGCACAAACATACCAGAGCCGATGCAGGAGGCCCAAGAGGGTAGTTTGCAGGGTGCCGTGTTGCTGTAGAAGGTGCTCACATCCTGTGGGGCCAAAAGCTCAGAAAACAAAACCCCATGGAGCTTTTCTGGTTTACTGCGCAGAAGAGATGAAGCCTGTGGGGATATGTACACAACCTTCCCAGACAGGAACGAAACTGCCATTGAGAAAGTGTCCTGCACAAGAAAAGTGGAGAATTTGGGTCAGAATGATTTTGCCATCTAGATCATTTCTGATGCATCTGTAACTTGTCTTTGTTTTTGCTGGCAGAGTTAAAAAAAACGAACTGCATTGATGAAACTGAAAGGCAACATACTGTGTTTTTGAGTGTGTATTCGGAGGTGATATTATCCAGTTCTTCAACAGTGAAGGAGGAGAGATCCAGACTACAGCCATGGCACTCCTCAACATTCCACTGATGATAATACTCCTGATTGGCTGCAAGATTCAAAGAAAATCTTTGAAATGCATGAACCCACAAACTCAATTCCTATAGAAGCAATGTATAATGCCGGTGCTTGCAGTAGAAACGAACAGAATTCCAAAAATAACTCCAGAACTCAAAACCTACATATGAATCTCCCACTCACCTTTGACTTGTCTGACACAGCTGAGGGCGTATTTGAGGGCGTTAAGGGTGCTGGAGCGTCCCTTCATCTTTCTCTCCGGCGGCAGACGGATCTTCAGCTCATTCAGGGCTCTCATCAGCTCTTTCTGAGTCTGGATGCGAGCAGACTGATTACTGCTGCAGCCGCTGGTGGATGGTGGGTCTTGTTCAGAGCTGGTACTCAACAGGCTGTAAGCCAGAGAGCTGCTGGGTGGAGAAGGGCTGTGAGAGTTTGAGCTGAGGGAAAACAAGAGACTTAGTATATTATTTTAATAACCCCTTCAGAATTAGCTTTTCAAGCATCATTTGCATTAGTGTTTGTTTTTATGTATGAATAATAATGATTTACTCATCCAAATAATATTATTATGGTCTTCTCCATACTAGGCCCCCTGGTTAAGAAAGTAGACTTAAAAAGTGTAAGAATAGTGATGATTTGTGCTCTGTAAGTCTCGGGAAGTCATGCAATAGCTCAAAACGTATTGACTGATTTCACAGACTAGACATCAATAACATCGAATACCATTCTGTGGTGTCTTGTAACCACATTTGATATAGGTCATATAGCAGAGGGGAGATTTTTAGTCAAGAAAAGGATTTACATTACAAGCAGTTAAATGTTCACTGATCTCTCTTACCTCTTGTTGCTCTCCGTAGTCTCCAGACACATGGCAGAGTCTTTTCCATTCTGACTGGAGGAACTCTGATAACTTCTATTTGACTGTCTGCCCCTGGATCCATTCCCTCTCTCCATCCTTCCTTCCCTCTCCCCAGAGTCATTTCCACTTGATAATCCATCCGTATCATCAGAATTTGTCCCTTGGTTGTCACCTGAGGATCCTTTGGGATGAGATACCCCTCCTGGAGATGATCCAGTCCCGCTATTCACCAGATTTGATGAGGGAGAACCCTCACTCATGCCACAGGATCTGTTTACAAGCCCTGCCTTTTTCTCGACCCCTCCTGCTCCTATGTCTGTATCATTGCTGGGGGCGGAGTCTGAGTTGTCATCACTCATAATAATACTGTAAAAATAAGTTGTTTGCCGAGGTGACAGTAGATTACACAGAGTTTAATAAGTTCACTATGTTGGACTGCTTGAACTACAGTGGGAAACCATTTTGGTGCAAATATTTTTTATAGATTTTGCCCGTAAACAAAAATCATGGCGTTTCACCAACACGGCCTTCGTCTCAGCTCCTCAAATCAAGTAATAAGTAGCAAGATTGTTGTTCAGCTCAGAAAAACAGACACGACTGGTTGTTACAAAACAGACTTGGCTGCTTCCACGGAGGCAGATGGAGTGTGACAGTGAAAAAAACTGTAAAATACAGCCACTGGGAAATTAGGCTTCTTGTTGAGGTCTGGCCATTCGGTCTCCTTCTCTTTGTCCTCTGTGGTACTCTATCTCTTCTCGGAGGATAGCTAATGGGACAAAAAGCAAAGAAAAGTATCAGTCTCAAACACATGTACAACAGGATATATTGAACTGGTTAGTCATCTTATATTAGGCCCCATAAACGCTAATGGATAATATTATTGGAGAACAGCTAATTCTTTATCAGGAAGTGCTACTGAAGGATGTTTTCAGCAAGGTAAATTGCAATTTGTCAGAAAATTTTGCACAGACTCAAAGGGGTGCTGCATGTGACAGATCTCATATTTCACACTCCCAAGTTGGCCATTATTGAGGCTTTTTCTAGTCTCCTTGGTAACCAAAAATGCTATGTAAAACCACACATCCAGTCTCTACCTTCTCTGCCTTCAACCACACAAGCTTGTTTTTGGCATTTTGTCAACTACAGTGAACAAACAAGGATTTATAAATGACACAATGACATCAGCATTGACCCCACTTCTCTTTTGATTAGGGTCACCAAGTTAGATTGTTTCAATCCTTACTAACAAGTTTTGATTCGATTTCCAATTCGATTCAATTATTTGAATAATGATTATTCTGGCTATATATCAGGTACAGTACATGACGTAGAAATGATAAGGAATATGTTATAAGGTGCATTAGCAAAATGCTACTTTCTAGAGAATTTTTTCTAGCTGACTAATGTGTTCATGATCACGGAATACTTTTTTTGCACATTGCACAGTTATTTCTAAGTGATCTTAAAACAAAATGCAGCCACCACATTCACATTTATTCCCTGCAAGTCTTAATCTCATAAGACAACCAGGCGCTGAAGTAAGAGTATATAATATATATACACACACACACACCCTGAGTGTCCTTGTTCTGTCAGACTTGTTTTCACTTACTCTCTGGGATTGTTACTGTGATCCTAATGATCAGATTCCATTTGTGGAGCTACTGTATATAGACATGCACACAACATTGAATGTTATTCTAAAGCATTTTAGTGAGTGGCAAAGAATAAATACACTGAAAACTGGCTCCTGGTTCCAAAATAGGTAATGCACGTAAACGTGGTACCGGATTAAAACCAAAGCCCTGTTTATTTTTAATACCTTTCAGATGGAACACTTTGACTTTACAGACATACTGTTTGTTAAAAGACTTCTTTTGTGCTTAAGAAACTGTTACTGAACTATTTATAATTCACTTAAATGGCTGTATTTCAGACATAGATTAGGAGTCAGCACAGCTTTGATCACCATGAACCCTTTAGTTCACAACTAGATTAAATGTCCAACAAGCAATTACACAAAGCACAACAAGGGTGAAAATGTTTAAAGGCAATTGCCTTGCAATTAACAGTCTGAGATATTACCAAAAAGCCAAAGGTTTAAATCACTACCAGGTGGCTGATGAAAGGAAGTGCATCCGCTGATTTCAAGCTGTTTCAGTAATAAGCACACAAACCCTTTCAAATCAAATGGGTCTTATTAATGTGACAATTAAATAAATAACTACAAGGTAAGTGTCTTATATATAAGAGAGTGTCCCTCATACACAGTAAACGATGGCCACAACAGTTAAAAAGCAAAAAAAAATTGCATCATTTGCAGAAGGAAAACAAACAGACATGTAAGATGCTCACAGATGCTGCTTTTATTATGACAGACCATGTGTTTTGCTCTTCTGGGCCAGATCAGGGCTGTTTATTTGAAATGAATTTGTGTGTGGGTGTTCTCTAGCACACGCACTCATGACACCTGTTTTGCACCAGTTTATACTTGTCCATGCAAACAAACAGGAATCTGCATCAAACATATATAGCCATAAAGTTACTACAAAACTAACCACCAAGTAGATGTCAGATATGATCTTGGAACTACACAAGAATCTTATGTGTAGTGGAGGTCGAAGACACTGGAAAATATTTAAAGAGTATAAAATACTATATTAAAAGGTTTTCTTTGGTACAGTACAAAATAAAGTCTATTTATTAATTTAGGACTTATGAAAGCTGTTGCTCACAGGGATTCAGGTTCAAGTCTTACATGGTCATGTCTTTAGTAAAAGTGAAAAGGAAACAAACGATTAAAAAAATACGCCTCCAAATATCTCCAACCCTAATGCCACATGAACAACTTACATTCCTTCTGGGTTCAACCCGACGCTAATGCGGATGTGCATGGATGAAGGTTTGGAGAGAAGACTAATAAACTGGTTAAGCTACATTTGTTGTGATCTGGTGGCTCGCTGCGCGCGCGCTGCCATTCAGACGTGCCTTCACTGCGTGCGTGATAAACACAGCACACATGTCTGCTGATTCCCTCAAGCTGAGCGCTTCACTCACTGCCATGGTCACTGCTTATGGAAAGAACTACCCCCTTTACAGCTTTTATTGGTATGTTATCAAAGTTCTTTTTAATTAGGTTTTAACTGACCCATTTTTCTGCAACTTGTATATCCTTCATCCATTTTTAACCAGCTAAAACTGAGAAAAAAAAACGTATCAAGGTCTAAAAGGCAAAAATAATGCAAAAAATAAAGGGTCTCAATTAAAAATGGGAAGTTTCACATGATTAGGGTAAATTGTTCTATGACCAAAGCAGTTTATTTCCTGTTTGCTCCTTGAGAATTTCCAAAACGATGTTATGCATAATAGTAGTAACCCTAGAACGTGATCCAACTGTTTAAAATAGCTAAGATAAGATAAACATATGACTTCAGCATGTGCAACCTAATTTCTTAATGGTGTAATAAAAAAAAAAAGATAAACCTCTGTGACTCTGAAAGTCTCTCTGTGGTTCAACAACAGACACACATTAATCATCTAGGCACCAACACGTTTCCAGTAAGATACCGTGCTTCAAATAAAGAACTTTATGCTGACCAGGGGTGCGTTTCCCAAAAGCAACCAGGTCGCAAGTTCCGTTGTTACCATTAGAGTTCAATGCAACTAACGATCATAGTTAGCTAGCGATGCTTTTGGAAAACATTCCCCAGATTGTTGCACAGCGTCTACATCGGACCCGAGTGGTGCCAGTGCCACGCATTTACATAGACTGGTGGCTATTTATTTAAAAACAAGGTCATAAGCATATGGTTTCATATGTGGTGTCAGGTGTTTTGACTGACTGCTTGTGCTTGGCAATGTAGAGGTGTTTTTCTCTAATGCATAATTTACTGTGCAAAAACTGACTGTACATCGAGTCTTTCTTTTTGTAAACTAAACCAACAAAAACCAAAACATATATATAAAATAGAACAATTATGTTTATTTAATATTGTTCCATTTGACTCCAATTACAACAACAAAAGATATCAATCAATGGCACAGAAGTCCTGGTCCATAAACAGCTGCACAGAAAACACTGAAATAAACAGGACAGGGACTAAAATTAAAATTTAAAGTTAAAATTGGGTGAACCCAGCTCTGCAAATACAGCAAAAGGTCATTTGACCAATACAGTAACTAAATGTTACAGACTGACCTCCCAGTCAAATACAGAGAATATGAACTAGGGAAATGGAGTACAGTAGCCTATATTTGGAATGTAATAAAACTTGTCAGTTACCCTGTTTTATTTATTCAATCTAAAATCCCTGGTGAATAACATCATATCCTTCAGATTTATTCATTTATTGGTTAAAAAAAACTGATCTATTTTGGCATTGACGTTCACAGGCCACTGCAGTTCCTTTACAAACCCCTAGGAGTTTGTAAACCACTAGGTGAGAAACACTAATGCAGAGGTTTTCACATTTCATACACAGCACATATCATCCAGCTCAAAACTATATTACAGTATAAAACATGTAAAGACAGAAAGATGACTTTTCACCCCAAAGTAAAAATTCTGTAATTATTTACTAACCCTTCAATAGTTCTAATCCTGTATGAATTTCTTTTGAAAAGTTTGTAACCAGGCAGTTTTGGGTCACCACTGACTTCCATAGTATTTTTTTTTCCCACTATGGAAGTCAATGGTGACCAAAACAGCCTGGTTACAAACTTTCTTCCAAATCTCTTTCTTTGTGCTCAGCAGAACAAAGAAATTCATACATTTCTGGAACTCCTCGAGGGTGAGTAAATAATGACAGAATTTTCATTTTTTGGGGGGGTGAACTATTCCTTTAACTACCTTACCATCTTATCCAAAACAATATTCTTTGACATGTATTATGCTTTATAGGGGAGTGGGGCAAGTCGTCACACGTTTAACTCCATACAAGGTATATAAAAAAATCATTGTCTTCCATTTCTGCCAGTAACTTACTCTTACATACAAGAACATACCAGCAACAAAGACGATCATGATGATACTTCAAATACCATTACATGACTTGCCTCACTTTTCATACAATCTCCTTTCGATTTCTCGTAGAAATACCAGTTGACTAATTTTTATCTTTCGTTTAATATAGAACTTCATGGAGTCTGACGAAGAACCGACAAGCCAAGAAAGACTGTATTTGGCCTACGCATTACAGTTTCACCCTGTAACGTTATAAGGTTATAAAGCTACGTCATCAAAAATGTGAAAAATCTTAAAGCATAGGAAATTAAAAAAACAAACAAAAAAAACTGTTTTTACGTTTTAGGACATGAATTTAATAGTAGAATATAAGTTACGATACATATGATGCATTCGGACCAGCCGCATCATGTGGCTTCGTGCGCAACGGTCTGTGGCTATTCGGTCAACGCTTATACCACATTCATCGAAATTAGTACCTTCTCTTAGACAAATCTAACGGTGTAAACATGCGAATAAAATTGTTACTAGACGGCCGTCTGAAATATAATAGGTTCAATATAGACAGAAGAAACACGCCGCATATAACCTCATTGCTGGCCTTACCTTGCAGATCTTACTGTGTCGTTTTCTCCTGAACGTGGACAAATTCCACTATATTCATGCGTCGAAAAAGTATTACAATGTATTCCAGATGTTATGTCCGCGGAGTAAAAACACGACTTAGTGCGTATGTGGTCCACTGACAATGCGCTGTTATTGTTAGAGATCTGTTTCACCACGACTCCAGACACACACGAATACACGTGCTTCCCAATCTGTCCACAAACCTCTTGAATCGAGGAATTCTATTGGCTGTTCTCGCAGAAAAACACGAGTTCTATTGGGTGACCCCGCCCGTTCAGGGCGAAGTGTTCCCTGATTGGCCAACGCCAAGGGCGCTCGGCACATGTTTATCTGTTGTCACGTTGCAGCGCGCCTGGTGTTGTAATACATAAGAGTGCAGGCGTGCAGTGGGCAGTGCGACGTTTTCTTGTTGATGTAGATTCGCATGAATAAAACAATCAATGATTTACGTGCAAATATAGGCTGTTTTATGGCCCTAATAACATTAAACATGTTTTAAGCAGATTGAAGAAGATTATAAGCAGGTGCATTCATGTGATTAACATCCCTAGATATTAATGAAACTTCAGCAAATAACACATACAGTGATTATAGTTTTAATAAACCGTTCTAGAGCGTTTTTAAAGTACTTGGATTTCAAGGGACCACGCAGAACATTATAGAATCGCTGAATGCAATCTTTGAGAGAGCTGTAAGTCAGTGGGACTTCCCAAGACTACTTTTATATGTACTGCGCAGCTCGAATGAAAAACCTGGTGGTGAACGAGCCATGCACAGTTCCACGTGCCTCAGAGGCAGCCTGTCGGTGACGTCAAGCAGCTTCTGCAACGCCCTCAAACTCACGTTGCAGACGGCGTGGCTCGCTGGTGCTGTATGGTTGAATTCATCACCGTCGTCAGAAAAGCGTCATAATCAGGCTGACCTCCATTTACCCGATTGGTAAAACTGGGCCGTCTGCTCGTCAACGTGTGGCGAATATAGTTTAGAGGCAGGCTGCATTAAGTTACCCACATTTGGCAGTTACTTTGTTGTTATACGCAGCAGGTAGCAACAAAGTAGAATTCATTACTCTTCAAAAAAAAAATTGTGCTTTCATTTATGAATCATCCACCTCTCATCTTACTTCTATAATGGCTAGATTTCATGCATGGCGTATTTGATGGTATTATAAGTCATTTACCAAAACGTGGCCTATTTTAGCTGACTTCAGCCTACTAGACTGAAAAATGTTACAGTTTAGTTGTTACCCCGGTTCCTTGGCTCAGCAGTGTGTCCTTACAATCCCCAGCATTATGCATTAGACTCATTAATCTTAAAAAAACAAAAACAAAACACATTTGTCTTTTGTTGTTCTACATCCCACAGGAAATGCCTTTTAATAGTTCCTATCAGCAGATCTTTCAAAGCAAATTTTTTATTGACACAGCGCCATCTGATGGTTACTTCCATTTATGCATTTCTGTGGAACTGGTCTTCAAGGACATCTTAATGAACGGAGAAACTGTCACTTATTATTATATTATTAAATGTATTATAAAACTTTAGGTACTGTTCTGTAATAAAAATCATATTGCATTTTAATTGTACTTTTTTTTACTAAAGTTTGAGCTCAATCAGATTTTTGAAAGAAATTAATACTTTCATTCATCAAGAATTTTATGCATTGCATAAAAAGTAACATAAAGACTTAATGAAACATTTTTTTAAATCTCACATAAATGGTTCTTAAATAAAACTATTTCTTTTTCTATAATCAAAGAATAAAATGTTTCCACAAAAAATATTAACCAGTAACTGTTTTTAACATTGATAGTAATGAGAAATGTTTTTTGAGCACCAAGTCAGCATACTAGAAAGATTTCTGAAGGATCATGTGACACTAAAGACTGAAATAATGGTTGTTGAGAATTCTGCTTTTCTATCATAAAAATAACTTAACATTTGAAAAAATATATACAAAAAGAAAATAGTTATTTTAACACTAATTATGGCGTTACTATATTATTAATTAAAGAAATGCAGCCTTTTGAATAGCAGAGTACATTTTAATGTGGAGATTTATAGCTGAGCTTATATGAATTTAATATTTTTGTTTAACACACACGTTCTCATAGCTTTACAATAACAGCGCTACCACAGACTCTCTATGCATCAAAGTATTTATTTATTTTGTGGTAAATCGTTGAACACATTCATGATAGTATATGAACAGTTCTCCAAATATGCTGCCATAAACGTGTGCTGGTTAATTGGTTTTCATGTTTCTCCTGGATTCTTTATTTTGTCATCCGCAGCTTCCCTGAGAAGAAGCTCTCTGGCAAGGTCAGGTCTCCCCGCACGGGTCAAGCAGCGGGCAAGCATGGGGCATTTCACAGTAGAGGAAGGAAGGCCTCGTCTCCACGCCATCAGAATGTAAAAGGCCTGTTGTGAAAGACTGTGTGGTGCACGGAGTTGAGCGATCTGGACAGTGGAGCGACGGAGATGGAGAGACGCAACAAGAAGTGCTGCATCATCCTCAGTGAGCTCATCACAGAGCCACAATAACAGTTCATCCGAGAGAGGCTCTGGAAGTCAGAGACTGTTAGTGTGTGTCCACTCCTTCACAGACACATGACTTAAAAATAAATAGTCACCTAAAGTTTAGATGCAGTACATTTCACATACCTGTTTGGCTGTTCTGTATTAGCTTCACACTCACAGGTTGAAAGACTGTTTTTGGACTCTAGGTAACAAAAACAATAACTCTGACTTATAAGATCTTCGTATTTCTTAATGCTTCTGTCTTGTTTGCCAATACAAATATCTGATCATTCTTATTTCACTTTTTTCACATTGCTTCTCATATAATTTATTATTGATTTACGCTTTCTAAAGGACTAGTTGACTTCCAGAAAAAAAAATCCATGTCATCCAAGATGTTCATGTTTTTCCTTCTTAAATGAAATAAAAGGTTTTCTCTATAGTTGGGAATCAACGGGTTGAAGGTCCAAACTTTTCTATGCAGCTTTGAAGAGATACCAACCAAGTAATAAGGGTCTTATCGAGTCAAACAATTGGTAATTTCCTAAGAGCAATGCAAATGTATGCATGCTTGACCTCATGCAATATTACAAAATCACATATGTGTGGAACGTGCAAAGAAAATCCAATGCCTCGCATTTTTGAACCGAAGTACACAAACAAAGAACTAACCGAGCATGACTTTTGAATGTGCATCGAAGAGCTAGTGCAAGATATGCATTTGTGGTTAAAAAGTATGTGGTTAAAAGTAGATTTTATTCTTTTAAGAAAATGACTAATTGCTTCTCTATTCCTTTGAAGTATTAAAACTACAGTTTGGACTTTCATTTCGTTGGCTAGCATTGAAGTCCAATATATAAAGAAAATTCCTGGAATGTTTTCCTCTAAAACCTACATTTCTTAGCAACTGAAACGATCAGGAAATGTTTGTTCTTGAAGTTAACTACTCCTTTAAGAACACAGGTTTTTACTGTACCTTGGGCAGAGTGAGTGGTAGCTGGCAAACGGGCTCTTCCAGAGAACAGTCCTTAGACACGGCTTCCCCGTCACCATTCCAGACCAGCTGATCTTTGGTGACCTTGAATAAACTGATTACACCTTTGTAGTGAAGAGAGCTGTAGTTGCCGAAGGGATCCACTTCTTTTAATTTCAAATACAGTCGGTTCCTTCTTTGGTTGTGGAATGTGATTATGTGTAAATATGTCTGTTCATTGCCTGTGGGTAGAGACAAGTAGAGACGCATGCTAGAGACACAACACTTGATGCTACACACTTGAAATGAATACAAGATTTGTTATTTACCATTGCAAGTTATATTCCCGCTGAACCGGAGCAGCAGCTGTTCTCCCTCCTTCATGGAGAGTTCAGACGAGGGCTCTGGAGGGCCACAGTAACCCAACTCCTGGAGTTCAGACAATGCCCAGCTAACATCTCTGCTGGGCAGGATGGCCACAACCACACTGCTGGGGTCCAGACGCTCATGATGAAGCACAACAGTCACCGAGCAGCTCTTTATAGCTTCTTCTAGTTCTTCAACTAATGAAATCAGGCAGGACGATTTTACAGAAGACTGAAGGCGGAGGACTATTAACCTGCAGTGGGCCGCAAAATGTTTTTTTATTTAATTACTTTTCACTTTTTGAAATATTTTTAAATTACATGTTGGGTCACACTGTACCTTTCATAGCTCTCTAGTAGCTCAAAACTGACCATGCTGTTCTGTAGGTTCTTAATTGTGACTTTATCCAGAACATTCCAACAGCTGTCTGTCCAGCCCAGCAGAGCAAGCTGTTCTTTATGAGTCTGTGCTAAAGCACCACTACCCCTGCATCAGAAAAAAAACTTATTTTATTTCTCCACTCATTTTAATACTAGTTTTCCTCTCAAGTTTAGAATGTGACTTTACCTGATCTGCTGGGGTGAGACAGTGCCTGATAGATGACTGGGTCTGTCTGTCTGTTCTCCAGCTCTTCTCTTGTCAGAAATAGGAGGACAGGGCAGAATAAGCGTCACAGGTCGTCTGAGTTTTATAGTTGATGGGTGGCTTAGGTGAAGTAAGGGTGTTGAGGTGAGCACAGCATGGTAGGAGTCATTTTTGGGTTTCAGAGAGGATAAAATGAAGGCGTCCACTGGCTGCACCTAGGGAGATAAACAGAGAGTTCACAATACACAATATGCACTTAAGCTGCCTTTTCACCAACTCTGACATAACAGACAGGATGTTATTCATTCAATCACTGCTGGTTTCCGTTTGAGGTTTTATCATGGGGGTTTTCAATATATGATTAAAATAAAGCCTACATCACAAACTGCACATAATCACACCACCAAGTGTCTTTACTAGTTACAGTACATATTACACTTTCAAAAAATAATCAACTGCTTCAAAAGTTTTCAGCATGGGTGTGTGTAGTTTACACTAGAACAAAATATCAAAACTGGTTGTAATTTTCACAAAGAATTTGTAAAGAAATAGCAAGTAACACACTCAAACAAAAACAATAATTTGAAGCACTGAAAGACTAAAATATTACTACGAAAACATCTATTAAAATTATAATCTATTTTTACTGTGCAATCAAAACTGTGACAGTTAGCAATATTTGGGTGGTTTTGAATAATGATAACAAAATAATTGTTTTACAATGAATATATATATTTAAGTTGATTAGCACTAGAAAAAAATAGCACTTTTAAAAAAAAAAAATTTAATTGGTGTTAATTTGCTTTGTGTGGATATATTCATTCATTCATTTATTCAATCATTATTTTTTGTTTTTTAATTTATCATGGTGATAGTTGCCTCACATCACAACCAGTTCGAAAGTTCTGAACGACTGCCACAAAATTCAAGAATCTTATGAAAACTATAGGCTTATAAACAGCATCTTTGCAATACATTATACAATTTTCATAGCAAATCTTAGTGAGTGATTCTTTTGGAAGAACACATGAGCTCAGATTTGTAAAAGAATGACTAAAGGATGTAACAATGTGCTCCAAGCAAACAGAAAGCGTACACTCCTCCTCACAAATGTAATTTTGGAAAATAGTGTTTCATTACAGATTTGGTTTACTTGTAAGCCATCACAAATGGTGATGATGTAGCCTGACTGAAAAGAAATTCTGAATGTACCGTTACTTGAGCGACAATTGGTGCAGAGAAGGATCCAGGCAAGTAGTCAAGACATATCCTGGAGTCCACACTGAGTTTAAGAGACAGTCCTGTCTTAGGGACTGTAAAGCTCTCTGTCCTCAGACGGGACAGAACTGCAAACACACCCAAAGAATACACCCTGACCACTGCAAATGAACCCTGTGGAAACAAAAAAACAGAAAATACATACATACACATTGCCATTCTTTAACAAACATCATATAAGCTATAACAAGACCCACATTAAAGATCGACCTTGACGCATTGCAAAAAATCAATGAAATGTCTTCTGACAGAATGGAATAACCTTTATGTTAACCTTTTGTCCTCCATAGATACCCTCAGTAGATGTCGGGGTGATATAGCTAACTCTTTGTTCTGGATCCACCACTTTAACGGTGATCTCTCTGTAGTTCCCCCGGTAAGTCGGCTGGAAAGGCACTGATATGGTGAGAGGAAAGGGACATTTCACATGGCTGGAGTTTTGTATGTGAAGAACATTGCTGACCAGCTCCTCAGATCCTGACACCATGAGGGAACTCAGACCATCAACCACCTCACAAGTCAAGGAGTTTGTAACTTCTGATGGGGCGGTGATGAAGATTCTAGGAGACTCTGAGGATCTGGTTCTGTCTGCAAGTCTGCAAATCGCCAAAATACTATTATAAAAACTATTATAAGTAGATTTATTTAAGTACTATATATATATATATATATATATATATATATGAATGTCAAAAGCATTTTGGAAACAGCATTACCCACTATCTTACCCAACAGTTACCAATGTATACTTCAGTCTTTCACCCTCTTCTCCTCTGCTTTTCTGTCTTTCCTCTCCCTTTTTTTCTTCTTCCACCTCATTCACATTCACACACTCCTTAGAGTCAGTCACCGAAGTTGTATAAAGTGAGTCTAACCTGGCTTCATCTTCCCTCGTTTTTCTGTGATCCAAAGTACAGTGCTTCACTGGACCATTTGCAAGTTCTGTAGACTGAACATTTTCAAGATGGTCATTTGCGAGATGCTGGTCCATTGGTAAACTAATGTCACATGATTTTGGTTTTATGTGGTCTGCAGTATCCAGAGATCCAGTACTTGCAAGATCATCTTTCTCCTCACTGACGTCAGCAAGAAAAGCAATACCAGCGTTGAGCCTTCTGCTCATTACACTGAACTGGTTTACAATGACATGGACATCTTCTAGGACATTAAGAATGACATCAGTCACATGGGCTTGGTAAATGTGGGATCCAAAGGTCACATCTAAAAATAGAAAAATGTAATCAATATCACAAGACATCACACAAAACTGCATTTGTGACCTTGGACCACAAAACCAGTCCTAAGTCGCTGGGGTATATTTGTAGCAATAGCCAAAAATTCATAGTATGGGGCAAAATGATTGATTTTTCTTTTTTGCCAAAAATCCTTAGGATAATAAGTAAAGATCATATAACAAAGATATTTAGTCAATTTCTTCCCGAGAATATATTAAAACTTACTTTTTGATTAGTAATATGCATTGCTAAGATCTTCATTTGAACAACTTTAAAGGTGATTTTCTCACTATTTAGATTTTTCTCTACCCTCAGATTCCAGACTTTCATATAGCCTAGTTGTATCTTGGTCAAATATTGCCCTATCCATTCAAGCTTATTTATTCAGCTTTCCGACCATATATAAAGCTAATAAAATTAACACTTGTGTCTGCTTTTGTTGTCCCGGGTAACATTTAAAATGTATGCACTTGTTGCAAAAATAGAACTTTCTTTAACACTTTACAATAAGTTTTAATTTTTAATCATTAGTTAACTACATTAGTTAATGTGAAGCAACAATGAATATTTTACTTAGTCATTTTGAAATCAAAATTTGTGTCTGTTAATATTATATAATGGACCTGAGCTAACATGTAATAACAATGAACAGTTAGTAGGCCTATTTTTATTAACTAAACTTTCTTATTATTTTTATTTTAAATCTAAATGACTATTTATCAAGGCAGCAGTGTAGCTATTATCTCAAAAGATATTCTTTCTGGAAAATGTTATAAAATTACTAGTAAGTAAAAATACACTAGTAAGGCTGATGCACTGGGCAATTTTTTGATAACCAGATAAGAGACAGAGCCCACAACTATCAACGTAAAATATCCAGACTGAAATTTTTTCTCAATGGAAAAGTGCCCACACAACTAAATTGTCTCCTGTGTATCATTAACCTAAAACTTTTGTTCATGAAAGCTTTTTTTTAAAATAAAAAATATAGTAAAAAAATAATGTGTATTACAATTGAAAGTATTCTGTTTTATTTTTAAATGCTTTCATGCTGTGATTTTCAGCAGTCATTACTCTAGTCTTATCACATCATTCAGAAATCATTCACACATTTGGTGTTCAACCAATCTTTTAAAATTGTATCTACCCAGAAGCCATAGCTGTATATTAGGCTACTTCTGGCGAACACAGTCGGAGTTTTTTTTTATTTTTATCCTGACTCTTCCAAGCTTGGTAATGCTCGTTGATAATGTCCATTATTTTAAAGGTAAGTTCTGTAAATCAGATCTGCGATGTAAAACTAACCTATACGCCTTCAGGGGGTTATCACATGTCCTTTAAAGCATATCGATGGTTTTTTATAACAAAAACATTTCTAGTTTTATAATTATAACGCAAATGACTGACTGAGGCTTGCGGTAGGCCAAGGTGCATTACCGCCATCTATTGGCTAGAGCGCGGAATTCCGGCTTCTTAGCTTCAAAATACTATCCACGAAAATTACCTAGCTTGAAAGATAATATAAGAAAAGATAATATTTTTTTGGAACGCCCTCCCAAAAAAAGAAAAAAAAACCAAACAAACAAACGCAACAACAACAAAAAAACATTTTTCACCCCATTTGATACATAAATATCTTGAAACAAATTACTTTACTGTCATATTTGATCAATTTAATTCATCCTACACAATAAAAAAATAGTAATTAACAAAACAACAACAACAACAAAAAAAACAATTAGAGTTTGTAATCTTAAAAGAACTGTGATTTTATATGATTTTTAAAAAAACGTATTTTATACACCTTTTAAAATATAAAAAAAAATATTACTTCATGCACTGCATAAGTACATAAGAATGCTATGCATGTCAGTAATCTGTCACTGTCAAGGCCAATAAAGCTTTGAGACAAAGCAAGACACACACACACACACACACACACAGAGTTTGGAAATGCTCCTTTCTTTACAAAGATCCCAAGCTTCTCATGAAGCACTTACCCACATCAGCTGTTGTCTCTTGAGACTCAATGTCTGGGAGTATGTGTGCCAAATTAGAGTACATCCTACACTCTGTGAGTGTGTTTGCTGTACCGCAAAGAACCTCTCTCAGCACACACACTCTCTGGGTGTGAAGCTCACAAAACGTCCTGAGGGCCTGGAAAAGTCTTGTGTGAAGTCCAGCTGAATGTCTATAGCCATTAGAGGATTGCTCAAGTCCTGTTTCTTCTCTTGTTTTTATTGAATGTAAAACTCTCAGTTCCTCAGCGGTTTCTTGTAAGACATCTAACAGATCGTTCTTATGTGAGAGTATTAATTTGTTTGCTGAATCTCCCATCTTTTCATCAAGGGCCTTGGAGCATAAACTGAGAATCTGATTATTAGAGAAACAGCAGGTAATACAGAGTAGCTCTTCTCTCCGTCTCTCCTTCTCTCACTTGTAAACCCACTATTTACCACTCCAGGCCTGTAAAAAATAGGGTCGTCATGGCAAATAGAAGGCGTGACTGGAAACAAAAGTGTCCCTTAGTGATGAGAAATTCTAAAGAAGAGTAATGTCTACATCTTTGAATGGATCCTGTTTGGTTCTGACCCAAATGAGGCACAGATACTGTAAGAGTCTTACATATATGCATATACTGTGTTTTGGGACTTTGTGTTGTTAAATGTAGTGATATGAGTTTATATAAAGTGTATGTTCGCTATAAGGCTGCATTTATTTGTTTTAAAAAGAACCTTGCATATGTTAATATTTTTAAAATGTAATTTATTCTTGTAATGGCAAAAGTGTATTTTTATCAGTCATTAATCCAGTCTTCAGTGTCGAATGATTCTTCAGAAACAATTCTCGTTCGCTGATTTGATGCACAATAACTATTTATAATTATTATTATCAATGTTTAATCATTTTTTGCTTTATATTTTTGTGGAAACTGTGATACATTTTTAATGAAACAGTTCAGAGCAGGCTTCAAAATGAAGTGAAAATTACATTATTTTGATTATTTTAAAAGCTACTGCAGAAAGTAAAAAGAAAGTTATTAAGCACCACTTAAAAACTGTCAACATTCACTAAAAGAAAATAAAATGAAATGTTTTGCATATGTTTGTTTATTTTGAAATAGGCTAAGAATTTGAAATAGCTTTATTTGTGAAAAGGTAAAATCATCTTGTGAACAAATGTATTTAACATACACGTAGACAACTACTGTAAACTACTGTAGACAACAACACTAAATATTCTCAGATAAGACAGCCATGGAACAACAAAAATATTGCACACAAAAATGGCAAAGGAGCTCTTAAAATGAAGTGTTGGAATTTGGCTCCATCATGTGGTAGAATTTATGAACTGCACAAGGCATTATTTTAGGTGTTGACACGCTCTTATGACATCGGATTTTTACATAATACATTTTATATCTGTCATGCATCTACATTATTATTATTATTTTTTTATTTAATTTTAAAATGCTTATAAATACATGTAAATCTTAAAAATTAAAAACAATACAAAAATAAACTCCCTCAGTTATTGTGTCGTTTTTTTTTCTTTTACACCAAAAGAAACGTTTTTGCCCCCTTTCAGATTCGCTCTTTTTTTCTTTTATCAAAGTGAAAACTGTGTGCAACTGTGTAATTCGCGATCACGCTGTAATTATTTTAAATGCACTTGTCAGATATTTACAATATAATTGACACCCCTGTGATTTCAATCAGAAAAATCTGTAGAAGACATTGGCAAAAAAAGCACAAAAGTACAGAACAGCGTACTCCTTTGATGTACGTTTTGGTATTGTCAATAATCAAAAGCAAACAGGGCCAAAAATGCCCATAGTTGAAGAAAAATTCATACTTCATACAATACACTAAGCGCAAGCTTATCACGTAACATGACTTAAAATAACAAGATTCTGGTATTACACTTAACAAAGGCTAGTACCACACTTCTGAATGCTGCCTTTTCTTGCTATTGTTTAACTGTTAACTTGTTAAACTGTGCTTCCAGCTAAGACGCAAACAGTGTTCATGCCAAATAAATGTGATCAGAAACATAGAAATGTCAATGTATTTGCATATCCCAGCAGCTGTGTTATAATGCGCTGTTGTTGGGTTGATCTGAGATGAATTCCTGCAGAATCCTTCGCTGGAGGCGCATCAAGCTGCAACATGCAGGAGTGTGGAGAGATACGGTGTTTTACTCGTGCAAAGACCAAGAAAGAGGCGCTTTTTGTTTAAAAAGGTTGAGTTAATTACAGACATTTGTTATAGTGCTATGTTATTTGAATTGTAATTGAGTGTATCTTACGCCTGGGCATCTGTTCCCCATGTTCGCAGAGGTGTAGTACAGAGGCGCAGTTGGCTGGGCACGAGGTGCGTCAGCGTGGCCCCGCGCAGGTAGGCGTGGAGAGCCGCGCGCCTAGACTCGAAATCCGGAACGAGCGTTTAATGGAAAGAAACTACGGCACGAAGACAAACGTTTTCAAACTAAGTAGACAGCGTCAACTTCTCGTCAGAAAGTTACAGCGACAGTTTGACAGCAAGAAGGGTGGTTACGGTTTGAGGTACGTTTCGAGTAAAGACCTGCTTCATTTACTTTAACATCAAGATCGCTTTGAACGCCTCGCACTCTTATGGCGTTATGTTATTGCACTTAAATGGTCTTAAATCAGATTAGTTAGCCAAACAAACTAACTGGATTACGATCTTTGGTTTTGTAGTGTGTTTTGCACTCCTTTTGTAAACACTCCCTCAACTTCTTGATTTGCGCTCATTCACTCGGGCGTCAAAAAGTGCCAAAAGTTAAAGAAACATACACTAAGTTCTTACTTATCATCTAACACAGTTTGAGTCGGAACTGCCCTCTTTTACGTATGTTTTTTAGACAGCTTTATGCTGTTTATTATGTGCCACGCTTAAAGATATGTTTATATTGTGACGCCGGATGTATGCTGTGAAACATTTCTAATAGCCGGACTTTGGTCTGTGGTGGTGGATTGTTATGGAAGAGAAATGCCTGGTATGCATGACTCAAGAGTAAAATGGGGACAACAGAAGATGCAAGGGGAATATCTTCACACACTACTCAATCCAAAATGAAACCATGATTATTTCCTCACCCTCATAATGACTTTCTTCTGGGGAACAGAAAAGGAGATGTTAGGTGGAATGACAGTCTCAGTCACCGTTCACTTTCATCGACCGTTGTTCTGCCTAACATCCCTTTTTGGGTTTCAGAGAAAGACAAAAGGGTGAGTAAATATCTAATTTTGGGAGAGCTGTTCCTTTAAGCGCATTTTTGTGTGTACATTCTTTACACTGTAATCACTGTGTTTTACTGTGGATGTCAGGCACGGGCCTACATGCTTGTGCTTGTCATAAAGACAAGACGGTGGCATTGCAACATTTTTTTGCAGGTGAAGAGGGACATTTATATAGAACATAATCACATTCAAATGAATGCATCTTGCAACAGTGTTAAGAAAAGTCTCTCTGACAGACTAGGTTTATGGTTTTGTAAAGGATTATGGGTGTTACAGTCCAATTAGATGAGCATTTTCTACTTGTAATGATGAGCAATTGATGGACCTGTCTGTACTGGTTCAATGAAGTTCAAATGTGCAATGATTTTGTGTTATTGGTCTTTGAGCTTTTAAGAAAAATATATATTCAAAAAAGGCTTTAAAATGTGATATTGTCATGAACTGCATAGGACCAACAATATGCAAAATAAGAGAAACTGATAATTCTGTGAATGCAAATATAAGAACAAGCGTGATTTATGGTTTTTGTTGATTTGCTGTGATGCTATGAAGATGTTGTTACTTTCTTGTAACAAGGTACCTAAAAGTCTCTTGAGATTTGATAGATTTGTGCTCTCATCAGACAAAAATTCAGGGCTCAGAACACAAACCACATTTATCCCTGCTGCAAGTGAAACTATTTCATGTAGCCTAATTTGAATGTTTTTTTTTTGCATTGGATAGTTATTTTTTCCCCCATGGTTTTCAGAGATGAAGGCGTGTCATGCAGTCTGAACAATCTGAATAAGTTGCCTGCTTCTGCCAAGTGACAGATGAGTTTTCAGTCAAAACAACAGATATAGAATGTATTTTCTCCTCACTTTTTAGGGAAATAGAAGCATTTTTATTGTGCTAACGATGTCCAATTATATGGTTAGTTAGATTGTATTATTTGCATACTAAATAGTTTGTTCTCTACTGTCACTGAACTGTAACTCATTTTAGGAAGAAAACCAATGCATTGGCAGGATATGCTGTGCTACGCTGTAATTCATGAAATGTATGTGTCCGTGTCTGAACTGGTAAAAACTCTGATGCATGTCAGTGCAGGTTTAGAGGTTGTGAAAGCATTGGTTTGTGCCAAAGCTGTGATGTTTGAGCCAGTTACCCAGACATAGATTTTCAGATCTTAAAAATCTAAAGAGCAGCTTTCTATGCTCTGTGAACAATGCATTGCAATATATCTGGTTACATTAAATATTTAGGTACAGATTAGCTCTTTTTGGTACAATGTATTTAGTAACCCAATTCAATAAATTATTGTATTGCAGTAATGGAATCCAATTTCCATCTTATTACTTTTTGGATCTCAAAAAAATTGTACAATTTTAAAATATGGCCCATATAATCACTGTATATTTGATGATAAATCAAAAGTCTTTACTACAACCCAACATAATAAAGAAATTCAAGTTTCTAACATCTCATAGTAACCACAACAATAATAATATCATACAATTTTGCATCAGTATTCATCACTGTAACCTTTTGTTGTGCAGCACTTTACTTTCAGTTCATATTTCAGTTTAGCATTTTAAAAGATGAATAAATAAAGTTGTGTATGTATATTCATTTCATTATTCCCTTATTTTATAATCAATTTGTAAGAATGTATAGGCTAGACCAAGAATCCAGACCAAGAAATTGAAAACAGACAAAATGTCTGAAAAATTAAACGCATTTCATGGGGCGGTATTATTGTGAAAAATTAATATTGTGATGAATTTGATGCATTTAATTAGCATTAGAAATCTTTTTTTTGATTATTAACAAATTAGAAAAAATTGAAGTGATTTCATAAGGCTATTTTTTTTTACTAATTCTTTTTTACTAATTTGCATTGCATTGCACTGCCTACTTAAACTTTGACAGCACTTAAAATATCCATATAAATATTCTTAGCCTGTTCTGTAAGCTACGTATTTCTCATCCTGAAAACTATAAGCTTAAAGGCAAAGGACCATGTAACAAAGGGACCGTGCAAGCTGTTTTGTCTTGTCGTTAACATCTATTGCTGTGTAATAAACATTAATTTAGTATTATAAGTGCATATTCTCAGTATACATCATTATTTATATTTTTAATAAGCAAGAGGAGGACTGGTCCTAAAGTAAATGTGCTAATGTCTTGTTGAGGGAATTGTTATAATGTATTATAGGTTAATATATATACTTGTCCAGGATTGATCAAATGATGCAATCATAAAAAAAATTAAAAATAAATTACGTTTGGCAGTTCTCAGACATAATAGTTAATTGAACTCACTGCAGTGTGACAAAAGACAGTAGAAGCCAATAATTAGTTCTCTCTACACTTCTACACAATAATATTGTTTAAATATGCAATAAGTTTACAACAAGAACCGTAAGTAAAAAGCTAAATACCATACAAGACCTGTATCATTTATATATGAACCCAGCGTTGTTATTTTAGCTAAATGAAGAAGTATTGGTGTGAAAAGGAGAAGCAGAGAACACCAAGGAGTACTGAAAGAGCTGTTTAAATGTTAATATTCATATCACTGATAATGTTTACTCTCACTCTGTTTTAACTAAGAATGATTAAAGATTCTAATGAACATTTTTATAATTGATTTTTAAAGTGAAATGCAGTTTACGTTTTCAAATGGGAATTCAGCAATACTCAGTTGTCATAATATAAGAAATGTTTTTTTGTTATAAAATATATTTATAAAATTCATTTTAGAATAAAATCGGAACCTAAAAACCAGAACACAGCTTACAGAGTCAAAATGTGTACATTCAGACAGTAGCGAAGTACCATTGTCTAGTTTGGAGTAAAAAACATGGTTATCTTGTGCATAATTTAGTTATGAAAGGCTACTGCAATCATTTATTAAGGGAATACCTGGAATTTACAGGAGTGAGAAGCAAATTTTGAGAGTGAGCTGATTTGATACGTGCTATATAAACAGAACATGGTGGACAGCTAGTCATTTATCATGCCTTTGCACCTGTCAACCTTCATACATATATACTGTGATTATACAAACTATTTATAACAGGGCAGAATATAGATATATTTTGTCAGTGGGACTATGGTGTTTGAGCAGTGGATGGCTGATTTATTCTTGTCTAAATAAGATCTGAATCTGCATGCTCAGATTTGACATGACAATTCATATTAGTCTTTTTATTTTACCACTATAGATATTTAATTTCTATCCTGATTTCACAGTAGGAAATAAAATACCAGCAAATAGTTTTTCAGTATGTTGCACTAGTTGGTGCAGATAGTCTTGAGGGCAGAGTGTCAACACTATGGGCTTCCTATTGTCACAGTCAGCTGGAAGTGCCAGCCCAAATCTGGGGATGGCACTTCAGTGCCCAGCAAACTCTCTGTGTTTTA
>JAUCNO010001819.1:18663008-18674665 GCA_032353835.1 Enteromius viviparus
TGACTACTGCCTGTACAACCACGATATTAATAAACAGCATGCAAATGGATCAACAGTCTGCTGAGTTAATGTCACAGCATCACAGCTGTTCCTGCTTTCTCTTTTACTTTAAATCCATTTGTGTTTTACAGTTTGGTTTTTAGTTATTAAAATTCCTCCTTGTTCAAAAAAGTTTGAGGTGTTTTTGTCAAAGAAACCTGAAAAATGTATGACGGTTTCTTTAATAATATTAAGCAGAACAGCTGTTTTCAGCAATGATAATACAAAATAAATGTTTATTGAGCACCGAATCAGCATATTAACATATTATACGATTTCTGAAGGGTCATGTGACTCTGACATAGCATTACACCACAACAATAAATGTATTGTTAAAACATATTCAAACAGCAACCAATGATTTTATAATATTATTGTTTTTTACTTTATTACTTTTATCAAATAAATGCAGTGTCGATGGACAAAATATATATTTTTTTTAATCACTAGAAATCTTACTGTCCCAAAATATTATTGTATAGTTTCCAAAATCAAGTGTACAATGCTTCAGCAGAGGTGGAGGTTATTAACTCACAATGTATTTCACACTTTATTTTTGTATTAGTTTCCATGCATGCTATACCAATGTGTAAAAACTGCGCTTCCTGTTTTAGTTTATTTTCTTCTTCCTCCTTTTGCTTGATGCGTTATTGTGGTAGTTTACATACTACAGTGCCGGTTGGGTGGCCAAAATCATTTAGTTTGTTTCATATAAACTCTCATTAATAGTCAGTTTAATACTGTAACATGAATAATAATGATGTGTTTTAACTTTCAACGTGACACTTTATTTTGCACTTGTAGGAACTGTGTCTTTCAGAGAAGATGGGTGAAGCTTGAAGGAGGAAATCTCACTTACTACAACAGCGATAAGGTGTCACACAAACACTTGCATACAATTCTAACACACAACGGGGCTCTGTCATATCATGCTTTTGTTTCAGTTACAGAACGGGGAGAGTAGAGACTAACCTGAAACCCTGGTGTTAGTTTAAAACTCAGCATCAGTCCAAACTGCTGCAAATCCCTCTCTTAATTTCCCCTTCCAGTGGGATAAACCTAAAATGTTCTTCATAGCTGTCGACAGTCACTCACTCTTTTTGCAGATATAGTATTATCGCAGTAGGACAGAAACAGCACTGGTTGCAGGAACAGGGTGATATCATCAGTGTAAAACAGTGGGGGTAGAGGATGTTCTAATAGAGACGGAGGAGGGGGCAATGGGTGAACCTCCATGTACAACGTTTTTGTTTTCCTTTTAGTCTTTAAGCTTAATTAAAAGTGGAGCATCAGTGGAGCGGCCTGTTCTAGCTTTCAAACATACCAGTCGCTATTTTCGTCCTACTCTGACATATTATGAGACATATTATTATAATTTAAACTATTTTCTATAATTTTTTTTTTATTTAAAATGATCTTTTAGAAATCATTCTTAAATGCTGATGTGCTGCTTGAGTAACATATTATTATCAATGTTGATTTTTATGAAAACTGAGATAAAAATTAAATGCAAAAGAACAGCATTAAAAATAATACATATTTTATAACTTTACAGATGCTGCTACTTTTGATCAATTTAATGCATCCTTGCTGATTAAAAATAAATAATTTCTTTAAAAAAAAAATGGTAACATTTAGAATAGGGAATAGTTCTCACCATACCTGCTTAGTAGCACGCATATTATTAACAAAGTGGCTATTTATTAGCACATATTCTGCATGGGCATATCCTATATCCCTAATGCCTAAAATGAACAACTACCTCAAATAAGAGTTTTGAATACCGTTTAAAATAAAACAATCAAGATGAAAATGAAGTGGAGACTTTGAGCTTTCTTTTAATGGGTTGAACAAAAATATTAGTAATTCCAAGCACTTTATACGCATTCCCCCCATTTTCAGGCTCACAAATGTTATTGGACAAAGAAATACAATGATGAATAAGATATTCATGTATAATGTTTTGTTGAGAATTTTGTTGAGAAGGTCTTTCTGCCTTTAGTTTAGTCTTCAGCGAGTGAAATGCATGCTCAATCAGGTTGAGATCAGGAGATTGACTCCACTTTTCTAACCTTCCAAAACGACTGGGTTGCTTATACCCTATGTTTTGGGTCATTGTCCAGTTGTACTATAAAGCATTGCCCAATCAACTTTTCCCCATTTGACTGAATCTGGGCAGAGTATTTACTGTACGTTTGAGCTGGTTAAAGACCCCCCCTAACTAATTCAGGTTCAGGTTGATCATAATTTCAGCCATCCAATGAATGCTTTTCCAGAAATGGTCTGGCTTTTGTTGGCACAATCAAATCAGGCCCTGTGGTGAACCCACTATATTTGCTCTTGTGAAGTCTTCTCTTGACTGTAGACTTTGACAGTGACACGTCTACCTCCTGTAAAGTGTTACTTTCTTGGCAGGATGTTGTGAAAAGGTTTTTCTTTAACATAGAGAGAATCCTCAGATCATTCACCACTGTTGTCCTCTGTGGACATCCAGGCCTTTTTATGTTGCTGAGCTCACCAATGCAATCTTTTTTCTCACACTGTACCAAACTGTTGATTTGGCTACTCTTATGGATTTGTTTAATTTTGATGCTTAACAATAGTTTTTTACATATTCTGCCCTTCTTCATTTTATAACTGCAGCTTGAAAACGTTTTGTTCAACAGCTAAAATAATAAAAACGATGCTTGCATGTGTCCGAATGTATATGGACCTAACAGTGTATCCTGGCTAGAGAAACAGGTTAGTCAAAACCTATTACTTAATTTAGGGGTTATAGGAAAATATTTTCCATTGTCAGTATCCGCTCCATCACATTTAACAGGCTGATTTAGTGGTAGCATTTAGCGTTAAGTGTACATAGTAAGCACAAGCTTCTAAATTTGTTGAGGCTTCTCTGAGATGAAATCATGCATTAGCGTTTAATGGTGACTATATATATATATATATATATCTAAATGTTCTGTGTGAGTGGTGGTCACAGTGAAGCTCTGCTGTGGTTGCCAGGGCATTAAAAAACCTTTCTATTGCACTTATGTTTGTTTGCTTGGTGGTTGCATTTTGGTTCATTCTATATATTAAATACAGTATAAAGCAAACGGCAGAATTTGCATTAACAAGCATCACTTCTTAAGAACACCAAGGTATTCTACTAATACTAAAGTTTTAAAGAAAGTCTCCTCCAACTTGTCCCCAGCAGGCACGTTCTCTTTTCTCTGATTGAAATGGTTAATCTCAATCACTGCTCGCTTCTTGGCATCACGTAATGATGTCATCAATCAGAGACCTCCTTAAGCGTGGGAGAGAGGCAAGCACAGCACTCCCACTGGATCTCTGTAGGACCCTCGGGGACAGAGAGTCACGGTCTCTCCCAAACTTACCTGATGTTTCATCAACCTTGCGACCAGGTCTGTGACGTCTAGGGATCCAAGTAACACTTTCATGAGTTTTAGCTCGTATGTGTGAGTGAGAGAGGTTTAGAGTGTTACCTGTCAGTAGGCAGGGTGTTTGGAGATGTTTGAGTTGGGATCAGTTACCCCGTATCTGAAGTACAACTGTGTGGGAAATCCAGAAAAGCTCAAAAGTCCCCTGGGAGCACCAGAGGAAAGCTTTCTCACCACCCACCCCCGGGTTTTGATGGTTGTAGTCCATCCAACTTAGGACAGTTGTGAGCTTCCCATGATCTGCAACTGATACACTACCTGTCAAATAATCACAATGATTTAAAAACAAACGTTTTCTTTGAAGCCTCATATTCTCACCAAGGCGTCATTTAATATTGTGAAATATTACAGTTTAATTTAAAATAACTGTTTTTCTACTTGTTTTAAAATGTAACTGAATTTCAGCAGCCATTGCTCTAACCTAACGAGAAAATGCAAATAATACAGCTTTTATTTAGCAAGAACCTGAAATATATATTTTCGGCTTCATCAAAGAATCCTGGATTATGGCTTTCACAAAAATATTAAGCAGCAAAAAAAGATTTTCATTAAGACCATGAGTGTTAATACCAGTATTAATAATTGACCACTAAAATGAATTGATAATAACTGAATATCAATCAGGGTATTAGGAAGATATCTCACGGCTCATGTGACACTGAAGACTGCAGAAATGGCTGGAGTTTTACATCACAGTAACACATTAGTTTTTAAATATATTAAAACAGAAAAGAGCTTTAGTAGATAGTAGTGTGTGGCTGAAGATCTTCTAGAGTGCTACATACAACTGTATGCTTTTGGCTAGTCTAGGATTCAGCAAAAAATTGAAATGCATCATAGTTTCTGAAAACTATACATTTTCATGTCCTTTTCCACACTCAAGTGCATTAGCGACCCTCTGCCAGGTGGTGTCCCCATGGCTCCACTGCAGACAAACCCAGTGCTGGAAAAACAAAAGCTAATGGCATTACAGGCACTCTCTGGTTCTCTCTGAGCGAATGCACACTTCATCAGTCTACACTATTGCACATTGTGGATGTATGTGTTCATGAACATCAAAGTGCATATATAGAACAACTGCTGCGCTCTTGACACGTCATCACAAATTTGCGCAAGCCATATAAATAAACCCTGCTCTAAACTTTTTGTGCAGCCTCCGTCTTTGTTATATGTGTTTTTGTATAAGCACACACCGAAGTGCTTAAGCCATCTCTAAACTCTTAATGGATGCGCTTGCGTTTGCACATGTACTCTTTAAGCCCCCTTCATCGTTCCGACCCTGAAAATTGTAATTATAATGAATAATTAACGCCAGCTTAGAGAGCTCCTCATTATTGCCACTTAGCTTCCTATAAACATGCACACCTCTTCACTTTTATCCCCCTTTCCTCTCATCCGCTGCTGTCCAGATTTTAGGCAGAGGAAGTCTCATTAACATGCCGGCGAGTTCGGCGGTGGAAAGGATGCAGAATTGGAGAGAGTGAGCGAGGAGTGAAATCCCGGAGAGAGGTGATGGCTGCCCCCTACCATAATTAGGGTTAGCTGCAGCCATCGTTGTTAACATGCTGCCTTAATTTGAGGAGATGGTGCTCTCTCTGACCCCACTCTCTCTCTTTCTGGCTTGCAATCTTATGCTCCCTCCGCTTTGTGAGCTTCTCTTCCTTGATCCCCACTCATTCTCTCTCTATCAAGCAATCCCCAAGCTGTCATATCTCTTTCTTTCTCATTTGCTTTCTCTCCTTCATCTGCTCTCTTACTGTCTATCTTTGGCATTACCTCTTTCATTTGTGCCAGCTGAGGAGGGGGTCCCTCACTAAATCTTCTCTTCTATTTCTGTATGGATGAGTTCTAGAAATAGTGCAAGGTCATCATAATAATTAACAGCCAACTGAAATGGACAAATGAATCTTTCTTTTTTCGCTCCCTCTTTTCCTTGTCTTTGTCGCTCACTCTAGCTTTATTCCTAAACCCAATGAACATCATCCACTTCTTACTGTGTACATAGGCAGCTATTTTATATCCCGACTGAAGTGAAACCTCATAACCGAGTGTTTTGGAATAACTTACACGGCTGATCTTATGGACTATGCATTTGTAGGAGTGTCCCTTTCAGATGCAATATGTTTAGAAAGAGAGTATTAAAATGATTTACACATCCCAATTTACTAAGGTCAAATTACTGGTGATTGTGCCATTATTTAACGCGCAAAAAAAGCATGTCTTAAAGGAAGCGGTTTGTGCTGCTCTTGGTAGATTTCACTGGTCGTTATTGAAATAATCTGGCTGTGTCTGTGTTCTGTAAAGGCATAGTTCACCCAAAAATGAAAATGGGATGTTTATCTGCTTACCCCCAGGGCATCCAAAATTGAGGTGACTTTGTTTCTTCAGTAGAACACAAACTATTTATAGAAAAGTATTTATATCATCTCTGTATGTCTAAGTCTCCTGATTTGATTCACAACATCCGGCGTGTGACACGGTTGCATAGATACCTATACATATAGGTAAGTGTCGCGGCCCATGGAAACAGTCACTAATGGAGAATCTATGTATAGATATCTATGTGACCGCGTCATGTGCCGGATGTAGTGAATGAAATAACGAGAGAAGGAGATTGTGATGTATAGAGGTAAAAAATTATATTATAAATGCTGTTGCAAAGACTGAACAGACCAATCGCTTCATGTCTTAACACCTCAATGTATCGTCACGAGCCGTAGGGTTGGCTGTGTATGCTTTTTGACTCTCAGAGATTTGGAACATTTGGTGGCCGTTGACTTGCATCATATGACAGACGGACTGCAACTGCTTGAGTTAAAAATCTTCGTTTGTGTTTTACTGAAAGAATGAAGTCACCTACATCTTGGATTCCCTGGGGGTAAGCAGAAAAACATCACATTTTTGTTTTTGGGTGATCTATCCCTTTAATGTGCACATTGCCAGTAAATCACTCACAGAATTTCCCCCTCCTATCTGTGTTTTATTGAATTACGCCTTAACGCTAATTTGCACTTGTTAAGTGAATTTGGCCCTGCAAGTGATAATGCTTTGCAGTACATGGAATTGCCCATGTATGTTTTATGTATTATGCAGCTCTACCTTAACATTCAACCAACTGAAATGCCTGTCTTTTAGAACGTACTTGTCACCTATGTTGCCTAAAATGTTATCTGCGCAGGCAACACATTAGTTTTGGAACAGAGCTCCTTTCTCCCTTTCCTCCTCCCTCTTCATTTTCAGTTCTCCATAGTTTGCCCTTTTCTATCCATCACAGTCTGCTGTTTCAGAGCGGCTGGAGTGCTGTGTATGAGTTCTGTAGTCTAAAGGAGGTCTCACAGAGCTCTACTGCTGCTTTGGAGGCTTATGTTGGTTTGAAGCACACAGAGAGACCAAACACTTCTTTCTCTAAACAACTAGCTCTGTTTCCCTCATCTCTCCCTACAAAACATCAGACTATAAATACTGGAGTGCCGAGCCTGTTAGCTGGGGACTGGTATTAGGAATCAGGCCTCCTTGAGTGTGTGAGTGTGTGCTTGACTCAATCCCTCTTTTCTTTTCTTTTTTGATATAATGCAGATGTATTATAGCTGGTGAGGTCCCTGTTGGAAACAATAAATGAGAGCGATGTTGCAATATGTTTGTACGCTATCAATCAAGTTTAGAAGAAAATTAGTGTTTTTTTTCTCTCTTTCTCTTTTTGTTTAGTTTTTTTTAAGCTTGCTTTTGATTTGTGTATCTGTTTGCGTTTTGTTTAATTTTGTTTTGTGTTTTGGTTTGTTAGCTTTTTGATTTTGTGTTGTTTTTTAAGATTGCTTTTTGTTGTTTTAAGCTTTTGTTTGATTTTGTTTTGTTAGCTTTTTAGGATTTGCTTTGTGTTAGCCTTTAGTTTGAACCAGTGCATCCAAAATGTTTTTGTTTTGCACTTCATTGTTGTGTTTTTTTGTTTGATTTTGTTTTGTGTTGTGTTTTGTAAGATAATGAGAGTGCCAGGTAGTTTGTAATCTGTCCATATGCACTTTGTGCTATAAATAGTTTTTCTGTCTTTGCAGGAGATGTACTCGAAGGGCCTGATACCTATTTCAGCAGTTAAACAAGTTCGTGCACTGGGTGAGAATAGGTTTGAGGTGGTCACGTCTGCAAGAACCTTTGTGTTTCGGGCAGAGAGAGAAGGTGAGCCTCTTTGCTTTTCTGCCTCTCACGTTTCGATCCCTCTCTGCTAATCTCTTTTAAACCAATTCACTCTCACTCTTGATCTTTTATCATCTTTTCACTCGTATTTTTATCGCTTTACCATCTCTGCTATAAGATAAGATGTTCTGAGGAGATCTTCCACACTAAATCAGAGAGAGTGAAAGAGAGAGGAGAAGCCAGACTCAAGGAGATCACAATATTATGACACAGAGCTGAAACAACCCAGACAATGATTATGATGATGAAAACGATAACAGCTGTAGATTTAATATGTACAGTAAATACCCTGTTGGTTCATATAGTTGCCACACCATTGCCTGTGTATTTTATAGGGTATTTTTTCTTAATATTCATTACTAAGCTTCAATGAAGCCTGATTTAAAGACTGTGAAAAGGCCGATTATGGTTAAAATGGAGAGATTTGTGGTGTTTAAGGAGTAGTCTGGTACTTTAGCTGCAATTCAGGATCAATTTAAAAACTCTGTTAGCGTTTAGTGCCTCTGAAGGTTAGTTTTAGTCATGATTTATTGAGAGTTTTATTTAATAATAGCCTTTTAGCATGATTTTGTGCAATTTATTGGTGAAAATGTTTGTAGTTGTGTGTGCCTTGAGTCTCCGAGTACTTTCTGTGGCCACTGTATGTTGTCATTTCTAGCAAATGGAGCAACTTGAATTTTTCATTGCCATTAAGACTGGTAATAAGATAATGTAGCTTTTTTAGACATCTTGCAGTGAAAAGGGTGAGGAGTTCACCATCAGCCAATCAATTACCATGTTATTGACATAATGCCATTGCAATTACTTGGGTAAATCTGAGGCTAATAGTACTGCTGTGTGCCATAGTGTCCCAAAATGTTAGCAAATTATGGCCTCCTCAGTTTTTTATCCCCAGCTCTTCTGTAGTGACCTCTGACCCATTGTATGTAAATTACTCAGAGGGAAGTCAGTTTAGGTTTGCATTTAACTGTACTTTCCACCATCAGAAAAAAATAAAAAAAATAAATAAAAAATCAGAGACAGGGAGCGAGCACTGGTCCAATCTGCTCATGCATCTTTAAACAGCTCTATAGCAGGCTGAAAGAGTCATCAATCTTAAGATAAACACAAGAGAGGAGGAGAGAGAGAGTGAGTGAGTGAATGAAAGAGCTGGAAGTGGGTGGTCATGGGATGAGCACAAAAGATAAGAATGAGAATTAGCGCTAGAGATCGAGCACACTGGGATCATTTAGATGAGCGTGTGTGTGTGAGCAAACATTCATGGCTGTGTACTCTTTCAGGGGAAATTTTCAGCTGTGCTGGCCTCTTCTTTCAAAGAGTGGAATATTTTGGGAATAACTTTTTCATGGTTAAAGGGCAGGAGTATTATTTGCAGTCACCAATTTTCGAGGTTTTATAAGGATGTGTTAAAGCCATGGTGATAACTAGGGCTGTCACAGTAAATTAAAATAGTTTAATGCTGTTTCTTATTTAAGGAAGTCTATAATCTGGCATCTTTGCTCATGGTGACTCATTGGTGTTAAGTTCTGCTGTTTTGAATCAGTCACCTGAAACTAAGCAGGATTTTTACTCTACCATTTTTACTCTATCAAAAGGTTGAGGCAGTATCATTTTTTAAAAGGTCTTAGTGAGCAAGAATTCTCCAAAGGCTGCAATTATTTGATCAAAAAATACAAAAATGTTGTAAAATATAGTTACAATTAAAAACACCATTTATTGTGGTTTTCAATATTGGAAACAGTTTATTATTTTTGTGAAATTGCGATACTTTTTTTAGGTTAAATGATGAATTAAAGGTTAAAAAGAAAATAATTTATTTGAATAGAAATACTTTCTTACATTAACATAATAAATATTTTTAGTGTCAATTTAATACATCCTTGCTAAATAAAAATATAAATTTCTTGCTGATCATGTAATTCTTAAAAAGAAATTACGTTAAAAATGAGATCATGCTTTCCAGCTAAACCTTTGTTGTTGAGAACTGACATTAATAATAAATAGTAATAAATAGTAAATATATAAGCAATAAAAAATTGAGGAAATGTTCTTAATTGATTTAACCATATTTATAAACCCAAGTGTAATATTTAACAAATGAAAGTTATTATTACTCTTTTATGGTGTTCTTTAATTATCACCTACAAGTGAAACTCGCAAGCAGCAGTCTTGCAAAACAGCTTTACACATGTCCAGAAAGTGTGAGCAAAGTTGTTATATTATCTCATTATTGCAAGTTTGTATTTCAGTATTTGCATTTTCTGGGCAGTGTGAGGAATAGAGAATAAGATGTGTGAGTGAGACAGGTAAAGTAAGATCTACCTGTAGAGCAGAGAACATTTGCTGTTTAATCCAGCATATTTAAATATTGTGTTCTTTCATTAAAAATGAACTCAACATAATTGTGATTAATTTGAAAAAATATTAGCAATTGACAACCCGAGTATTAACAAAAAACTGAGGTAGTACATGGAATAATTGGATATATACTGAATGGCTAGACAAACTTAACTTGAAACCTGAAAACACTTTTGCTGACTACAAGCACATTTTAGTCTTGTCCAAAAGACACTGTACGCAAAAACACTAACCTTTAATAAAATGAGATCTTGCTCTCTCTCTTTCTATCTTACCCTCTTTCTCTCTCTCTAGATGTGGCAGGTGCTGTAGACCTGCAGAGGATAAGAGTATCCAGCTGTTAATGTTTTTTGGCTAGTGTGTGTGTGCTCGCAATGAATTTGTGCAAGCCCCTGTAGCCCTATTTAAACACAGCACAAGAGAACCCTCACAGGCTTCCTTCCCCAATCTCACGCGCATACACAAACACACAGGCAGACACAATGCAATGAGGCACAGGGGCTTTTGCATACCTGCTTTGTTTGCAGATTTTAAAGTTTATAAAGTAACACAATAATATTAGACACTTTTTCCTTCCCTTTTATTCCCATGGCATGGCGTCTCTCCTCACACACGCACGCACGCATACCTGCGCATTCACTAACGTACTTCAAACAGACTTTAGCGCTTCTCCACAGACAGAAAGAAACACACACACACACATCTCTTCTTACCTCCCTCCATCTTCTGTCTTTCCTCTAAGGAGATCGTCAGGATTGGCTGGAGGTTCTCCAGTCTGCTGTGAGCTCCCAGCCCTCTATTTCCCATCAGCCTCGCAAAAATAACACAAACAAGAGTGGCTATGTCGAGCTGCGTGGCCTCAAAGGAAGAGTCTACCTCAGCCTCATGGGAACCAGCTTCAGACTCTGTAAAACAGACCAGGTAAATTAATATGTATATATGTGCATTTTTTATTCATTTTGTATAATATGTTTTTGACATTGTTATACTTGTTTTGATTCATGCTGGTGCTGCCCATATGAGTTTAAAATAAATACCACAACAACCATGTCCAGGGTCTCCCATCCTGTCCGTTTATCTTCAAAGTTACTCTATAAATTGATCACTTTGATTTTTAAATTTTTTTTTTTGTTTTCTCCCTTTGTTTTTGTATATAATTCTGTCTGTCTACCCATCCATCCATACATCTGTCTATCTGTCTGCCAGTAAACAAGTTTGGTCAAGTTGGCTGTTGGATTTACAATTTTATAAAAAATGTTCATGTTCACACTAGAGGGCTGCATTGGGACCCAACGCAAATCTCGCGGGAGCGGGTGGTTTGAACTTTACCGCGAGCGGGAATCGGCGGCTAAAAAAACACTGCGGGATCGGGAGGTAGCGACATTTATGTGCCGTGTGATGGTGCAACGTTTTAGATAAAAACAAAATTATATTTGAATGCATTGTGTGTTTGGTCATTCTGTGTTCTCATAGGCTAGCTGCTTTCAGACATGCTTTCTGCACATTAACATCACGACCAATCAAGCCTACGGAATATTTAAATAGCCAAAATCAAAGTATTTGAATTCTAAAGAAATGCGCGGTAGCCTAAGCGTTTTAGATGTCCCCGATATCCCAGGCTATATTCAT
>JAUCNO010001819.1:18674765-18686636 GCA_032353835.1 Enteromius viviparus
GACATCTGCAGAGCAGCGGGTTGGTCGTCCCCTGTGACCTTTGCCAGGTTTTATGGGCTAGACCTCCCGGCTACCCCAGGCTCGGTTGTCCTCTTGCCTTAGTGTGCTGCATCCACACAGGCGGGGGCTTGGGAGTCTGGGGGCGTGGGTATCTCGTTCCCAAAGCGTTTTTGGACGCAGTTCGAGTTCCTGAAAAGGAACGTCTCAGGGTTATGTATATAACCCCTGTTCCTTGAAGGAACGAGACACTGCGTCCTTTGCCACACCCCCTGCGCCCCCTCCTGGGCGCTTGCTTCATGCCTGAGGGCTGGCGTGCACTGATTCTCACGTGCTCTTATACTTCCTGGTCGGTGACGTCACCTGAGAGGTGATTTTGTTGAGTGGGCTCTCAGTCTGATCTTGTTGAGTGGGTTCTCAGTCCTATGGGGCAAGGCTCTCCCTGGTATGAATAAGCCAAGGTGATGCTTCTACCACCCAGTGAGCCAACTTCTGTTTGGTGACAGCATTCCCTTTCTGCTGGCCACCGAAGCAAATAAAGAGCTGCTGAGAGCGTCTGAAGCTCTGAGTACGGCTGGTGTAGAGGCGCAGTGCGCATACAGGGCACAATAACTCTAAGGCTGGGTCTGCCTCCTCCCGGGCAAGGCTTGCAGGTTCACCACCTGATCATCACCATACTTTAAGTGGGATCCACTGATACCTCCGAGGGTTGTGCAGCCACCAGCGAAACCTCCAGAGATTCTACTACCAAAACCAACATCTCTGGAAGTCATGCAGTCACTAGCGGAACCCAAGAGAAATCAGGATCATAGACTGGTTCTGGCAGATCGGGCCACGGCGAATCGAGATCACTGTTAGACTCTGCCAGATCGGACTCACTGGATGATTCAGAAATGGTGGCCATTTTGTGCGGAGACTTGTGAGTGGTGGCCATCTTGTGCAAAGACCATGCTGGAATATCAACAATGAGACCCGACAATGAGTCATAGAGAGTGGAGATGGGCTGGTGTGAGAAGTTGCTGGATCCTTTTTGGCGGATCATTCTGTAACAATAGGAGACGGAGGCGTGCAGATCCATGTGCAGACTTCTTTATTCACAAAGCTCAGGGTAGAAACAAGCAGGGTCATAAACGGCAAACAGGGACATGAGAAGCACAGACAACAGAATAATCCAAAGAGCGTAGCAGATGTCAGACAATCGGCAAACGTAATCCAAGAGGCATGGCCAGAGCAAGAGTCTGGGGGCAGGCTAGGTCGACAACGATAAATCCAACGGGGAGATACAGGGAACACACAAGGAACATAGGAACACGGATGATTTACAGAGGGAGAAAAACAAAGTATGTCCATACAATGATCCGCGACATGACAAATACAAATGAGTGTTTTTATACACATTAAAACAAGGCTGCAGGCGGAATAACTAATAGGTGACCATGGTGACAGACAAGGTGGGCGGAGACACAAGTTCATAATAAGAGTGCAGGGATGGAAAAGGAGACAACCACACAATGAATTACATATGAAACTGGAGTGCCACCTAGTGGATCTTGATGGCACTTCCAGCTGACCTGTTACAATTTATATCTCTTTAAATTGTATTACTCTGTTTAATTACTTACACTTTTCCTTATACCCCTTTTTTTGTGTTGAGATAAACATTTTTCTCACGGTAATGAAACCTTCACACCTCATGTTTTAAAGTGTGATGGCTGTTTTGTACGCCATGCTATGTGAACGGGCCCATATGCTGAGGGTATCGTTATTACAATGCACACGCAAGCCCTGACATTTCGCATGCATGTGTATGTGATCTATGCCCAATTGGTCTCAGATTAAAACTAGATAAAGCTGATAATGTTATTCTTTATGAATAGGCGGCACACACGCTCACACACACTTTATCATCTCTCCGTTTGTCTTTCATTATTTTCCTTATTAGCACAAGCAAACATCTTTGTCTTCATTCTGCGAGGAAATTGTTTTTCGTCAGCCGATTTAGCATGCAGGAGCGAGAAAGAGAAAGAGAGCAGTGGAAAATGGAAATTGATTGTATTGTTTTTGCATTAAATCCTCTCTGTGGCAATCACTCCGACAAGTAGGGAGAGAAACGGGAGGCAATGGAGGAAAAGAGGGCATTGGGGAAAGAAAAGGAATGAGGAAAGGAGGAACTGGGCAGAGATACAAGAACGGAGGGATAACAGAAGGAGGTGAAGACAGCAGTGGCTGTTGAAGGATGAAGAAAACACAAAAGAGCATGAAGATGGAGAGAGAGGAAAAAGGTGCGGTGGTGGTAGCTCGGTTCATGTTCAGTGAAGTGGAGTATTTAATTTAACAAGATGAACGAGCTGCCCAGGACGCTGTTTTTTTCTCCGCTTCCCATCTTGGATAGGATGAAGTGTGTTGCCCTTCTCTCCTCTGAGGTCAGGCCATGATGTTTCCCCAAGGTAATGAAAGTCAACCTAACAGGCAAGCCCAAGTCACGTGACACAACTACAGTTTAGTGCCGCATCGATTTTTGATTTTCTTACTTAAACTCTACTGCAAAGAACACAAAAACACTAAACACATACAGTAGGTACAGGAATGCCATTTCAGATGGTTTCTGATGGCTAAAAGGACAATTATTTTGTTTGTGATTAGATGGTTATGCATTTAGTTGCATTTAATTTGATAATTTCACTGCAGTGGAGTGTAGGTGGTACGTGCTGCAGTTTTAATATTCAATGTCAAGTTAAAACTAGTTCAACTTCGAGAAAAACATCTCAAGATGTTTCTGTTCTTTTTTTCCCATTTTTGTGTGCTGGTTTAAAATCAGGGCTATGCAACATTCAGAATGCGTGTACCGGGACAAAACAAAAAGTACAGCACATATACGCATGATGGATTGACCAACAAACTGTCAGTATTTTTTTTTTAAATCCAGGTTGCTAAAATAACTGTTATAACACAGCATGCAAACCACCTAATCTGTGAAAAGATCCCTTATTTTGGCTGAATTCTAAGCATGAGGAGGCAATTCTATTGCTGTGAGTTATGGAAAATAAAAAAACACAAAATAAACAAAGGCAAAATATTGTCCTCATGCAAAATAAATATGTTGTCTACAGAAACGTACTGAGGAAACTGGTACTACTGCATTTAAATGTACCAATAAAAATACAAAACATTCTGTGGTGTGTGTGTGTGTGTGTGTGAGAGAGAGAGAGTTTCTGTTTATGTTGAACATTCTAAATGGTCATTTATGTCGCTTTTGTTTTATGTACACTGCTTAATGGGAAGGCAGCTGCCTTTGTTGTAATGTGCAAAGCATTCTGATAGTCCTGTTACCAAAGGCTTTTATTTTGAAAGTACTGTTTTAATTTTTCGGACAGCATAAAAAGCAGGAAAGAGACAAAAAGTTATTGTATTGCACTGGTCATGAACTCCCTGTGGTTATGAGTTCATTAGTGCATCCGGTTAGCACTTTTTTTATTTCATTTTTTTTTTTTTAACCACTAACTGTATTCACACCTCCTGTTCACACCTGACTCGGTCTTATTATATTAGACATGTGAACCTACACCTTTGAGTCACTCCTTTTAAAATAATGTAACAGAGGTGATATGCGTAAAGATTTGAATGCACTGGTTTAAGCAGAGGTTCATTTCTATACATAAAACATTTTTCAGAAATAATAGCTATAGCTATAACTATAAATTATTAAGAGTTGTTCTAATTCTATTAGACTTTTAAATAAATAACTTTTAATTTAAGTGAACCATGAAACAATCTTCAGATAAACCCATTATTATAAATGACATGTTTACTGTTGTCTCCAGCAAGTAGGAATTATACAAATATTGAATAAAGATATCAAACACTAGATTCAAAAATTAAATGTAGACAAATCCTTAAAGCTTAAGAATCCTTACTAAAGCTCCTCATCACCTGTGGCTTTTCTGTGTAAATTTGACAAGCATCTGGTGCTGCGTAGGCTACCGAACTGAAAGACCTATACCGAAACAGTTCGGTATGAACATGTGTACTGTTACACCTCTAATATATATGTATATATGTGTGTGTGTGTGTGTGTGTTTGTATGTATATGTATACACACACACACACACACATTGATTCTTGAATGTAAAAGCGAGTGTGTCTTAAATGCTGTGATAGACATCACATATTCACAACTATATTTGGTCAGTCCAATTGAGTTTATCATTCACAGATCATTTATTGTTTCTCAAAAACTGGCCCTTGTGACACTCATAACACAAAAGAAGTCATTATCAAAATGTCAAATGCTGATCTCTTTTACGCAGCTGTCAAGTTCAATTGCTGTTTGGCTTGGTTTACATAAAAGGCACCCAGATCCCCTTTAAACCAAAGAAAACTAGACTATGATATCATAATATTACACAATTAACTGAAGAGTTGCAATATATATATATATAGTGTCTTGAAAGGGCTATACAGTTGCCTTTATCTATTGTCATCTCCATTTCTCACAGAATTATCCCTTGTTCCTCCGAGAGGTTTTCATATCGCCATTGGCGATTTCTTTTTCACACAACAGTGTCCTTGCATTTATTTCGATTGGTTTTTGTTTTGTTTTCCTTATTCGCTTCATTCACTACAGTGTTGTAAAGAGATACACATAATGTCAATCTAGGCTCATTGGAAATATGTGCCTCTTCATCCATTTCTGCAAAACTTAAAAAACGTACCTAAACATACGAATTGCTGCAGTTTCCAGTTGAAATTCACACATTTAGTTGGAGAATGTTTTGTTATGACTTTAAACATTTTAAATTTCCTGCACAATTTGAAAACTGATGCTTTTGAACGTTGTAGTCACATATACAGCTTCGAATGCATTAGTTTTCGAGGTCAGTAGATTTGCTTGGTAGCTCACATGATATGATGGTGCACTTAGGCAGTGAAAAGCACCGTTTCGAATCCTATGTAAAATGGTTCAACAACATAGCTCAAATTAGCATAACGAAGTTAAAATAGCATGGCTGCATCATGAAAATGCTTTTAAATTACTTTTGCAATTGTTTGAACTTTCGGGTAGGTTTAGGTTTGGTTTGGTGTAAGGGATTTTTACTGTACAACACAATAGAGCATTAATCTTTACCACCACTCATTGGATATTTAAATTCTAAACGGCCACAAAACGTACCTCTAGCAGAATTATAAAAACACTGCGATACAACCTGTACCAACCTAATACACCTTTTCCATGGTTATGCATTAAAAGTTGGTTTTAATTCTATGGGCATTTCACTTTGAAACTGTAGCAAAATGTGAAGTAAGCTAGATAATTATGGGGTTGCAGAATGCTTTGGTCCTTTCACATAGCAGTCACTGAACTTTTTTCTTTATTTATTTTAGTGGAATTATAAAAAAGTGGAAATGAAAAACGGAGTGTTTTAATGTTTATGCTGGTTCTTTACAGGACTTTAATGCTGGGCTGGCCATCACCGTGGTGGACCTGACGGCTGCGTGTGTGAAACAAGTTGAGAGGAAAGGCTTTGAGATCACTACACCTTTCAAATCCTTCTGGTAAACTGCTAAAATATTATATACTGTATATTAGCATAAGTCCAGAAAAAGAAAATCTCTTATTAAAATAAAATATTAGCATAAATTGCTGATGTTGTTTTTAAAGAGATTTCAGATGACCTTCAAACAGAGTTAAGCTTCTTACCTGGACTTCCTTAATATCACTTTATAGTAAAAAAAAAACACCTATCAAAGTTTTACTCAAGGTCAGACTTGGAGGATTAAGTTTTCTTAGTGCAAATAATAATTTATTTACACAAATTCCTCCAGATTATGACATCGGAGATGCTCTAAATTTCAAATACAGGTTCTGATTACATAAATATTTCAATATTTCATATGCTTTAATTTGCAGAATAGTTATTTGGGAAAGTAGCTTCTAATAAAAAAATAATTGTTGCCAAGTGTTATATTAATTATAATAAGTATTTTATACTTTTAAACATACCATCTAAAATAATGGACATTTCATTCCATATTTGTGTGTGTGCTTTGATGTTAGGACCATTTGTGAGCATTAGTTATGTGTTTGTGTATTTTAACAATGAAAAACAGTATTTTTGAGATGTTTGACAGAGTGTTAATGGATTTGCTGTCTATAAATAATTTCTAAGGAGTCATTTATGAAATTAACATGCTACCAACACTATTAAAAAAGTCTTTAATGTCTTAAATGGTTCCATGAAGAACCTTCACCATCCATTGCACATTTGTTCTTTATTGTGTCAAAAAGATCTTCAGATTATTGAAATGTTCTTTAAACACAAAAAATGCTTCTTTCAAGGACCTGACTGTGTAGACATCAGACAGAAAGAGCTTACGATTGTTTGGAACATAGTCATATTGTACTCAATAATATTTAGACATCTAAGATTGGTTATTTCTGAAAAGAATGCCATTGCTTTTGCAGTGTGGGATTGACCTATTCTGCCATTAAAAAACTTTGTTGATCTGCTCTTCACAACTGCATTTTCAAGTGTTATGTGGGTAGATCAAATGTGATTTCAGAGAAACTTAGAAAAAAAGTTCTTGAAGCACATAAGTCTGGGAAGAATTATGGAAGGATGTTTTTGGCCCCCATAGTCCAGACTCAGGCAGGTAACTCTTGGATGAAACACCATTTCTGCATTTCCTAAGAGTGGGCATTTTACAATCCAAGTTCAAGAACATGCCGAAGACTCCTCAAGCAACGTACAAAGAATATAAAGTATGTTGCTTGTAGAAAACAGAAAATTGTATTTACTCCAAAATCTTTCAAATTTAAAAGTTAAACTGTGCTGGATGGTGTATTTCTGCTTCAGGGCCTGAAACGTGTTTAAGCACCAGTGAATTCCAGGTGACTTCATGAACATCCAAAATTACAGCAGATTGCCAAGAGATTGAGGAAAAAATTCAACATTTAACATTCAGAAGCATTCAGCAGATTGGCTTCTGTTATTTCCCTTTTTACATTGATTATTTATTGATTTATTTTTATCTATTGTTTTAGTGAAGGAATGTCACCAGAAGCTGTATGTTTTACTTGCAATGCATCTTATTTATTGTATTGTTTGGATACCTTGTTAGTACTGCCTTAATTCTCTGTTACATATATTTACTAGAAAAACATCTCAGAAATGTTGGTCTATACTGATGATGATGGCTTTTATGATTGTCATTCTCTCTTTCCACATCCTAATCATATTATCTCTGTTTGATTGGGTGACTGTGGAGGCTATTTGAGTATATATCATTGTAATGTTCAAGAAACCAGTCTAAACTTCTTCTGCTGCTGTAGTCCAGAGAGATGCTTAGAGATGCTCTTCAATTGTGCTTTGAGTTACTGTTGCTCTTTTATCAGCTCAAACCAATCTGGTCATTCTCTCAACTTTAGCATCAACAAGGCATTTTCACCCATAAAACTGCCACTTACTTCTCTCTTTCTCTGTAAATCCTAGAGATGTTTCTGCATGGAATTCCCAGTAGATCAGCAGCTTCTGAAATATTCAGACTAGCTCATCTGGCACCAACAGCCGTGCCACTTTGAAAGTCACTTAAATTTGATTTCTTCCTTATTCTGATGCTCAGTTTGAAATTCAGCAGGTCTTCTCGACTGTAGCCCTGTTCAGATGGGACTAGTTTTACATGGGGTCAGTAGAGAAATTTGTGTTTCACAGGTGTACTTTGCGGTTTTAATCCTGTCCGAATCTGCCACGTTTTTTGTAATAATTCCAGAGTTACCTACTATTTTTTTGGCAAACTCAGCCTACCTCTGAGAAAACTAGCATTTCCTTCTGTGTTTTGGCCAACCATAGATTCTCTTACCATGCAGATTGTTTGTTGTTTGCCTCACGGCATAGAAATAATAATAAAAATTATAATAAAATCAAGAGCCAGATCACGTAATCTAACTGTTAAGACTGGTTTCTTTAATATCACTGTCAAGTAAGACTACTCAGCACTGAATTTTTGCACTGAATTACATAATATTTTGATTACATACCTTAACAAAAAATACACATGGTTTTACAAATTCTACAAATTAATAATAATAAATTAATAGTAGTATACTAAAAGTAGTAATAGTTACTACTACTAGTAGTAATAACTAAAGCTACCACAGATTAACCATGGTTTTGCTATACTAGCCATAAATATGTGCTTATACTAATGATAATCAATCCAAATAACTATATGCAGAGATATAGATCTCTGATCTCTGCAATGCTCAGATGTACAAAACAGTACCTCCCACCTCTGTTATAAAAACAGATATATTAGCGATAAGAATTAAAACTCAAACACAGTTTAGAAAACTAGTCCTCTCCAAATACATGCCTAAATACATTGAGTTGCTGTAATTGGCTCATATATATATATATATATTTTTTTTTTTTTACAGTGACAAGCAGTTTAACAGGTGTACCTAATAAAGGGACACATTTGCAACCAAATAACATTTTCTGAGCCATTTCTACAAAACTGGGAAGTCTTAGATCTCAATAATGGCTAGTCAGTTTCATTTCAGGAAAGGTGAAACTTTTTTTGTCTTTGTTTATTTATTAAGGCGTTCCTACTTAGGAGACTTACCTCTTAATATAAGTGATTGCACCAACCAAAATATAATATGGATTAAACGGCTGAACTTTGCAAAAAGATTAGTGTCAAATAGTTGAAACCTTTTGACCATTTATAATAAAATTGAATGCTTGCATAGTTGGACAGTGTAAGATTTATTAGAGGCACAGGAAACTCTGTCGATTTCTTCTTTTTGAGCCTTTTTAGTATCATTTTTTCCTGAGTTTGTTGCCTGCTGTGTTATTTTCTAGCAGCCACTCTCTCATTATGACTGTCCTACCACTCTGATACTATCCATCTGAAGCACACTCATTATTGATCTGTTTTTTTCTTCTTTTTTCATTCTTTTTTTTCTCTATAAATATCAGCTTGGTTATAACTGCTGTACAGTACAGGCATCGCTCACCTGTGACCCCACACAAGCTGATGTTTCCAACAAAGCAGCCATTTGCGGAGGCCTAATCGATGAGATGTTTTCGTGTTTGTTTTTTAATGATCCTTTTATGGCTCATGCAGTTCCCCCGCTAAAAAAAAGGATACGACTATAACAACAACAAACAATGAAAAGCTATTGCTCTCTTTCTTTGGCTGGTGCGTTTTGTTAAAGATTTTTCCTCTTTATCTCCTAGCTTTGTTTTTGTGGACAGGACAGAATATCGATCTGTTTGTAGTCGCGTTCTAAACGCTGAGCGATATGAGGGCAGATGACTATTTAGTATTAGTTGTTGGAAAAATAATTGGAATTTTTCTCAAAAATGACGTATCAAGGTCTCTCTGCTCATTTAAAATAATAGGCGGGTCATAATAATAGGGGGTCATAATGGAAATGGAAAGCAGATTCGGAGGTATTACTGGTCTTTACATTTGCACTGCACTGTGGCTCATCACTGCCAATCAAAATGCAGTAATGGACATTGAAAAGGTGGCGTTCACCATTGTTATTTGTCTGTGCTTGACCTGGGCCCTGTGGGACTCAAATTGTTGGCTGTGAACTTAACCATATAGAACTGTTTTATTTTTTTTTTGGTTTTATTTTTTACATTTTGTTGACACACACAGAATTCCCATATTTGAGTAATTGCTTAGAGAGCTGATGGTGAGGGGTTTAGGCTTAAAACTTATTTTACCCAAAAATATCAATTTTGTCATTTACAACCCTCTTATCATTCTAAACCTATACGACTTTATTGCTTTCATGGAAGCCACAAGAAGACAATCTGAAAAATTTGTTAATTGTTCTTTTCCATTCAATCATAATTAATATTTTTTTGAAAAAGAACACAGACAAACAATATCAAACTTCCATTGATTGGCTGCATCTCTATCTCTCCTCTCCACCGGTAGCTGGTGTGTGATGAGCGCACTGGGGCCATTGTCCTGTTGCTGCCGTCAAACACTGATGCTGGTTAAGGAAAGACCAACCCCACATGATTGTAAAGCTCTTTGGGTGAATGGCAATACACAATAAAGCGCTATATAAATGTGTATAACGCTATATAAATTCATTCATGATGAAAACATTGAGTCATAACTGCTTTAAAGAGCCCAGGGATGACCTTTTTTAAATCACCTACTGTAATACTTAATCTGTTATCAGTCTGCTAAAGTGTGTGTAAGAGTTTTGTATTTGTGTCAGTTTCACAGTGGAGTCTGAGCGTGAGAGAGAAGAATGGATAGAAGCAGTTCAGGAGTCGATCGTAGAGACGTTGTGCAATTATGAGGTGCTGGAGAAAGTTTGGTTCAACAAGTCCAACAGGAAGTGCGCTGATTGTCAGGCTCCTGAGACGGAATGGGCCTCCATCAACCTGTGTGTGATCATCTGCAAGAATTGTGCTGGTAAGAAACAATTATGAACACACAGAACAAATCAAGAAAAAAATGCAACATGAAATGCACACGAAGCTATGAAGTTCAATTGGTTCCTTATGTCTTCTGTTGGAAAGAATCAGTAAGTATTTTATTTTTAAAGAATATAGTTTTATAAAGCAAAGCAGAAAACAAAATAGTTTTATTAAGCAAAGACGTATTGACTTGACCAAAATTAATGGATTTTCCTTTAGAACTTTTCTCCATTTTATATTTCAAGAGTTCACGCTTTCCTTGTAATAATAATAATAAAGCAAATTTGGTGAGCTGTCTGGGGAGCAAGCTGGGAGAACGGTAAAGAGAACGGCTGAGAAATCGGATCCTCGCGGAGGTAATGTTGGGCAGACGAGACAAAGTAAGACGGTGTTTGTAGGATGTGACTTTGAACGTGTGATTCCGAAGAATGCACAAAAGCGAGATGCGGGGAAATGGAAGCTGGAAGAATTTATAGTGAAGGGGAGAGATTTGATTGGGCGGGAATAAACATGGGATGATTAGGTAAACGGGCTGCCAGCTGTGTGTGATTACTCGTTTAGCGATTCTCTTGAAACAAAGTTATTTGCAAAACTTTTACTTAAGTGGCCTTAACTATGCACTTACATTTAAGTTAACCATTTAATACAATGCACTTATTGTGTACAGTAAATACATTTGTTTTTACGTTATATTTATATTTTTACTAGAAATGCACCGATTGCTAATTTCTTGGCCGATTTCGATTTCCAATGTTACAGTAAGTGTGACCTGCCGATTCTTGACGATTCCGTTTTTTTAATCTTTTTTTAAAGAATGTAATGAAAGCATATGAAATTCATTTAAATTAATTTTGTAATAAAAGAAATTAATAAACATTATAGGATCTTCTCACAATGAAATAATTAAAATAAAGTGCTCTGCGCCTTGAAAATGTAGAAATATATAACTAACCACTTAATATCAATAACTAAGCTTACTAACAAATATCTACTTTTACTCAATGAGTATTATTTTTTAAACATTAATTACATGACTGTCTCACAACAATAACTTTAATAACGAAGAGTGCACTCTCTTAAAACAGGTAGAAATAACAATACTAGTACTAAATACTATTACATTAAAGTCAAGTTTGTCTTGACAAATAGAAGCATTTCTGCATTGTCACCAGTTAATAAAGGATAGTACAGCTGTAATATTGCTGTAACTTTACACATGTAACAACCATCAGAATGGTGTGTATAAGTACAAATGTGTAACAGGACATAGGTAACAACACTTTTTGGTAATGAAAGTACAAATGTGTAACAGGACTAACAGCACTTTTTGCTAAATAATTGCACATTAAGTTGTTACACAATCCAACGTGTTTAAAATTGAACTGGAAATTAGGTGCTGGGCGTCCGGCCAGAGGAGAACTGG
>JAUCNO010001819.1:18686736-18699613 GCA_032353835.1 Enteromius viviparus
ATGTTCAGTGCTTTGCTACAATCTGTATTGTTAAAAGCGCTATATAAATAAAAGTGACTTGACTTGACTTGACTAAATAAAGTGTTACACGTTATATTAAATAGACAATTGCTTTGGATTTAGCATGTAATTACTCTGATGTTAAACAGCAGCGGGCAGTAAATTAAGTGGGCAGTTCATGGGTAGTTACTAGATACACATCTAGTTACTATGGAAGTACACAGGACTTATTTCAAGCAACAAATTTTTAAATTTTGCAAATATCTTTTTTCTGGCTATGATTGTCTCGTGTTACACCGTAGTTTAGCTTGTAAAGAGAAATTCCTTGTCACTGAAAACTTGATGAACATTTAGTACATCATTAGTACATCATAGATAACAAAAAAACTCACAAACACATTTGTATTAATTCATTATTATTCTTTCACATGGACAGACTAAATGTTCTTTGTAGCCATCTTACTCTCCTCAGTTTCTCTGCTCATTTTCCCGATATCGCGTTTGCTTAGATCCTACTGACCACCCTCAAGTGCCATAAAATTAACTCATTATTTCAGTCATGCAGCCATTTAATGTTACATTAGGTCACAATACAGGAGGAAACAGTGGCTGAGCGTGTGCAAATGGCTGCTGAATAAGCCATGGAGTGGAGAGACACTCTCCCTAAATGTTCACCGCAGCCTTCATGGGATCTATGGCACAGACACTTTAATTAGCTGCGCCGCTGCAGCCGACAATTAGGAGAGCGAGGGTGAAATACTGGGAATATAACGAACAGTTAACGATTAAATGAGAGCAAATTGTCTTCAATGGGAGACAGAGAGCGTGTGAAAGAGTGAGATAGGTGAAGTGACTACCTCTTTCTCACGATCTATCTTCACATTTATAACACTTATCTAACGTTCCCAGTCCCCCCCCTTTAACTTCTGTTTCTTTTTGCCCGTCTTTTATCTTCTAACACGCACTGATATCAATCAACATCCCTGGCTGTGTGACACATATTTGGGTTTGTCTGTTTCTTTACACATATAATTGCAATAAGCTCTTAAAATCGAACTCTGTGGTTGGAGACATTCCTCAAGTGAGCTTACGGTTACCATAGAAACTCCTGCTTTACCCATTTTCCCTCGTCCTTTCTTTCAATAGTTTTAAATAAGGTAACAAAAAGAAATTTCTCCACCTTTCTGATGCTTTTTGTTCTCTTTTGATGCTTTAAATAAGGTTTCGTGAACGCAAACGCTGTGTTTAAGGTACTTTCCTGTCTTAGAAGTTTTCTTAGATGGCACTACAAAACCCTTAACGAGTGCCCTTAATGCACACACACTAACACGTACACAAAGCATCTTTAGTCCCGTCGGCTCTCAGGCGGCTCTAATGATCTTTGATGGCAAACTGGTACTCTAAAATGCTACTAATTATACCGGAAAATCACACACTCCATATTCAAATATGTGTTTCTCCCTGCCATGTTTAATTCATCTGTTTCTCACATAAACAACGACAACGGCAGTGCCTGGAGTTCAGCAAAATAAATGCGCAGACCAACAAACACAATTAATTACTTATGATTCATTAGCAATTAATGGCTTTTTCGCGCCTTTCATTTGCAATTATAGCTGTGGCAGGCTGAAGAAAAAAGTGCTTGGGAAGGATACGATGAAATGAATAATGAGTGTTTCTGTATGTGTGTCATACGAGTTGTTGCTTTATGCCATTTATTGTGAAGTTGTGCTTAGTTTTGAGGTTAAGCAGGACACTTTAACAGGAAATTAACAGGAAGTTTTGACCGTTAAATTAATGTTGTCTGTTTAAGATGTGAGTAGTTCAGATCAGTATATGTTTTCAGGTCAGCATCGATTCCTGGGTCCTGGGATCTCCAAGGTCCGCAGTATGAAGCTAGACAGCAGCATATGGACCAACGAGCTCATTGAGGTACCGATCTGTTGTGGTAGTCACTTCTTACATATTGATTTTAAAGGGGATAGTTCACTCAAAAAATGAAATATCTCTTGATTTACAGTTACTCGCCTTGATGTCATTCCAAAGCCCTAACATTCTTGCTTATCTTTGAGACACAAAGGAAGATATTTCTGTCACACCTTACGTTTGAGGCAAATTCTTGCCATTATCAAGCTATTAACTTGCCTCAATGCTTTTTCCTCAATAAAGGGTAACACTTTATTTCGATAGTCCCCTTTAGACATTCTACTAACAGTAAGTAACTTTGTAACTACATGACAACTAGCAGTCATTAGAATAATAGTAGACTGTTTAATAACGTCTAACACTTGATTTTGATGAATCCACAACATACAACATGTAACTCAGAAACGTTGCAAGTATATGTCAACTTATTCTACTAACCCTAAACCTACACTAACCCTAAACTTAGTTGACATGCAGTTACAAAGTTACTTTATAGTAGAATGTCTAAAGAGAACTGTCAAAATAAAGTGTAACGTAATAAACTCCTAAGTTGCTGCTTATTAATAGTTTGTAAGATAGTTGTGATTGCAGAACATGGGCTTTATAAGTACTAATAAACAGCCAATATGTTAATAATAGGCATGCTAATAAGCAACTAGGTAACTATTAGCATTTTGCCCTATACTAAAGTGTTTTTGAAATTTTCAACGAAAACTAAGAGATTTCTGTCCCTCCATTGAAAGTCCATTTCATTGAGGAAATAGAGGAATGCAAAGGTTTCATTAAAAGCAAAAATCTGGGTTTAGTATGACATGAGGGTGAGTATAATGGCAGCGATTTCATTTTTGGGAGATTTACAGTAACTTTCTTGTGAAATACATTGTCCTCACATTCTATCTCTCTTTAGTTGTTTTTAGATGTTGGAAATAAAAATTCCAACAGCTTCTGGGAAGCAAATCTTCCCCCAGAGCAGGAGCTTTGCATGCAGCCATCTCTGGAGCAGCGCACATCCTTTATTCACAGGAAGTACAAAAAGAGAAAGTACAAGAAAGTTCTAGAAGGTCTAAACACTCAAGAGGAACTCAACAAGGTGTGTGTATAGAGCCTGTGTGCTAACATTGGCCTTTGGCTTAGTTGTATTTTTTTCTACCTCATTAAAAGGCCCATTAGGGCTGGAGATGTTGGTCTGTCTCTGTGTGTGTGTGTGTGCTTGCACACATCTGTTGTTGCTCTGGCTTACCTGGTAGCCCAGGTGTAAATTAGGGTTACCATGGTAACTGGCTCTCATCAATTTTCAGAGCAGGTCGCCAGAGTTATGTTAAAACCAAGATTCTGCTTTGAATCATTTTGCAACTACAACTGCAAGTGCTGTAAAGTTACAGTCAAAAAACAAAGCATGTTAAAGAAATGGAACAGATGATAATGGCTGTGTCAAGAGATAACACAATTTCCTGTGCATGATTCATAATTAAAATCATTTGTGTGTGTGTGTTTTGATTGTTCCTATTGAGCTTGTCCGTATTACCTTTCCCTAAGCCAAAAGATGCCGTTTTTCCTCCATGTCAGCACTAAAACGGATCAAGCCTGCTTTTGTTTTCTGGAGAGGGGGGCAAAAGAGAGGGAGCGAGAAGGGGCGAGAGGATTGGAACTGTGGATTAGGTGTGTGCGTGTGTGAGATGAGAGCAGCCCTGGGGAGTTTTCAGGGGTTCTTCTGAAAAAGTTATATGATTGTGTGTGTGTGTCAGAGAGAGACAAAGAGAGTGAGAGGAAGATAAAAAAAATATAGTGCAGGTACATACAGAGGTGAGATTAGATTATAAATGGAAGGGTACGCCTGGGACAGACACAAACAAAATGTTCCAGAAAAATCCTCCCTGTTCTCAAAGTTTTTGTGTAAGCCCTGATGTGATATATGTCTTTAAGTTTAGATTATAGTTCCTGTCTGATATTTTCGTTCAGCCTGAAGTTTCAAGCAGCAGTCAGCCTGGTAGGCAGTGGTTTTGAGTTTGAGAGATATAGCAACAATTCAAAAGTAGAAATTTAAAAGTAAAATCCTGAAAAAAGCTTACATTGTTGGGACCAGCCAAAGCTGAACTGCTTAATAAGCATGCAAATGACTGTGAAAATGAATATGTTAAAATGCAGAAAGGTTTGTGTGAAGGTCAGATTTAGCAGATGAGAATTATAAATTGCTCAGTGTGATAGAAGTCCCCACCACGATAGATCTTAATGACATTTTGTACAAAAGAAGGCATCCTAATGGCATTACACACACACACACACAGACTTTTGATAAAGAGTTGACAGTGAAGATATTTAGAATCTTACAAAAAATCTATTTAATAAAGTCTGTTCTTTTCAACTATCAAAGACTGCTGAAAAAAAATATGCTGGTTTTCACAAAAATATTAAGAAAGTATTGTTTCTTGAGCAACGAAGCAGCACATTAGAATGATTTCGGAAGGACCATCATTATGTTGTATTTGTATAGTTTGTATATGCGTGTCTTTTTATCTGGAATATTGTTAACAGCTACAATTAAAATCAGCGTAACACTAGAAAGTCACTTCAGCAAATGTGACCTAGAGAACATTTATACACACACACACACACACACTAAGGGACGCCCTTGAGTTTAATGTCATTGGAAGAATATTATAAGGTCGCCTTGACACCAAATTTAAGGGAACTGGTGTTACATACTTTTTAATTGTGTGCAACAAATATACAGCAAATAACAGTAAAAAATTCAATCATCTTTAATAATTAACTATAGTATTGTCAAATTTATCATCTAGTAACTGTCACTGTGCATACATCTCATCATGCTGGAGAACATGATCATCAGAATAAAAAGCAGGTCCAGTGAGACAAACCGAAAGAAATAAATATTCTGATATTCATGGTATTTATTTTTCCAATTCAATTTTTTACTCGTTATGCTTATGCTACATATACAGTACTACCAATCAAAAGTTTGGGGTTGGTGTACATTTTGTGCATTTGTACATTTTTTTGGTGAGCATAAGTCTCTATTTTAAAATTGAATTTATTCCTTTGATGCAAATCTGAATTTTCAGCAATTATTATTCCTGTCTTCAGTGTCACATGATCCTTCAGAAATCATTCTAATACACTGATTTGGTGCTCACCTTATTATTATCAGTGTTGAAACACTGCTGTTGTATTGCATAATATGTTTGTAAAAACCTTAATATATGTTTTTCAGGATTCTTGAATGTATCATTAAAAAATACAACATTTATTTAAAATAGTTTTTTGTAACAGTTTAAACGATTATTTTATTGCATCCTTGCTTAATAAAAGTAATTTGTTAAAAAAAAAAAATCGTACTTAAACTTTTAAACGGTAGTGTAAATTTTATAAAAAAAATAAAATAAAATAAAATGAAATATTTTATAGGAAAATATTTTTCACCAGTAGTCTTGATGTCTTGATTCTTCTGTACACATGTGTATGTGTGTGTGCTTTACTGTCTCAGTGTCCTTGTTCTCCAGCAGATCTAGCTTGTTTGAGGAGGATCGATAGCTTGGCTGGATCGGACTGTTTTAGATGAAAGCAGTGTTCGACTGAATTACTCCCGCCAACACTCTCTCTCTCTCTCGCTCTCTCAGAGACACACACTATTGTATTTATTGACTCTTTCCCCCTCCATCTCTTTTTAATTGGACTGACTGCATTCTTTCTTTGGATGCCTCGCTTCCTGTCAATGTCAATGTTATTCCGTACCGAGATTCCATGTAAAGCTGCACGCAACAAATGTTTGTTTTTCATAGCCGCAAAAGGAGTGGTACTCTGACAGCGTTGTTAGTTAATTCATCATGTGCAGTCAGTTTCAGCGTAGTCTTTGCTTGCTCTCACCATCACTGATTGTTCATACAACATATTTTGTTGTGTGTGTGTGTGTCCGAAGGCCCTGTGTGCTGCAGTGGTTCTCCCTGACGTCCAGCGAACCATGGCTCTGGTTTTCAGCGGGGCGGATGTGATGTGTGCAACCGGTGACCCTCAGTACTCCACCCCCTATTTACTGGCTCAGAAAGCAGGACAGAGGCTGCAGATGGAGTTTCTCTACCACAACAAGCTCTCAGGTGTGTGTGGTGTGCTAAAGAAGCTGTCACTACGTCATTCTTTGCAATATCCTTTGAAATGCATGCCACCACATATACACTACCTTTTCTGCAGCCTTGGTGAACGTACTGAAAGAGACTTCTTTCAACCAGCGTTGCTTTGATTGACTTTATTAATCCCGTAGAGAAATGGCACAGTATGCACTACACCTTGATTATACAATACACAATAAGATTATAAAATCAATCATCTAATATGACATTGATTTTTCTAACTACTGTAATAGCTGGCTGCTTTTTGATGGAAAAGGAGATGATGTTATGAGAGATGTGTATTTTATTCATTCCTTTGATTGCAAAGCTAAATTCTCAACAGACACTGTTCCAGTCGTTATAATAAAATGAACCTTTAGTAATAATTCTAATTTGCATTTAGCAATGTTAAAAACATTTGTGCTGCTTAATATTTGTTTAACTGTTAAACTTACACTAAAAAGTTTATTTAGTTTTTATTTAAAATATATATATTTTTTGTAACATTATGTCTTTATTGACACTGTAATTTAATGCATCCTTGCTGAATGTAAAAGTTTTCATTTAATTACATTAATATGAAGAAAAGAAAGGAAAGAAAATCTTGCTGACCCCAATATTTTGAAGGTTAGTGTAGAGCATAAATAACATTCTATTTAAATAGAACGCGTTATGTTTTGCATTTAAATACACGCCGTCTGGTGCCCACAGTCAAATTTTCATCACAATTGGCATTTCTAACAGGCTAATGGACGACTTCAACACACACACACACACACACACAAATCCTTACCTCAAGACAGCATTGCCCCTGAAAGTGTCTATAATTAGCTGTAGATTGTGTGTGTGTCATTACATTGCTCATTTGGGACCTTTACAGGAAGGGTGCCAACGATCCTAATTAAGCTATCCTCCAATCAGCACAGCCACAAATGTTTTACAGTGTTCTGCCAATGTTTTGTTAAGCTTACTAACATCGTAACAACAGCAGGACAACATTTGTGTAACCTCTAAATCTGTGTGGAGCTATGGCCTCATTAACTTAATGGCTTGTAAATGTGATTCTCAGTCAGATAATTCAGTCGTCATCTCACACACATACACACACATTCAGCTTGCAACAAGTTCCATTGTTTCTCTCAGTCTAATGGAAATGCACACAGATGCATATATTTGAATATATTACTTATGCAGGCTCTCAAGTCGCATGTTGGATGCACGTGTGCAGAGATGGCCAAATTGGACTTTCCTCCGTCCTATCTCATTATCACTTTTAATCCTTCTCGTTCGAACGGAGAAATATTTGTAGCCCGAAGGGAAGAGATGGATGGATGGATGGATGAAATGATCCCCCAATTAAAAGGCTGGAAATGTGAGATAAAATCTCGTCAGTACTGCCGGCCTTCCCGAGAAAAAATGAAACCTGAGCATAGTGGCTAATTGAATCAGAATGTGATAAGGTAGTTGGTGGAAAAAGGAAGTTAAAAGTGAAGGAGGCGAATAAGGAGAACAGATGAAGAGGTAGAGCAGAACGAGTTAAATTCTAACCTTGAGCTTGAATGGACATTTTACAGGCTTACTAAATAAATAACCCCTAAACATATTCAAATGGATACAATTTAGCTGTTAAAAGCTGTTTGACACCTTTGCGTGAAGACTTCGAGAAGCTTCTGAGGTAAATAGTTTTTAAAAACTTTGAATTTCATTTGAAAGCAGCAGGCCTAGCGAGCTGCGTTTGCATATAATGCCACTGATCTCCATATAAACAGCATTTCTCGTCCTCACCACATTATAGGATTATTCCTAATCAGCTGTTCTCCTTTTTCTGTTTAATCTCCCTCTCTGTTTTTTCTCTCTATAGATTTTCCTAAGCTGGAAGCAGTATTTGACAGCAGTTTTTCGGCTGATGCTCCTTCTTTTATGGATGGATTTCTGTGCTGCTCTGTGAACACTGGCAAGGCCACTCTGGACCGGAAAGGAAGACCTGGTGAGTCCGTCTGTCCTTGCATTCATCCACCCAAACACCCACCTCTTCATTTATCCATTCATCCAAATAATTACCTATGAATATTCATCTGCGCTTCTTGTTTATCCTCACCCATGGCTGGAAACAGTTGCACCGTATTTGTGTAATATTATTATGCCCCACTTCATTTGAGTATACCCCATTCTTGTTACACTAAATCCCTCCAAAGATGTTATTCTTTCAAGTATGCTTCCCCTTGCGTCTCTCTGGCACCCATTGCGCTTACGCTACCCTCTTCTAAGCATCTGGAGAGGGCCGTTGGTGGTTAGACAGAAGTTCTCTCTAGGGACGGGGCCAGGAAAGGGCCCTTACATTAAGCTGGACTCTTGGTGGTGTAACACAAGCATCTGGAGCACATGTTCCACTGTAGGAGCTGGTTTTTCCCCCCACTTCTCTTTTTCAGCTCGTCTCTATCTTGTATCCCTAGGGACATCTGTCTCAAGCTGTGGTAGCACGCTTTGGTCCTCTGCCTGTTTTCCCCGATATGACTGTGTGTGCGCGTGTGAGCACTTGAAATAAGCAAGCTGTGTTTTAGAATTAGACTCTATAGTTGAAAATGGTTTAACGCAGTTCTAAGTGTCTTAAAAGTAAATGTGATGACTGTTAGAAAGTTTAAAGAACGTCTGTTATGATAATAAACAGATGCCTTATTATTCTTTGCATGAAAAGAAACTTCAGAAAAGTGGACGAGAGTCAGAAAACTCTCCTGAAATGCCAGTAACGTCATTACCAAACTTTGAAGTGCTTTTGAGAACATTTTCAAATACTGTAAACCACGGTTGCATATGATGTAAAGATCCCAAAGTCCATCCCTTTGTGAAAAAAGCAGCGCTTAATTGTAATGAATATGCACTTGTAGAGCACTGGTTTTATTCTTACAGAAAATATGATATTTATGAAATTTTGGACCACTTCAGTTTTTCATGAGTATGTTTCATGAATAAGTTTCATAATATTTCGTAACTTTTAAAAACATCAAATTAAATGTTTTACTTAAACACACATTTAAGAATCTGAGAACTGTTTCACTATGTTTTGAAGTAAACTTATTTTGATGTGTAAAATGATTATAGGTACTGTAGTGTTATTTGATATTATATATAATATATGTACAGCATAAGCACTATATAGCAACTTCCTCTAAATTCCTTTAAATCTTTAATTACAAATTTAAGTACACAACATACAGTCTAATTTAGTTTACCTCAAATGCTTGTCTGTACTTTTAGAATCAACCATACTTCAACCATGTTTTATATTTTAAATACAATAGCAGTTATGTAATTCCAAATAAATATGGAATTACAAAAAAGCTGTAATACTTTATTTCACAGCCATATTCATCATATACTTGTGTACATTTTTATAGGAATTACAATAACTGGGTAATAACTACATGTACGTGGCTTTTTTTTACTTGGGCCAGTAATCAACCACCCAGTACCCTTCCTAGCAATCACATTTTGTAAAAACATTGGATCACATTATTAACCACATAACAATGCCCTGGCAGCCACCCACAACACACTCGCATAGTGACGGTGACTTTTGCTCTTGCAAGTACCACTCTTAGACTCTTTAGAAAATAACTCCACAGGAATATGAAAATCTTTTGGTTCTCTTATACTTAGAAACTGTAGGTCAGATTTTTTTATGATTTGTGCTGATTTACAGTACAATATCTTACATGCCTTTATTTTCATGTCAAGCTAAAAATGTTTAATTTATTTAAAAAAACAGAGTGTGGACACATTAATGGTGTTGTAATAATAGAGTCCCTTCTGAAATATTCAGCGGTACTATTTAAACAGCGCATTTAATCTTGTTTAATGAACAGGAAAATGTTGCTTGTGCCATTCCTAAAATATTGATCTTCCAGTGAGGTTGCGTAAAAGCCTTTTCATTGCTAATGGTCTAAAATGCTCTATATAAAAACTGATGTCAATAATTTATGGTTTCGTTCTGGGGGTTTTAATAAAAGCATGGTCTGCTGGATTTGAGGCTGTCCGGTTGTTGCACTGACTTCACTTTAAAGTTGTAGCAATATTTTTAGCTGCAAGAAGCAAACACCACACGCTACTGTATATTTTTGAAACAGGTACTATCCGGTGATTTTTTTTTAGGATTTAATCTGAGCCATATTTTTCTGTTGCTGCATTTAGTTGTTCCCTAAAACTGCATTCTACGGTTACACACTCACACAAAAACATGTTGTCAGCGCTGCCCTGACGATTTTATCAGTTAGTCTAGTGTAGCAACTTAAAGGCTACACATGACATTTCTCACTAGCGAGGTAATAACAGCGCTGCATCTTAAAGCAGACTTACAGTTTAGAGACGGTGCTTCAGATCCATACAAGCTCTCTCTCTCTCGCTCTCTCTCTCTGTTTCTCTTTCTCTGTGTCTCTCGCTCTCTTTCTAATATCTTCATTATTAACTGCATCAGTCTGCTATCAACGGCTCAAGCCTCCATTGCAAGCTTTAAAATGACGTTTTGGAACGAGAAAACGAGTCGTTGGATGAGATGCGGAAGAAATAATCCTACTCACTAGCGATATAAGTAGAAAAACCGTATGAATCCCTTGAAATATATCATCTGATCGATGTCTTGAGGTGTGGCAACCGTAGTATAATATCCGCTTCGTGTCGTGACCGCATCACCACCTCGGGTGTGCATTATTTTTCTAATAATTCAACGGCCCGTCGTCAATGATTCCTTACTTAAACCCTGACACCTTTGAAATCCTTTGTTCACAGTTACAGTAATATTAACCATACAATCTACAATATTAAAAAGTTACAAAAATCTAGAACACTCAAGATTATGGTTATTTTAGGGGTGTGCAATATTGAAACAATGTCAATTTTTTCATTGATTTATTAATTATTATTTTTATAGTGATAATTACCATATTCTTCATTGTTTTTTGAGAAAGAACTTTAGTTATTGTCATGGATAAATAAAGTCGCCATTAGGTGGCAGTAAATGCCTTTCTATATGAGTGATCCATTGACTTATTGGTTAAAAACATTGATTTAAAACAGCTGATTCATTAAATATTTGTTGAGAAACAGCCAGTGATTGCCTTTATGAATGGATCAGTGCTGCTCGGAAACACACAACCGGTTGGCTTTGTTAAAACATTTTTCTTGCCGAATCAGAGATAATCAGACAGCATTGTGACGACAAAGACTACGTTTACATGCGCGCAAATAATGCGATTATTTCCAATAATAAACTTCAAAAATTCAACTTAATCGCGTTATGATGTTTACATGTCAAGATCCAGTTTTACACTCCCGTTTACATACTATTTCCATATTCTTATTATTCGCTAAGAATTGTGGTTAATTGTCTACTGCCATAATCACATACTCCACTGCGTAGGGCAATTTATGGATTCAGAAAGAGCGCAGATGCATTGCGTAACCATATTGTCATGATCAGCTGGAGGGCCAGCTCAGGCCACAAGAGGGCACTCCAGCACTCCACGAACTCTGTGTGTGTTTGTCTCTGACAATGAATAATGACATATGAACAATGAATAAACGCAAAGGAAATTCTTAGGATAAACAGCTGAGAGGAAGAATAGGAGTAAAGATACATGGTTAAAGGGTACAAAGGTGAAAGTGCATATCAGATGCAATAAGTTGCACAATTGTGGATTGGCTGTGGTGTTCTTTCTAATTTAGTAGTTCTCTTTCAGTCGATCACTCCGAGTCACGTCGGTGACTGACGAATAGGAATCTCACTTCGAGATGATCAATCTACTCTGCGTGAATGAAAACACGACAATGAAATTGGCATGCAATGATTAACATCCAGCTGCATCGGATCGCAGTGCGATAAATAGGCAGCGGATTAAGCGCTCATTAGCTTTCCACTTCGAAGCCGAGCTTCACATGAAGATTCTGTTCCTGAGACCTTTAACTCTACGAGTGACGGTGTTGGCGGCTGGTGTCTCGGCGTTGCAGTGGCGGTAGTTCCAGTTGAGTGGATTGCAGATGGCCATCTCCCCTGTGCGCTTCAGCCTAAAATCTAAAAGAGCAAAGCCTAAAGAGCAAGCTCCTGGGTGGTTTGTCTTTGTAAAGACGCGTCCTTTTAGGGATGTTGTACCACACGTGCGTTCTTGGATGCGGTCGAAAACGGTACCTGGGTGACACCTTTGGCGCTCCCCCTGACAACCCGATGTCGATCGCTGAATCGAAGGGAGAGTCAGGCTCTAGAGATGACGAGTCAACTCCAGAGATGACAGAGCTGAGGGTTGGGCGACCCCTAACAAGTTCGCTAGATTTTATAGCCTTTGTGTGGAACCGATATCCTCCCGTGTTCTCACCTCAAATAGGTAGTGGCACAGAGTGGCCTGGTTTTTCGGTCGGCTTGGCAACAAATTCTCCATAGTTTCCAATAAGTAGACCATGTCGAGTTCCTCCATTCCTCGTCGACAGCCGGATGTTGCGGAGCATCTGGCACCAGGCCTTCGATGCGATGAATACTGTGAGAGTCGTTTGAGGAACCCATTTGAGGACCCCATGTAGGTATTCCACGGTAAAAAAAATTTCCCATTGAAGTTCATGATATATGTGTATTCAGTGGCGGAGCCAGGACATTTTCTGTGGGGTGGCCAGGATGATTATGTGATCATTTTCGGGGTGGCATAAATTAGAATTATATTTATATAGTTCTGATTTACTATATTTACTATATATAGCTCTGACATGATACAATGCACATCACCATCATTACAGCTAGTACTTGCAAAGTTAACAAAAGCAAACAATAAAATTGACAGCCCAAGTTAACA
>JAUCNO010001819.1:18710649-18722453 GCA_032353835.1 Enteromius viviparus
TTTACTGGAGTAATATTTCATATTATGGATCTGTACTTTTACTCAAGTACTTGATTTGTGTACTTCGTCCACCTCTGCTTGCAACCATAGTAGGCTAACCATGCTTTTGGGAAATGCACCCCAGGTCTGATTCTCAAATTTAGTTTACTGACCACTGATCTGATTTATTGATCTGAATGCAGTGGTTAACAGGTCACTTAAGACGATAACTAACAGTAAATAATGACTAACATATCATCTTATGATACATTTATTTTGTTATTGCATCCTGTTTGAAGCTTGAAAGTGATAGTCTCTAATGGATGTAACTGCATCGAGCACATTATTCTCCCTTTGTGTTCTCCATAAGAAAGAAAGTCATTCAAGTTTCTGGCGAACTAATCCTGAAATTGACCGCTGAATGTGTTTGTGTGTTAATTCTAACAATTTGCTCTCTGTAGGCATTTTTTAGGATCATCTGTTTAAAAAGATTGTCTGTTCTGTTAATGAATTGCATTAATGATATCTGAGGTAAAGTGTCTCAGTATTATCATGAGACGCCTTGAGCCTCATGATCATTTTCTTAAAAGTCATCTGTGTCTTTTTCTATGTCTATTGCTAGTATTTCCTCATTGGAATTCAGTGTGCTAATGTTTGACTCCATTCCCACGTCTTTAAAATACTCGTCTGGTCACAAGTCTCGTCTGTCTCCAAGGGAGACTGCGGTTGCCGATGGCAATCATGTTTGGGCGGGAGGTAGTTGACATGAGTTTGGCACCCATGCACCAGATTTGCAACATTTTCAATCAATTGGCTAGAACGAGGCGGGAAAAATCAATGAATCTCTTTTTTTCCCTAATCCGTTCAAGGCCCAAAAAAGGATCAAATCCAGAAAGCCAACATACTCGGGGCAGGATTAAGAGAGCGATGCCTCAACAGTTCGTGGAGCCTTGAAATGTAGCGTGGCACGCTAACGAAGCGTCTCCAGTGGTTTAAGATCTCTATAGCGACAGAACATATGGGCCTCAAAGGGCTGCAACTCTGTGAAATTAGATTAGGACACAGACATAGGCAGACCAGCAGTTCACAGCATGCCCAAGCTTACCCTCTTTTACTCACTCCTGCTATAAACAGGAGAGCAATGTCAGATTCATCCATTTAGCAATGGAAAAGCTTCCTGCAGAAATGACATCTGAAAGTCATACATAATATTTTGCCTACAAAGAGGCTTTTGAAAGGAATTCTCTTAGTCGTTTGTAAGTAAACGCTTCAAAGCACCTCTGAATAGTTCCTGTAAACTTCCTGAATGATAGGATGATAGGAAAGGCAATGCTGTCCATGGTCCTGAAATGTTTTACACAAGTACATCGAATACACATAAGGATCCAATTTTTCTTGAAAATCTTAAAATGTGCCTCATTTACTGTGGGGTCCAAAAGACTGAGGCCCCATTGATATTTGGAATTAAAAATAATGTAGTTCGGGCATTAGGTTGTCACTATATCCTTATTCATTTTGTTTTGTGTCTGTAGATTTAGTGTTAAAATAAACCAGGACTAAATTTAGATATTTCATTTTTGGTGCAGATTGAAATAACTGAAGTACAAAAATTTAAAAGCCGCATTTGAGATCTGTTTCTAGTTAATCAAAATAAACTTGCGACATCGATCATGTGACTGATGTACTGATGGTCAGAGTGACGTTCACAATCTCAGATTATGATGCAGAACACAAACCTATGGAGTTCATGATGCTTGAGTGCTACTGAGAAAGGATAAAAACTAAGATACTTATATAAAAGTTGTATCAATAATTTTGTTTAATAGTTTTGCAATCAAAACTATTTTCATTAGTGGTCTCAGACTTTTGGTCCACACTGCATGTCCATTGGAAAATTTAAGCGGAATTCAAGAGTTCTTGTTTCCTGGTAATATAATGGAGTATATATATATATATATAGCGCAAATTTGACGAGCTGTCTGGGGAGCGAACCGGGAAAACAGCGTACTCCGAACCCTAGGGAGTTGAACCCTAGCGATGGTGAGTGTGTGGGTTCGGCGTTTGGCTCATTCACCGTCTGCCCTCCTGACGAGGGAGAAGAGGTAGAAGGTGTAGAAGGGGAGGAGGAGGGGTGTGATCAAAGCTAGATGTGGGAACATGGAAGCTGGGATATTTTATAGTAAAGGGAGGTGAATTTGATTGGGCATGCTTGATTAGGAAATCGGCTACCAGCCGTGGGTGGTTACTGCGTTCACGATCCTCTCAAAACCATGTTTTTTGCAAAACATAAACTTTAGTTTTAAAATTGTCTTCTCATCTGTCAACTAATCTTAAACCTTCACTAAATGGAAAGGAAGCTTGCTTGCCACCTTTAATCTAAAAGTCATTCTTCCATTGTAAGTAATTTCTGTCTCTGTGTAAACTGGAAAAAGCGAGTCGGGAGAGTTGTTATTGGAATCTCAATGCTAGCCCCAGCACTACAAAGCTGTTTGGTTTAATTCAGTTTTTTTTAATTTCTTAATAAAAGTTAAGAGCGTTAATGTTTAAGGGAGGTTAGAAAGATGAACTAAGTGGTGCTTGTTTTTAGCAAACATTTTTCTCTTTTCAGTAATGGCTTTTAATAAACCTTCTGTGCCCAGTAGTGCTCCTTTCCTTAAAAAAAATTAAAAATTATTTTCAATAACATTGGTAAACAAAATTTGCCAACCTTGAAAATGGCTAAAGTGCAACAATTAAAGTGCTTGTTTATAACACTTAAGTTCCTATGTTTTGGTCGATTTAAGTTGAGTATGGAGTTTCAAAAATAATTGAGCAATTTTGTTCTCGCTTGACCTTTTTTAAATTTGGTTTCGTTTTTATTACTGGAAAATGGATTAATCTCGGAATTTATGCTCAAGTGATTGACACTATGAATTTGATTAATTAATTAAACCTAATACAATGATTGATAGAGTTTCAGTCACTGAATATGATTTGCAATTTTGGTCTGGCACTTGAGGGAAAGAGAGAGAAAAAAGGGAGTGGGAAAATGACAGATGTAAGGAAGATTAGTTGAAGAATCAATGACTCTGAATGTGTATGTACAACTGTGCATGTGTCTGATGGGTTCAGTGAGGCAGTTTTCTCATGTACTGCAGCAGAAACTAATGACCAGCAGCACTCGACTTTCTGCTTCACTTACTCCAGCTGGAAAGTTTACAAAACACTAAAGCTCATCATTTGTTTCACTTCGTGTTCTTCTGTTTTCTTTCACTCGTAATGCTTTTCATTTTGGTTTGTCTAAGAGTGCTTTTATCATTCTGTCAAGGTAATAGAGTTGCTTCAGCAAAGCTTTTCCTGTATTTTTTTCCTCAGCTGTGTCCACTCATATGGAGGGTGACGAGAAGATTCAGGTCTTACTCATGGTTGAGAGTGGGAGGTACAGTACACCATAATGCCACATAAAAGACTGCTAATATAAGTTTAAGTAAACATACGTCGTTCAGAGGTTTGGTCATTTATTTATTGAAAGTAAAATATAAATTAGTTAATACTTTTAATTGTTTAGTGTTTTCAGACGCATTAAAATGATCTAAAGTCGTAGTACTGTAATGTCAAGAGACCTATATAATCTTACAAAATATTTATGTTTCAAGTACAGCAAATGCTGTTCTTTTTAACTTTCTATTCATCAAATAAAATTCCTCAAAAATAAGCACAACATTGATGTACAGTATGAAAGGTTTTTTCTTATTTTGGAGGTTCATTTGACACAGGACTGGAGTAATGACTGCGGAAAAATCTGCTTTACAATATACAGGAATAAATCACATTTTAAAATGTAAAAATATTATTTTAAATTCTAATAATGTTACACAATATTTCTATTTCTACTGTATTTTTAATCAATTAGGTGCAGACTTTTTAACTGTAGTGTAGAGTGATGTTGCCGTGCTGTCATTGCTCCACTTTTTGTTAATTATACTTTAATCTGTAAATGTGTGTGTTTTTGTAATACAGAACTGTGTACATACATGGCATAACCAAGCAGGACTTTGCACTGTGGCATACTTCCATCCAGTTGGCAGCTGGGACAGATGGTATGGCTCTGGGCAACCAGCAGATGAATAAAAATGATGTTCCTATCATTGTGGACAGCTGCATTGCTTTTGTCACCCAATATGGTAAAGTTGCTTATAATCCTATGAGATCTAAACATTTGCATTTCATTGTGAAGTATTTAATGTATCCACTTGTTGAAAATCATTATTATTTTTTTTTAATTATATCGTGAATGACACTGTAAGGTTATCTCACAAAGCTCTTACCTTTGACCTTTTCCCAGGTTTGTGTTATGAGGGAATCTACCAGAAGAATGGTGACCCGGGCCGTATAGCGCAGCTCCTGCAGGACTTTACCAAGAACGCTCGGGTTGTTAAGCTACGGGCCCAAGACCACCGACTAGAGGACGTCACAGACACACTCAAGAGCTTTCTGTCTCACAGTGAAGATGCTCTATTGGCTAAAGAGCTGTACCCTTTTTGGATCTCTGCCCTTGGTTAGTGCTGCCAATCTGTTCCTGTAAATGAACATTAATTTGTGTTCAGTTATAGATCAAACTACTCCAAGTCCAGTTGGTTGTTATTAAAGGTGTGTTCAATAGTTCTTTAGCTAATGTTTGTATCAGCATTTTTTGCACTTTAAATACAGTTACCACAGTAGTGTTAGACGCCACACTGCCATCTATTGATTGTTGTCTTGGTTTGTTTATCAGTCTTTTGGCCTCAGAACTTTTTTGCTTCTTCAACTGTAGAGGTATTGATTCTCACATTGTAATTGAATGGTAAAGCACAATAAAAGACACAACAAGCGTGTTCTTTTGTCTGGAATCATATAGGGTACAATGGTGCTAAATGCATCACAAAAAGTAGTTAGTCTTTATTGCAGTGTTCATATGGTGTGTATGTGTGTGTGAGTATAAACCAGCACCAAATTACTGAATGCACCTTTTAGAGGTGCAAACTAAATTTATGAATGCACATTACATTTCTACTTGAATTAGTGTTTCATGTCCATAAATGCAGATGAACAGGATGAGAAGATCAGAGTGCAAAAATATTCATCTTACATTCAGAGTTTACCTAAGGTCAACAGATCAACACTTGGTGCTCTGCTGCAGCATTTGTACAGGTAATTTTTCCTTTTTTACAACAACAACATTATTCTGCAGTTACATTCTGTAAAGCCAGTAACACTTCCAGTTGGTATTGAGTTAACGTTTGAAGTCTGGATAAATATCTCACAGTAAACATGGGCACTCCAAACCCTCACTGGGTATGTCAGCTTGCTTGAAATGTTCTTGTAATGACTGTGATTGTTTGAAGAAGGCTTAATTGGCCCTTTTGGCGTATTTGGAGTCCAGCCTAACATTTCCCCTATGATGTACAATAATCATTTCGCTATGTTCAGGTCTACACAGCATTTGCACCTACTTACTTTCTTTTGTTGCTTATATGTGCTTTTATTTATAACTACTCACCTCCTGTCATAGCTTTCTTTATAAAACTGCCTTGAAGATCTTTAAACAATATCACAGTGCCAACAAAAACTTTTCAGCTCAAAAATGTTTTTCCAGTAGGATAAGTGCTGTGTTTATTGGACTACATTCAATACCGTTAAAAAAATTGGCATCAGTAAGAATAATATTTTGAAATTTGGACAGAATACTTAAATAAATGCTTTTAAAGGCAATAAAGACATTTGCATTAAAAAATCTATTTCAATAAATACTGTTGTTTTGCAATTTCTATTCCTAATGGTTTTCACAAAAATATTAAGCATCGATAATTGTAACAAAATAACACAACTATTATATTGATTTCTGAAGAATGGAGGAAGGGCTTATATAAGTTCTGATTTGCATTGCAGGAATAAATAGAATTTAGAAAAAATAGAAATGGTTATGTTCAATTTAAATAGATTTATTAACTAACTTGCTGAGCATAAGAGGCCTTCCTAGAACATTCAAAAATCCTACAGACAGCAGACTTTTCAAAAGTAGTGTAATTAAATATAATTACAAAAATATATAAGTCAGTCTACGACTGTAAATATTACAATTTAATTTAGGCATCACAAAATAGTTATACTGCCATACCACTTTACTTAATCTTGAGCATGCATGCAAGAGTTGCAACAGCTATTACACATTACACACAGAATTCAGTGAATTCCGAAGTGTATATCTTTGTATGGCCGGTGTGTGTTTACTCATCAATGATTTATGTAGGTCTTTTTCCAGAAGTATTCACATATTTATGCACATATATTACATCTGCACAGGATCCAGAGGTGTTCCCATATCAACCAGATGAACACGCAGAATCTGGCGTGTGTTTTTTCCTCGTGCCTGTTTCAGACGGAAGGACACACAGCTCCGGAGACCCGCGTGGTGGAAGACCTCATCAACAACTACGTCCATCTCTTCTCTGTGAGTTAAACGTGCGGCCTCTCTCAGGATTCAGACCTAGTTGATCTCTGGCGCTTGAGTCCCGAGGGCCTACTAAATGTGAGATCGCTCCAATATTCACTTCCTTCATGTTCACAATTCGATAGCCAAAAGACATTTCACAGTCTTTTTTTCTCAGGTGTGTGGGGTTAATTAATGATTTATACCGTTATACTCTTTATTAATACATACCTACATACCTATAATACAGACCTTGATTTAGAAGTCAGTTGTAAGCATTGGATGCGATACATTGATCTTCTCGTCCGTTCTAATTATTGCTGATGAAAATAGACGCCCGTCTGTGTTGAACCCCACTTTTGAAGAGAGCTATAACAAACTGGCAAGCTGTGGCTGTTTACCCATTACAGCGTATACGACAAACTCCATGGTGCTATGAACAGTGAAAAGCATTTCCATTCAACTCAGTGAAATGCGCAGCTTTAGTGTAAGTGTGTGAAGAAGGGGACGGTGTTGGTGTTGCACTTGGACGCATGCCTCTGTAATGGGATTTACAGTGCTGCGCTGTGCTAATTCCCCCTCGGCCCGCTAGTACATTCATAGGCCCCCTGGCTTCGCACATACACACGCTTGTACTTTTGGAGAGAGAGAGAACGTGTGAAACATGAAGTTTAGTGTTGCTAAAAGGCATGATCTAGAGGAAAATATGGGAAATTGCACTAAGTAATATGTAGCATAACACCAAGGCGTGTAGGTGTAAACTAAAAGGTTTTTATACAAGTCAACATTTTCTTTTTTGTTTTTTGCAAACGTGCCAATGCTGTCAAGTTGCTCAGTAAATATCTCTTAAATATCAAATTTAAGGTATTGTAATAATAAAATCAAACATTGTATCTATTGCAACGTAATGTGCAGTTTGACTTTTTTTTAAGCTTAAAGATTTATTTTAAGCTTTAGATTTCAAATATCACCTATTATACTGTATATTAAAATCATCTTACAACTCATAATCCACTTGTGTATGTTATTGACCATTCAGCTTTAAGTTTACTGGCATGCCATTTCAAACGGGTCCACTTATGGGATGCTTTTTGAAGAGTTAAAATGCCCTGACTTTGCTGTTGGGGATGTGTGCAGGTCTGTTTACTGTGCACAGGGGCTTTAATCTGTGTTTATCTGTGCGCGTCCATTAAAACAGGTCAATGAAGAGCAGGTTAGGCAAATGGAGAAAGAAAACAGCTTTATCACCAGGTGGAAGGACACTACGGTAAGTCACCCCTTTTAACCTTCCTGTTAAATATGTGTGTGTGTGTGTTTGTGGGTTTTTATAAAGCATGATGTTACAGGGCATAACTGTGTGCATTTAGCTTTTAACCTCCTTGTGTTGGAATATATGTGTGTTTACGTCTTTACAGGTCACAGAATCACTTTGACCTGTATTGGTATTGTTTTGAGCAAATTAGAGCAAACAGCAAGCTCTTTGTGCTACCTAACCTTCCTGTCTCCTGCTTTATACCTCGCTGGCACCATAAGGAACAATTTGTTCAGATAAGCTGAAAAACATATTAATCTTCCTTTGTTTGCTACTGTCCAAGTTTAAAAAGTTTCAGTAAATGTGTTTAAGTTGGGGCAAGGACAATTTTGGAACTGACCCATGGAAAATACTTGAAGCTTTTGAATACTTAAACACGTTCCCATTCACACACTGAAACACAATACAGTACCGGTTGATTTATTTCATATATTAAAAGCATGATTACCACAGAAGAGATGAATTTAGGTCGTTTTTATTTGGATTGCGTTTTAATGTATTTTTCACAAACGTCATAGAGACAAAACATGACTGTCACATTTGTGTATGGGAAAAAACTCATTAAGCAAAAGCCTTTAGATTAGTAATTCCTAAACTTTTTTAATCACCGTCTTAATCGCAGGTGAGATCACGTGACGTTGCACGTTATGTAACCACGCAATTAACAAATAACTTTGACATTGGATGTTAGCGTTGCTAACCTACTTTGTCGCTAGATTAAGTGACTTTTCAGACCTCCTAGGTGACATTTTTCCAAAACAGTGACAAATCTAGCGACTTCTTGTACAAACTTCAGTGAGTCTCTGTTGTGCCGCGCAGGCGCAAGCTCTTGTTTTCCCAGCTCACGCACACGTCTCGCTGCAGCAGCAGTGAGTTTGCTTAAATGTCATGAAACCAACAACGAGGAGATTGTAAAGAAAAAAGGTGCATCGTCTGTGGTGTGGAATTGGTTTGGGTATAGGAAAAGTGATACGAATGAGATGAATGGGATTTGCAAGGTATACAAGATCACTGTTTTAGCAAGCGCTGGTATACTACTGTAGCTGTCAGGCAGTATACTACCTGTTGTTCTCAGAAAAAACACATTAACCTTACAATGCATCGCAGTAAACAGAATGCTTGTTTTTTTTGCTTAAAGTATTTCTGCAATTCAGTTTAAATAAAATTTAATTATGTGAAACCATTTCATTGTGTTTGAATTTTTATTTGTGTATTTTCAGATACAAATTGCTATTTTGTGATATATATCGTTATCGATATAGCTTCTACCATGATAGAAGATTTTGGTTATATCGCCCACCCCTAGGGTAACTTGTAATCTGTAACTCATCTAAAATGTAATAAGTAGTGGTGTAATGTGATGTGAGCAATGTAACTGATTACTTTTTGATTACTTCTCTAAATTCTCTAAATTTCACATTTTTGCAACTATTAATCATTTTCAATCATGTACAGCAGACAGGGTTAACCTTACAGTAGTGTTCATTTCTGATCACTATCGCTTTCAAAAACCTTCATCGCTTGAAATAAGAGTATAATGCAGTAGTTTAATTTTAAAGCACAGAAATCACTAAATTATTTCTTTGAGATTAGGTTAAATACATATTTAAAACCAAAACAAGATCTAGTTCAATAGCTATGTGACTTGCATCAACAAAAAACAGCATTTATCTTAAAAATAAAGCATAAAGGCCTACATAAACCCAAATAAGAATTAAAACAGTTATTGTAAAAGCATGAGCTGTGTTCTAAACTCCTGAAATGTTTTAGAACAGTCATTTATGAAAGAAATCGATTAAATCTGTATGCGGATGTGTGTGGGGAAAAAAGATATAACTTAGTTTGTAATTGGTAACGTTTTCATAAGTAACTAATTTAATTACTACATTTTTCTTAGTAACTGTAACTGATTACAATTAATTTTTGTATTGAATAACGTAATTTAGTTACAACATAACTAGTTACTCTCCAGCACTGTGGGTTGAGAACCACTGCACTGCTACTTGTTATTCAAACTTTTGACTTAGTACAAAAGTACAATTCTCTGTCTGCAAAAATAGCCATGTTTCGTTGTATAAGACACAGAACATCTGAATAAGAGTGTTCTTATAGAACACAGTAGCATATGTGTCATTTACGCTACATTTAAATACATTTTGCCAACGCAGTTTCATTCGTTTAGAAGAGGAGCTTTAATCTGTGGTTTACATGAGCTAAGATGTTTGCCAGCTTTTGTTGTGTAATGCTGCTAAATGATGTGTGGGACTCCAGCTGTGTGTCATTTAGTCAGACACACACAGACGCTGGTCTGAACTGAATGGGCTGCTGATTGCTTTTGTATTATATCCACAAAGACTGCTGTATACGTTGGTTGGTTTTTTAGTTTCTTAGATAAGCTGTGTTCAGTCTTCTTCTTTCTTTCTTTGTTGCCGTGTGTTTATATTGAATAACCTATGTATTTAAAGTTGTGTGTGTATGTGTCTGCAGTTTTCTCCTGCTGGTGACCTGATATTTGAAGTCTATTTAGAAAAAAAGGAGCCAGAGAAGTGCTGTTTAATCAAGGTTTGTTTCCCTCGCTCTTGCTCTCTGAGGTGTGTGTGACTGTCTGGCTGTCTGTGTGTGTGAACCTAGAGGGTATTCTGCCACAGACTAAATCAAACCGCAGTTAATCAAAGGCATGTTTGATTTAATTGTGAGAGTAATTGTGTTTTATCAGTAGTCAAGGTAAACCTCAGTTAATAGAGGTTGCTTCAGAGTGTTTTTTCTCTTGCCACTTCTTTGATATCTTTTTTCCTATTTTCCTCTCATTTCTCCTCCAGCAAAAGTAGATCAATCCTTTTGCGCAAGGAAATGAAGCGTTGAGCATTTAAAACAGAGAAAACAGAATAATACTGATGTCTGTGTCTTTAAGGTTTCTCCTACCATGAGGTCGGATGAGCTTGCCATCAGCACTCTGGAGATGAAGGGGATAGAGGTCAAAGCTCAAGACCTCTGGACCACTTTTGAGGTCATCGAGAATGGAGAGATGGGTAAGTGCTGTTAAATCTTACAATTAAACAATAAAAAACAGTCGGAATCAGTATTAAATTGAACTTACGAGGGAATGCTACATAAAGCATCTTTTTACCAAGTGAATAGCAAATTATTAGAGCATTTAATGATGTTCCTCTAAGGCTTACACACACATTAAAATGCTTCAATAGCTAAATGAATGCACATGATTAGTACTATTATTATTTTGTGAGGGTTATGCGAAACTATTAACAGATTGTGATGCATAGGTGGGAGGGGGAGACAGGTGGTGTAAAAGTGATTTTTGCCAATAGCGAGCATTGTGTTTTCCTTTTTACAAATTACAACTTGATAATGGATCTATTTTGCACTTGAGTGTGTTTTCTAATCATAGTCAGATTGGCTGGCGATAATTACAAATTTGCACCACATAATTATGTTTGTATGCAGGACAAACCCAAAGCACAAACTGTTTTTTGGGGGGTGGTGATGATGAATATTGTTTTGTTTGTTTTGTTTTTTTCGTGGAATCCGTATGTTTTCTTAAGTGAATTGATGGAAGAATATACAGCCCTGCTGAATCATTTTTTTAAGATTCTGGAGAGTCTCTTGTATGTTTGTCCAGGACCATATTGTATACATTTTGCACAACTTTTACACAAATGCTTGGTCTTAACCCTTTGCACTCATTGAAATACTTGGAAATTCATCATTTCAACCCTGGAATGTTATCGGAGGCTATAACAAGACTTTTAAAAATAATGTGACTTATGAAAATAATACAAATTTTATGTTGTAAATCTAGGTCAATGAAATTACCATGTATGGTTCCTCGGCAGTCTATGGTCATCTGTTTTGCCAAAAAGGGCATGTTTACAATGTTAAAGACGCATATAAAATACAAATAAATGCATAAAATGTATATAAACTTTTTCTCATTTATTTTTTTTTCCTTTTGTTTTATTAAGTTTTTTAATAATAATAATAATAATAATACATTTTATTTGTAAAGCACTTTACATTTTTACAAGAAAAATCTCAAAGTGCTACAGG
>JAUCNO010001819.1:18733896-18749384 GCA_032353835.1 Enteromius viviparus
GTCCCTTGAAAAGATATAATAAAATATTTACAAAAATGTGAGGGGTGTACTCACTTTTGTGAGATACTGTATATAAGTATATATATATATACATACACACACACAGTATAAAATAAAATAATACAGATTTAAAAATTAAAAAGTGTTGAAAAATAAGTATGAAACAAATTATAGTGACGTTGATTAAACAGAACAATCAAGTGTATTATAAACGTCAGGAACTCGCATACTCGCATAAAACGCAGCATACAAATATACTTGGGCTCACGTATTTTTTATTCAACACAAATCTGCAGGTTTATCATGACTGACATCAACTGCATTACAGAAGTTCTTAGCAATAAAACTCACAGCTTGACTGATATTCTGAAAAATACAGTACATTAAAGAGTTAAAGTGGCCTTGCTGTCTGACTACACAGGCCTTCTGAGGCAGAATCAGAAATGAAAGGAAACGCCACGAGTGACCGATCTGGAACGCCTATGTAGGCAGCAACCACACAAATAGCACTTGATTCTGATAGGGTTTGACATTACCTTGGTGCTAAGCTAAAGACGAGCATATGCCATGCATAAAAATACACAGCACATGCAAACACAGGGTGGAAGTTAGACCAAAGCAAGTTTTTATTTGAAACAGTTTGCTTTTGGAACACACCTATGATGCCTTAGACAAGACACTACAGGCTACACCAGGATTATTATGCATTTGTCCTCTGTCTGTTAGCATTTTCTTCATTTATGTGAATATGTGAAAAATAATACACACACATACATACACACACTCACACACATATAAATGTACACACATATACATACATACACACACACATTTTTATTTATATATATATCAAAACGCCCTCTGTAAAAAAATAAATAAATAATAATTATGCTAAATAATAATAAATTGTGTGTGTGTGTGTATTATATACATATTAATACATATAATTATACAAATAAAAAATTAACACAATATTTAATATCATAATTACACAACATTTTAGAAATAAAAAAACATACAAATTTAAAATTAAATAAACTATATAATAAATTATAAAATAAAACCTATATTTAAATAGTAAACAATAAATTAAAATAATAATAAAACTTAATATTTATGATCCCTTGGTAATAACCAATAAGTTTGACTTGGCTAATACCAATCAATATTACAAAATATATTATGTTAATTGAATTTTTAAAGGTCTAGTCCACTAATATTATGAGAGTAATTTGCTGAAATTCTAAAATAATCTTTCTAAGAATAGATTACAGCTAGAACAATTGTGTTGATGTAGTTCAAATCAACTGGGGAGAGGAAAGTGATTAGTTGACATGTTTGACTTAATCTAAGTAGGCCGCTTACTAAGTTGTGTAATTGACCAAGATCAAAATAAATCAAAGTCAAAATTAAAAATTGTATTGTTAACATGAATACTAATCTCTCCTCACCTTTAATTCTTTCCAAAAAATCAATCTGCCCTTGCGAATCTTTGGAGTCCTCGTCAATACTTCCTTGCAGCTGCTTCAAAACCTCCTGAAAGAGAAACAGACATTGTTTCAGAAATACAGCATTCTGTGTGTGTGGCAGAGCTTCAGAAACCATCTTTAGATAATATAACACGATGCACGGAAGGAACCAAAAAAAAGCATGAGAGATTTCCAGCTCCCACCACATGTGAGAAGACTTCTTCATCCTGTGGGTAAAACGGAGCTGATAAAGAGAAGAAAACTTCCATCAAAGAGCTTTGAAGTGCTTTGAAGACGCGCGCGTCAGAGACATAAACAGCTTTGAAGCTCTGAAGATGCACCTGCTGCTTCTTTAGTGGCGTGTTGGTGCGTGATCCGGTCGTGATAACGCCTTGATTTCTCTCCGATTTCAATTGAAGGGTTTTTTTGTTTTTCTAGATGTAGGCAGAAAATCAGCGCTCGCTGCTCACCTGAACTTCAGCAGCTCACATCATAAAACAGTATTACGCTGCACTACGGAGCAAACAGCTCAGTTTGGAGATTAAATGACTCTGAATCAAAACTCTGCACAAAAACTGCCTTAACTAACACCAGGTATTGACTTATAATTGCAATTAAATCATATTCACAATAAAAGTTTTTGTTTACATAGTATATGTCTGTGTGTGTGTGTGTTTAAGTGTAAGTATATGTTTATATAATAAATAAGTAAATGTATATACTTAAATAATAATATCACACAATTAATACACAAATATAATTTTTTTCTTAAAATGTTATCTCATGCGCAAATGCATGCATGCATGTATATACATATACACATCATAAATATACTGTAAATATCAAGTACACACTTACTGTATATTACAAGTTTATTTATTAATTTATGATTTAACGCCATATCAGCAAAAGTGGCTATACTCATGGTACGATTAAACATTTTTCACACACATTAAATATATATATATATATATATATATATATATATGTGTGTATGTGTATGTGTATATATATATATATATACACACAAACCATACCGGCCAAACTGAGCTATCGGGGAAGATTCTTAGTGAGAGAGGTAAAGCTCCAGAGATGCAGTCGGGAGATGGGAGAGAGTTGTAGAAAGTCAATCATCACTGCAGTCCTCCATCAGTCGGGGCTTCATGGCAGATTGACCCGACAGAAGCCTCTCCTCAGAGCAAGACACATGAAAGCCTGCATGGAGTTTGCTAAAAAAAACACCTGAAGGACTCCAAGATGGTGAGAAATAAGATTCTCTGATCTGATGAGACTAAGATAGAACTTTTTGGCCTTAATTCTAAACGGTACGCGTTGAGAAATCCAGACACTAGTCCAAGATGAATGCGGCCAAGTACAGAGATATCCTGGACCAAAACCTTCTCCATAGTGCTCAGGACCTCAGACTGGCCCAAAGGTTTACCTTCCAACAAGACAATGACCCTATGCATACAGCTAAAATAATGAAGGAGCGGCTTCATAACAACTCCGTGACTGTTTTTGAACGGTCCTGCCAGAGCCCTGACTTTGAGAGACCTAAAAATGTCTGTCCACCAACGTTTACCATCCGACCTGACAGAACTGGAGAGGATGTGCAAGGAAGAAAGTCAGAGGATCACCAAAAATCCAGGTATGAAAAATGTGTTGCATCTTTCCCAAAAAGACTCGTGGCTGTATTATATCAAAAGTGTGCTTCTACTAAATACTGAGCAATGGGTCTGAATACTAAGGACCTTGTGATATTTTAGTTTTTCTTTTTTAATAAATCTGCAAAGATGTCAACAATTCTGTGTTTTTCTGTCAATATGGGGTGCTGTGTGTACATTAATGAGCAAAAAATGAACTTAAATGATTTTAGCAAATGGTTGCAATATAACAAAGAGTGAAACATTTAAGGGGGTCCGAATACTTCCCGTACCCAATGTATGTGTCTCTGAATCACAAAACCAGTCATAAGCAGCATGGGTAAATCTCACTCTTATGGCATTATTATCTTAAATGTGTTATTTCAAGTATAACTAAATACAGAGTGTGTACCTGTTTCAGTAGAAATTACATTCAAGTACATTTGGTCTAATATTAGTTTTCCATCAGTGACTGCCTGTACATTGGCAATAAACTTTAACCATATTTCAAAAACAATAGAAGGAATAATGAAAGTGCATATAAAGATGTCCTACATAATTGTGTCAAAAAAGCAGTTTATGTAAATTTAAAATATAATACATTTTCATTTCATTGCAATTTGCATGCTGTTAAAACTACATTCTGTTCACATTTACTTAAAGCCTCTCAGTATTATATTATTTGTACTATTTTTAGTATGCATATGCTAAAAATAACCATCATCCTTTTTTATAACACTGCATTTACTTTTCCCAGAGAAAGTTAGACGAAAACTAGCCCTAAGAATGAAAGAGGGAATGTTTTCAAGGTCATCCTCCATGAGTATAAATCACATTATCCGGAAAGGTCTTTTAGCTGAAATAAGGTCATGCAGACTGCCACAATAACACTGGTTCCAGCAGAGTCTTCTTTAGACAAGCCGGGCGCTACTACACACAGAGGGCCTGACTCAGCTGATTCACTATTAATAACTTAAACCAAAGGCAAGAGATGGCAGAGAAGTACTGTAGTAGATGATTTAGCCATTGTTTAGATCTCTCTTCCAATCCTCTAACCCTCTCAGATTTTTTTTGCCCCTCTCTTCGGTCCTAATGCCTCATCCTTATCTACTTCCCACAGGTTCGCTGTTTTCATTGTCGAGGTTTATTCTTGCTTTTGTGGCTTTGAACTGATACGAGGAAGAAAAATAAAGCGCTTGGGTTCTTAATTTTTTTTTTCTCTTCTGGGGAGGTGGGCCGCAGAGAGGTGCTGCAGGGTTTTTGTATTTTTTTCTTCAAGCGTTAGAGTAATTGAGGAGTGGAGAGCATGTACCATAATTTAGTGTACGCATTGTTGCGTCTCATTATTACATGCACTAAAAGCAGTTGTGCAGTCCATGCAGGTAGATTAATTGATACTCTGTGCACTGAGACTCTTCTAACCTCTCGCTGCTTCCATTTCACCCAGCGTTCTGCTTGGCATGGTTTCCATAGAAACTGGCGAGCAGTGCTGGGTAGGTAAAGGAACAGGCAGATGAGACCTTCTGCTGCTAAAATGAGGATGTAGACGTGAAGAACAACTCAAAGGCCATAAAGTCACAGTGGAAAGTATGAGCTGTCTTAGTGAGTGTTCAGCTCAGGAATAGGTCCAGAATGTTCCAGCACATTTGTTCCTACATCATTAAGGTCAAAAAGTTAGTGTTAGTTAGAGCTGCTCGAGAATATATGGAAGTTTTAAACATTTCACTTGCCTGCGACTTAAAGCTTAAAAAGTAAGCTATACATTTTCTGTATGAAACTATTTCTTCCTAAGTTCTCCCTGTCATGGAAAATATCAAAATATCAAGTAAAGGTCTGACTTCCGGGGTCTAGAAATGTCATGAGAATTAATGAAATCCTAAGTTGGCGGTAATGGTATTCCTTGAAACATTATTATAAAGGAGTTTTACTGAATAATTTACTTCTTACAGAACTTTTTTTTTTTGCGTTTGGAAATATAGAATGTAGTGATGTCACCGTAATAATTGCATACTAAATTACAGTCTTATTCCTTTACTATTTGCATACTTGCATATGGAATGTCTTTTTGTTCTTGCATATGTTTAACTATTTATAGTCGGGTTAAGTGTTAATATTAATGTTCAGCTGACATAATTCACTACCGTCCACACGTTAACTGTCAGGACAATAGTTTAAAGTTTTTAAAATAGTACTGTATGTTCAGCAAGGCTGCGTTTATTGTAAAATATATATTTTTTATTTTATATATTTGAAAATGCAATTTATTCCTGATTTGAAAGCTGAATTTTCAGCAGCTATAACTTTAGTCTTCAGTGCCACATGCTCCTTCAGAAATTATTCTAATATGCTGATTTAGTGCTCAAGAAACAATTGTTATTATTATTTTTGCGGACAGCAATATAAATTTATTCCAGGATTCTTTGAAGAATATAAATTTGAAAATGACAGCATTTATTTGAAATATAATTCTTTTTGTAACATTTTAAATGTCCTTACTCTCACTTTTCATTATTGATTAATGTACTGATCTGTATTAAGTATTAATTTATTGACAAAAAAACAAACCCGACTTTTTATGGTGGAGTTGACGTTATGACAATTTCTGTATCTTTGCTGTCTTGCATTATTTCCTATATTCTTGTTTTTAATAGCGTTCCTCTGTAAAATGTATGATTAGCTAGAAATTGCCCTGTTTCTTTTACCTCAAACAGTAGAGCATTGCCTTGACATCAACAAGATCATGTGTTTTATTACGCATTGACTGATTTTTTTTTACACAATGTAAGAGAAAAACAGCTTTGAAATGCTTACATTTTTTTGCAGCATGCTAGTGACTTATGGCCTAAAGACCTCAAGCAGAGCGTATCGTTACCTTATAACCTGAGCAGAGGAAGAACATCCACTTACAGCACTGCAAAGACCAGCACAGCCAAACATCAGAGAGAGGTCAGCTCTAAACCTGCTCTACACTCACATAAATGTCACAAATACTCAACAAACCTTTTCATTTAATGTTGCTTAATGACTTTTTTGCTTCAACGAACACTTCTAAAGGCCAACACAGTTGGCAGGAGATCAGCCCTGATCTCCATCTTTGGTAGTTAAACCATATACACGTCGTCTTGTCCAGAAAAATGGTTATTTGAATTGGACATCGAGTTTATACACTGCATACAAAAACAACCTTTGATTTACATCGCCATGTACTTCCCCCTGTTCTGCAGGCTAAAGGGAAGTCAGTCCTCACTACAAGTACAGAAGGTTCAAACACACAAAACCAAATGACCACAGATGTGAGCAACCAACCGGACTTGATGCATAAATTGGCAAGCAGTGAAGGAACTCCGAGTGTCTCTGGGCTTGAAATGGTGATTGATGACACACTCCAGTCTCTGCGTAGACCATCACTTCAACAAGACCCCAGCGCTCTCACCCTCCTATCACAGAAGAAGCCCGTGTTGCCAAGCAGAGGTGCGCAGTTGCCACAAAACCTCATTAATGAACTAAGTTCTGTTCTCAACAAAACAGGACGCTCTCTGAAAGAAGACAGTTAGGAGAGATATGCAGAGACCGAGAGAAAAGAGCCTTCTCTGTTGTTCTTCCATTGTACTTGAGGAAGAACCAAGACCAAATCAACCCACAAAGCGCAGTAACCTCTCAGCAAGTGGGTCGGATAGACTTTTTTGTTTTTTAACATATGGACAATGAGAGTAAATGTTTAAACTGAAGTAAACTGGTGGGTCAAACATTAGATAAAAAGACTTTTGTTGAGCACAACTACAACTGTTTGCCATCGGTTTGCTTTGAGCCTTTATCCTTCAGTTTAGAACAATTTCATTCAGTATTATTGAACATTAGTGATTGTTTTAGGCTTTTGCATGCTAACATGCAGCTCATTCTCATGTCTGTTTTTATTCTCAACGAGGATGACACTAATAGACAACAATGTTCCAATATCATCTTAAATATTTATATTTTGAAACTGGCTGTTCTGAGATTGGTGGGTTGGTAACATTAGTAAAGTTGGCACCAATTAGACTTTTACCTTATTTTCAACATTCGTACTATTATTCTTACGAAGCGATTCATCGGTGAAACAACACTTGGATATTCATTCATGTGCTTCCAGGAGGGAAAACTAAGTGCACTTCCATAATGTACTTACAACACAACTTTAATCTATTAGGTATTATGTTCTGTGACCAGTACTTTTTCCAGCATTAGTAAGTCTAGGTTAAAGTTAATTTCTACATATTTAACACATTTTTAACATTTACTGAAACTAGGAAATGAACAGTTGTACTTTATGTTTAGAAATCAACACTAAAAGGTTATAAGTTTATGATTCCTTATGCATTGGCTAATGTAAACAAATCAAACCTTACTGTAAATCTTACAAAAAGTAACTATTTTTGGTTCTGTTTTGATCATTTTATTATACTGATGTGCTTCTATATCTACCCAAGCATGTTTTTGACTCAAGAGAACCGCGTGGCCTTGTTATAGTTGGGTACAAAAATAGCCCCGCTCTTTTCCCTCATTCTCATTCCTCTGTTTTGGTGCCAGCGGAGGTTGAAGACACTACCAGACAATGATGCTCCAATTGCATTGATCTGTTTTGAACTTATCAAACCTCCATGTAATGAAAGTGGCTGTTCAGAAGTGAGCTGAATTAGTCATTACAATCCTAATGGTCTACCACCTGTTTTTTTCATTTTGTCAAGAGAATCTTGTGCCTATTTATACAAAACTTACCCAGCATTCCAAACACTCCAAAGTTGTTGAATAATGCATGATAGTAGGAGAGCATAAACATTAAATATTGTCACCCAGTTTGATATTAAATATTTATAGTTGACATTTTATGTAGATTATGAATCACTTAACATCTTTCTGCATTTCATGGTGGTTTTTAAAATGGTAATCATGCACTCTTCCTGTCATCAAAACATGTAACATACTAAAGTCTGCGTGACGTGTAAATGAAGTAAATGGTTGATATAGTACACTAGCATTCAAATGTTTGTGGCTGGTATGAATTGTAATTTTTCTTGTATGCTCACCAAGAATTAAAAATGCAGTTTAACAGTAACGTTTTAAAAAATATTATTACAGTTTAGGATAACTATTCTCTATTTTAACATTAAATATTTAACTAAAACAAAACATAAAAACATTTTGCTTAAATAAATTGTAATACTTTTTTGTTTTATGATGTGTTCGTTTGTTTAATAAAAAAAACAAACAAAATAATAGTATCTCAATGCTGCTAAAATTGTAAAGTACAGCATTTATTTAAAATATTTTGTAGCATTGTAAAAGCCTTTACTGGATTTTTTTTTTATCAATTTAATGCATCTTTGCTAAATAAAAGTAAAACAAAAACCTCACATTTTTTGTACGGTAGTGTATATACTGTATATATATTGAATTTGCTTATTTTTAGTCACTTTACAAGTGCTCTCTCGACTCCTCGATGTCTGTAAATGTACTACAGGTGTGCTGCCAATAGTTTATCATCTGCTTGTAAAAGTATGCCATTTTGATTTGTTTTGTTTCTGTGACTCTTAAAGTGTTAATCAGGTTGTATTCCCTGTGTTTTATTGTCTAGGTCTGATTTACTGTCTGTAATCATCCAGAGGTGTAAGTGACACACCTGCGCCATCTCCCTCATTAAAGTTTTCATGCTTGAATTAATTAGCGTTTTTTTAAATGACGACTGTCAGATGCTGACACCTTGAGCGTCGCCACATGTTACGGTTCTGATTGAAACATGTCGCTTCTGTGCTCCTGTCACTCAAAAGCGCACATGTGTGTTTGTTCTCACCTGTTTCCGCTGCGCTTCCCGCCTAAGCATTACTGCTACGCCGTGCTGGAGCTTCTCTCTCATCTGAAGGTCACCATATGGCAGGAGTGTGGGAAATGAGGGACCTCAAATAATTGAAAACATTATGCGTGACTTTGACACACAAAGGAAGGTCGCTTTGTAGTGGTGAGATCCAGGCGTTTGGAATGAATTAGTTGAGCTGCATCTGTTACCTGACAATTATATTGGCTACTGTTTTCCAAAAGTTTTGTTTTGCTTGATTTTAATTGAGCGCATTAACAGCCCTATTTGTTTTTTCACTCGTCCTACTAACTAGTTTGAACCGGCCAAACTACTATAGTGAGTCACGCCAAGCAGAAGCTCCCAAATAACCCCCCCAAAATCCATTTAAAAAAGAGATTAAGCTAATATGACACAAACATTTGCTCATAAAAGATGCAGCATGTCCCCAAAGTCTGTTATTTCTCTCAGGCTTTTGTTTTATCAGGACAAAGTCTATTCATTGTTAAGACTGAAAAGCAAGCATCGCCGAAGACTCAACCACCGAGCTTTCAGATTTCATCACTAATGCATAACCTTCCCCTCATGCTATTAGTCAGTAAACACTGAGCAGTCCGGAGAGATTACAACAGTCAATAAAGCAAGTTAGGTTTTTAATTTGCGCAACAAAATAGGAAAGGTGGGACAGTGCGGCTAGGCACACCGCAGGCACAGAGTGGCTCTTGTGGGACAATTAATGTTAAACTATTCAAATGATGGACTTAAGAGCTTAATTAAATAAATGATAGTGTGTTTTTGTATTAAGAGTGTTAAATAACTGGTGAGGCATTACAATGTAGCTTTTTCCTGACCTCTTATATTTGTGTTTTTGTAGTGAGTAACATAACTATAATATACTTGTTATAACTATATTATATACTTATTAAAGTGATTTACAGTGGGTACCGAAAATATTCAGACCCCCTTAAAATTTTCACTCTTTGTTGACATTGCAGCCATTTGCTAAAATCATTAAACTTTTTTTTTCATTAATGTACACACAGCACCCGATATTGACAGAAAAACACAGAATTGTTAACATTTTTGCAGATTTATTAAAAGGAAAAACTGAAATATTTCACATGGTCTCAAGTATTCAGACCCTTTGCTGTGACACTAATGGTGTGTCTTAACTCAAGTGCTGTCCATTTTCTGATCATCTTTGAGATGGTTCTACACCTTCATTTGAGTCCAGCGTGTGTTTGATTATACTGATTGGACTTGATCCAATTAAACTAAACAAATATACAATAAATTTATATATACATGCAAACCATTGAGCCAAACAACGGAGAACCAATAAAGTCGAAAAGTGCCAAAATAAAGGGGTACCTTGAGCATCGAAAAACTGTTTTAACCAAGCGTCAAAATGTGACAAGTTGGAGTGAGACTGTGTTGATATAAGAACTTACAGCTCACAATGCATTTCAGAGCAAATGAAAATCAAGAGGTCAAAGGAACCCTTCCTAGAGCTGGCCTTTCGGCCAAACTGAGGGGGACAAGAGCCTTGGTGAGAGAGGTAAAAAAAGAACCCAAAGATCACTCGCTGAGCTCCTGAGATGCAGTCGGTAGATGGGAGAAAGTTGTAGAAAGTCATCCATCACTGCAGCCCTGCACTAAGATTCTCTGGTCTGATGAGTCTAAGATAGAATTAAGGCCAAAAACTTCTATGTGGTATGTGTGGAGAAAACCAGACACTGCTTATCACCTGTCCCATACAGTCCCAGCAGTGAAGCATGGTGATGGCAGCATCATGCTGTGGGAGTGTTTTTCAGCTGCAGGGACAGGACGACTGGTTGCAATCTAGGGAAAGATGAATGCGGCCAAGTTCAGGGATATCCTGATCCAATCCTGGATCAGAACTGGAGAGGATCTGCAAGGAGGAATGGCAGAGGATCCCCAAATCCAGGTGTGAAAAACTTGTTGCATCTTTCCCAAAAAGACTCATGGCTGTATTCAAAAGGGTGCTTCTACTAAACACTGAGCAAAGGGTCTGAATACTTCTGGACCGTGGGATATTTCAGTTTTTCTTTTTTTTTTTTTTAATCTGCAAAATATGTCAACAATTCTTTCAATATGGGGTGCTGTGTGTACATTAATTAGGAAAAAAAATGAACTTAAATGATTTAAGCAAATGGCTGCAATAACAATTGAACAATTTAAGGGGGTCTGGATACTTTCCGTACCCACTGTGCATTCTGTTGTATGTAGCAAATACATATAATTTATACAGCATAAATATATATCTGCTTCAGAGTATTTAAAATATAAAGGTAACTGCTGTTTTTTTAAGACATAATTTTTCATAACTGCCAGTGTCTCTCCAGTCTCTAACATCTCTTAATGTGACAGAATTTTTCACAATGAGGTATAAGTGTGAATATATTGTATAAACCACTGTCTAAAATGTTTGGGTCAGTGAGTGTTTATTAAGAATGTAAAATAGATTTTATAATTTATCATTTATAATTACTAATGATTTACATTTAAAAGAAAATTAATGTTTCCACAAAAATCTTTGGGACCCCATCAAAAAGAGATCATCATGAAGGGGCTATTCCTTTAATAAATTAAAATCAATTTGATCAATATTCAACATTTATTATTGTTGATACTGTAATACTAGTAATACTAATAAAAATGATTTTTAAAGAATAATGTGGCTCTGACTGAATTAATGGCTGCTGGAGCAATGCAGATTGCCATCAGTAATGTGTCAGTAATAAAATGTAATTTGAATTGATATTTAAACAGAAAATTGCATTTTATATTGTAATAATATTTCAAAATAGCAGTTTTATATGGAAGCCCGTTTCTGCCAATGATCCCCTCATAATTGCTTAATACAGAATTGAGATATAAACTCACAATTGCAAATTATAAAGTCTGAAGTGTGAGATGTCAAGTCAGAATTGCGAGTTATAAAGTTTTAAAGTTTTATTAATAAAAACAAATAAAAACACAAAACTCTACTAATAAAAAGATATTTAATATTTATTAGATATTTAACTGTGTATACCCAAGACTTTATTTTAGTTTCAGTGTGCCTGTCTAATTTCAAAGACGATTAGATTTTCTCTTCAAGTCTATAATTGCAGGAGCTAACTTTTTCCTGATTGTTCAACAATGCGTATGCAAGTCTGCTGTCCTCCCACTAATGAACAGCCGCTCAGATTAAATCAAACTAAGACAATTGTGCCCACAGCATAAACAAAGACACAGATCTTCATGTGGATATTGGCCACTCCAATTGACCATATTGCTGCCTGCTAGCTAACAAACGTTAGGGCAAAATTACCATGAAGACTGGAAAAGCAGTAGATCTCCGCAGACAATGATGTTAGCGATACAGAATGCTAGCGAATAAAAGACGGCAATCTTATCTGAAAATTATGAAAATTGCATTCATCATAGCCCGTTTGTTTTAGCACTTCGCTTGCAGACCGTTGCGGCAATTTACTGTGTTATTCACAGCGGCTGCCTGTGTTCTCCAGCGCCTTCCGCAGGCCTCAGAGGTTAAATATCCATTGTTACGTTATTCGCTATACCTAATCAAGAGAGTCAGAGCACAATGAAAGCCAGGGAACATATGTGTACTAACAGATAATAAAACGATATTCCCTTTAAATTATTCATGGATGAGATGAGATTTAGGGGGTTATGAATCATTACAAGGCTTATCTTATCAAAATTAATAACCCTAATGGTAGTGCACCAGTTGTTCAGTTGGCACAGGAGCTTAGATTTTGGATCATAATGTGCATCGCCACAATCCATCCCATCCCATTATGCCTTTTATCTGATGTAAATAAAGCAACTCTCATCGGACACCAACATCTCTGATTGGCCACAAAACTACAATGGTGGCTAATTAGCAGCTGAAAGACAATGTAGGGCTGATAGGAGATAATATCTGCACCCACATGCTGAAATCACTCAAAAAAAAAAAAGAAAAAAAGCAGATGCCTTCAACACTGCGTGTAAGTGAGAAAATGAGTTAATCAAAAACAAGTAGCCTATTTAGAGATATAAAAAAATAACCGTATTATAAAAAGGGAAAAAAATATGAACTAGCCAATTTATTATGTATACATCATAACACTGAAACATATAAATATTGTCCACAGTATATTGTTTAATCTACAAAAAGCAAAGCATTATATGTCTATTTAACCTTGATGTTCAGTTCTTGGTGTTATTGTGGCATGCATGACTGAGGGTTGGGTAACTACGGCAACGGTAAATGATTTTTATTATGCGAGCCTCTGACATCAATTTGTCATTGACTACATCACCGCTGCCCTGTACTTGCATTTCGATAACAAACTTTGGCTACGTTCATTCTGTCATATTTATGCTGCCAGTGCTTCATCCAGCGCAAGCCAGACTAATACTTTAACCTAATTTGTCAGAGCATTTATCATCTCTTTACTCCCTCGCTCACTCGCTCGCTCTCTCTGTTTTTCAGCACAGCTCCCCATACATCCACCCGTTCCACTAAAGACTGAGTTAAAGCAGTTTTTTTTTTGTTGTTGATTGAAAGCCACTCAGAAACATTGCTATTTTTGAAGATAAAATTGATTTCAGGTCGCAGTGACCAAAACCTTCTGCTTTGTTCATTTGAATCCAAAGTTGCTTTCTGCTGAAGGCTTAAACACCCCTCATTCCAGTCTCTTAAGGGAGTCGACTGTTCTATGAAAAAAAAATTAAATAAATCTTTCAGATATCTCACTGAGCACTGGCTGACTTTTGCTAACCCTCCCTGTTATGCAGTCACACTTCTCCTATTTTCAAAACTTTTTCTGTCTCGGTTTTCATACTAATAAGACTTTCTCTCCCGTCTTAATTAGCATCATCCACTAGTGTTTATGCAGACAGGCGATTCAGGTCATAGACAAACTGGGACGGTAGTGACTCGCCTGCTTATTTTCCTGCATATGTTTGCAGTCTTGAAGAATATAAGACTGGATATAAATTCATCTTAGTTGTTGATTGGGTGCTGAAATACTGGAAGATGGTGAATAATTTATGCTGTGGTCCCATCACGAGGGCGTCTGTTGGTATCTTTAAACTCCTATGATTTGCACACAATTTCGATGTCTTCATTTCCTGCATGGACATGACATGAACATATGTCCACTAGAATGGGGTCTAAATAATAAATGAATAGAGGAAACCAACCCAGTGAGGGTCAACAGACTTTTGGTCTATGTGACAACAGAGAGAGATGCGGAAACTTGGCATAAGTTGTGAAGGGAATTAGTTTGATATCCAAACCGTTTTGGTCGTCATTGACTTTAATCTCCAAATATCTTTTTTATTTCCTACAGAAAGTCAAACGGGTTTAGAACAACATGAGGATAAATAAATGGCAGAATGTTTTGCGGGGTGAGTTATTCCTTTACAGGTTAAAGAAGTTTCAATTGAAGAAGGCAAATGAAAACATCCAAAAGCAGCTAAACAAGGAGTCAAAAAATCTACACAGAAAAAGAAAAGAGCAAGACTTACAAACCTACAAGTGCTGCCATGATGAAACCTCGCTTTCCACGGCCAAGACAAATATCCACAGCCATTTATCTGCTGCATTTATCAGACCTGCCTCTTGCGTTTTATCTTAATGAAGGATTCTGTTTACACATGGCTGCCCATGTCAGTCCAGACCTCACCACAGCTCTCGTTTCCTCAGACAGTAAATACTTTGAATAAATGAAACCGAGCGAAAGCTGAGGCAAACAGATAGCCGCTACAGAAAGAGATGTGGTACGACCATTTCTCACATATGAAAGGGCTTGAGAATGGAAGGCATTGTGAGAATGCCTCTGTAATTTGTCACATCAGCTTTAAGTCTGTAGCTTTCGCAGGGTTGAAAAACGGAGAGCGCTCCACACCACAAAGAGCAATCAACCAGGCTTTGTCCTCTGTGTTGCCATGCTTTTCCTCATTGTTTGCTGAAAGAGGGTGGCATGTATTGGTTGATGCAGACACACACTTCGACTCCATCCCATTCCATTCCCTAATTCCCTATGATATGATGCAATATATTGTGAAAATAAATCCTACTAAGGATCTTTAATGACAGAACATTGGGGCATTGATGGCTTAATGACCTGTGACGAGATTACAAGGTTGTACATTCAAACATAGCTGGTATTTATCCACAAACTCCCTATAACATTCCATGACTGATGTCTTTCTGGTCTTACTTTGGCAATAGTTAGTCTTTAGTTAGTAGGGGTGGCACGGTTCATGAAAAAAACCCGAACCGTTCGGTACGCGTGTCTCGGTTCGGTACATGCATGCGTATTGCGGTTCGACGGTTCATGACATGCGCAATGTAGCCTCGTGCCCCGTATGTGACGTCAGTGTTTCCCTTTCGCGCGAAAGAATTGAGGTGTCTACGATGTGGAGTGAGTGCTGCAGGTCACAATACTGAACGTGTAGAAATGGCAAGTGGAAGAGAAAAGGAAGGCTGCCCAGCTAGGGTTGGCTCGATAGACGATGCCATCGTCC
>JAUCNO010001819.1:18753390-18781651 GCA_032353835.1 Enteromius viviparus
TCTCAAAACTCTGGTCATTTGATAATACCTAGAATATCAAAATCTACTGCGGGTGGCAGATCTTTTTCCTATTTAGCACCCAAACTCTGAAACAATCTACCTAATACTGTTCTGGAGGCGGGCACACTCTGTCAGTTTAAATCTAGATTAAAGATACATCTCTTTACTCTGGCTAACAGCATAGGGACAATTTTTCTTCAAGCAGCAACACCAGGATCTTGACAGTCGAAATGTAATTGAGGATTTGTAGTCTTATGTCTAACATTATAATAGAATGGAAGCATGGTCCCTTATGAAGTTCTGCTTATTTGAATCTTTCGTTCTTGGAACAAAACAAAAAAAAAATTGCAATTTTAGGACTTTTGGCCTATATGACAAACTCTACTAACTAATATGCCTTGATATTAAGGTTATTTGGAAGTAAAAAAAAGGGTTACGTACCGTATCCACGATAGTAATGGCTGGAGCACTGAAAAACTCGCCAATGATAATGACCAGCAGAATCAGCAGAAAAATGGCGTTAACCTGGTCCATGTTATATACAGGTGTCTGCTTTGGTTTGGTCGTAGTACTTTGAGTAGTGCTGCCGGATGTGGCATTAGGGGTGGATGTTGAGATGGATGTGCTTAGCTCGGGCCTGGTGGTGTTTTGGTCAGATTGTGTCACGTTAGTGAATTCTTTAGGTGCCACGGTGAAGCTGAAGTTGGAATCCCGTTTTAATCTGTGTTTAGAGCTGTAGCCTGAAGAACCAATGGAGGAAAGGATAGCTCGCCAAGGGTAGTGTCCAATCAGATCCCTGCGACGCCTCGTCTGGTTTGTTGTCGGGATGGAACTGGCGTTGAGGTAGATTGTCTCGTTAGGTGTGGTAGCATGGAGAGTCGGTACCATGGCTGTGGTCGTCGGGAGGTTGTCTTCTTTACAGGTCATATCTGCTGGTTGCACAATTCCAATCCCAGTATTGAAGAGGAGCCAGCATAACATTGAGAACAATAAGACCACTTTACCTTTCCTGAAACGATCCGCGACAATGCCCCAAAAAGGGGCACTACAGAACTCAATAAAATAACGAATTCCTACTAGGAGACCACTTTGGGTGGCATTCATCCCCAGCTGCTTGTAGTACAATGCAAGAAGGGGATGGAGGGAACCATATGCAGCATAGAAGAACAAATAAAACACTTTTGACACAAGAAGGTATGGGTTGATGCGTAGGAACAATCGTTCGCAGCAGCTCATGTCACGTTGAGGGGATGGAGTTAGTGCTGCTTCGTTAGGCACACTGTCCACAGATAATTGCGAAGGCTGATCTGATTGAATCTCAAGAGACAGGCGGTCGAAGCGCTCGAGGCGTCTCCTCTTTAGCTCCTCTTCATCGTCGGTTAAGATGGCTACACGGTCATCAGCCATCTTTGCTGGGGTGCTGATATTTCTATAGTTTGAGTTAAAGATAATACATAAATGTCGCGTCAATGTCACTGCATACAGTTTTACCAGAACATATGCACATAGGGATCAAGTTATAATATATATAATAAATTAACTAAGATCTTTACTGAGATATAACCATTTTAGAAATGTTGAACCATTTAGAAAACAATATTAGAAACTTCACAGCAAAATTATGTCATTAAAGAGTCATATAGCATACTAAATTATATTGTTACTACTACTGCAGTACAAGTATACTATACAGTATAGGCCTACAAAATGTTATGTTTCTTTGGAATATATATATGTATAAAAATAACTATGTTTCCAAAACAATAACGTCACAGAGTCATGTGACAGTATGTACCATTACTACTGTATCAGGGTGGCAAACATTGGTCTTGGTTTTGCTTCAACCTTAATCAAACACACCACAAAACAAACACTTCAGTTTCCCACCCCTGTACTGTATGAAATGTTTATTGGTGCATACTGGTTAGTGTTATATATACACACATACACACAGAGTAGTCAACACAAGTGAACAAAAAAACTAAAAGTTTCCCAAAGACAAGAGCACATTTTGGTTTTATGTTTTAGGACAACTTTGACGAATGTTTTTGATCCACTTCAAAAGTTGCTGTATCCCAGAGATAGAATCATTTTTAATTGAAATAAACTTTCTATTTATGTATTGTTTGTTAGGAATTTTGACCCATTGAATGTATGCTACTGCTGCAAATACTACTTATGACTGCTTTTGTGGTGCAAAGTCATTTAACCTACATTAAAAAGTGTTTTCTGTGCCAACTTCGAGCAAGCACTACTTTACAAACATGAGAACACTTTGCATGACATTTATTGCTGAACGACGTAACGAAGGTTTATGGCTCGCCTGTCTAAAACTGTCCTACTTTTACGGAAGTATCAGCGCTTCCTTTACTGAGATGTCATTTGAAACAAAAATCAACCGTGTGTTTATTCAGCAAAGTCTTTTAGCGCTTTCAAAAAAATTACCTTGTTCTGTTTCTTATGAGAACCTATGCGACTAAAACAGGAAGACTGGATACAAAAGCCTTATATTTAAGAAATGCAGGAAATGGAGAAGAAAAGTTCAGATCAAGCGAATGCTGTAGAAATAACTGTATGTTTACAGTAAAAGGCGCAAGTATGCTATATGAAAGTTGTATATTTACCTGTAGTCTCAGTAGTTTCAGGTGAGTCGGCTAACGTTACTTTGAAACAGATGCGTTTCGATGAAAAAGTTGATTTCCTTCCATTTTCAAAGAACACTGGACCATGTTTTGTCTACTGACTTTTCTGTCAGTATAAACAGATACTTGCTTCCTTATTTGATGCCTAGTCAAGGCATTTTGTTGCTTTGTGGCGAGAATCCAGCGTTCACCTGCTCGCAAACCGACTTAGGGCTTACCTCATGAATATTAATTTGGTGCTGACGTCGCTAGCTCGGTTTCTTCTAGCAAAGGCGTGGCTTTTTGAAAAGTAACGCGCTGACGTTGCTGGGCATTCATCCAATAGCGAGGGCTTGTTACTTCAGTATATATAGAAAGTAAGGTTTAGTATTTTTTGACCATAAAAACAACACGGGGAGGATCTATGTTCAGTTGTGATTTAAATTAACATTAGCAAACGTTATTATATATTATAATACATTTTAAATATTAAGAAATTTTGTTTTTCATATATTTATATTTTAATAACTAAACACATTATGGAGGCTTCTGCCAATTGGGAGTGTAGTTGTTTTGCAAAATTGAATTTCACCTTTGTTCAGGTGAAACCTAAATTAAATAATGAATAGGACCATCATTTGCCCCTACTTAAGCAACAGGCTTTGTAGAAAGTGACACGTTTTTTGTTTGTTTGTTTGTTTTTTACATCCTTTGAATTACATTTCTATGCATTTAAGCTCAGTTCCCTGCATTTCCCTTCAGTTCTAAGGTCAGAATTTCATGAGTTCTCTGACATTCATGACATAGGCTACAAGTGGACCGTTTGCTTGAAAACTTAAACTTTTGAAACTGAAATTAAACTGATACTATCTAAAAATGTTTTTTTTTTCACTTCCTTTCTCAACGCCAAGTACCATTGCACCAATATACACAATATACTATTTTGATAGCATTTGTCCCTCCTGCATAGTATTAACACATAGCCCTACTTTCACACACTGCAATGTCAAAATAACTAATTTTGAGACAGCAACTTGCATTAACAGGTGATCTGACCAAACATAACGCAGAACTCACCATTTTGCCTGACAAACAAACCAGATAGGAGAGTAGATTAACATTGGTTGACTTAAACTTGAAAAATGGTGTATTGGTATCTTTCCACAGTTGACACAAGATATCTTCTGATGTTCATGTTTATTTCATGCTATAATACAGAGGAAGAGATGACTGGATCATGCACAGCTTAAAATGAGTTGCTTCAGTGCTTAGTCAACATATCAAAGAGCCACAAAGTGGTATTTATTGTTTGAATTTTTAAAAACAAAGAAAAAATGTTAACTAAACTAAACAAAAATTGTTTTGTACCAAAATATCCCTTGCTTTGTGCTTTGTATTTTCGCGTCTTCTTTGACCTACAATTCTTCACATGATGTGTGGTGTGGCTTGTCAGACGTAACAACAGTAAGGGTCAATTGAATGATATAAACTAGCAATTATGAAAAATAAAGTTAGTATTGTGATTCAGATTCAGATTAGCCGCTGCAGGTGTATTTGTTTTAACCAATAGGCGAAGCGCCACCTACAGCGAGCCAATGGCCGCTGGTCATGCTATTTGCATGAAGGGCGTGAACTCTCTCTTTATGAGGGAGGCGCCTGAGCCATTTCTTCAGATTATTCTCCTTCAGCGATGGATTCTTTGCTGTCCCTGACTGGAAACCTCTTCAGGAATCTGCAGCTGGATTACTCCACTGCCGCCGCTCGGCTTGATTTCCAAAGGATTAACTACTACCGGATAACTTCATTTCAACTCACCACGCCTGGTCGCCGCTGCTGCACCTGTGACTCGTCGCTGCAGCCCACCGACGATCACAACGAGTGCGTCACCTGCCTGAAAAAGTACCATGCAGAAGCCGGCCTCGCTGGACCAGACTGCCTCATCTGTGAGTTGCTTAGCATGGCCACTCTTCGCGCCAGGCTCGCGTCCTTTTCAGGACGAGAGCCTAGCCCTCGTGTTCGTAAGAGGCAGCGTTGCATGGACAGCTGAGAGAGAGCTGGACAGCGCTCCGAAATAGGTGATATTTCTCCGCTTCAGCGAGCAACTTGGATTCGTTCGGCGTATCGGACGAAGAGCTGCTGGAGGATGTTTCCTTAGCAGCTTCGGGGATGGATGAGCTGTCGGCCTTCGACGATCCCGCCCCATCTGCTCCGTCTGAATCCAGCTCGACGAAGCCCAACATGGACGCCGAACTCTTCCGTGTCCTCGCCAAGGCTGTTTCCGAGCTGGGACTGGATTGGTCTCCTCCGGAGGAACCCTCTAAAAGCAGGCTCGACGAGTGGTATCTGCCAGGGCGTTCTCAAGCCCCTCGTCAGCGCTCCATTCCCTTCTTCCCGGAGGTCCGCGACGAACTCACGAAGTCGTGGAGATCGCCCTACTCCGCCAGGCTGAAGAACAGAGCCACTACCGCCTTCGCTTCGCTCGACGGCGCAGTGGTGAAGGGCTACGAGACGCTACTGCTGCTTGATCAAGCTGTAGCCGCCCATCTCTGCCCCCCCTCTTCAGCTGGATGGAAGGCGAGACCAACTCACCCTTCTAAGCCCTGCAGGACCACGTCTGCGCTGGCTGGACGAGCCTTTTCCTCTGCCGGACAAGCCGCCTCTGCACTTCATGCCATGGCGGTGCTTCAGGTGTTTCAGGTGATGCTACTCGCTGCTTCCGAGGGCCCGCCTGACGAGGACACTGTAAAGGAGCTCCACAGAGCGACGGATTTGGTTCTGAGGGCGACGAAGGTGACGGCCCAGGCCAACGGCCATTCGATGTCTAGCCTCGTCGTGCTGACGAGGCACTTATGGCTGAACCTCACCCAAATTAAGGACTCAGACAAGACTCCTTTTTTGGACGCACCAATCTCTCCAGCGGGGCTGTTCGGCCCCTCAGTCGAAGGCTTCACTGAGCGCTTCACGGAAGCCCAGAAGGCGTCGCAAGCCATGCCTCACTTCTTGCCCAAGCGGGGCTGCCTCTGCTTTTGCCAGCCGCTCGAAGCTGTCAGCACAGCAGCCCTAGCAGCAGCCCGTTAGCACTCAGCCTTAGCCGCAGCAGAAACCAGAGCCGGAGAGACACCGCTCCAGATCTGCTAACCGGCGCTTCCCTCAAGTCTTCCTAACAAGGAAGCGGATGGATTCGCCGATGCCGGACCACCCCGAAAGTTGCTCTCTCTGCAACCCCTGCTGCCCCGCGAAGCTCTGGGCATGGTAAGATCTCAGAATACTGCGACAAAAAGGCCCGTAAAAGCGTCCTTGCAGCACGCATTTTTAAAGGCGACCACACAAATCACAAAGAGATCAGTTTTGCACAAACACAAAATATCACAAGTTATCAGTCCCTACACAGCGACATAACTACAGACATGATAAAACCTTTTTCACTCCCCCTGAAATCCTGGAGCGCTATTCCCGGGGTGTCAAATTGGGTTTTGGGGATAATAGAAAAAGGCTACTGCCTTCAGTTTGCAGAGGCCCTTCAGCAAAATCATCCACACTTCGGTCACGAGCCCCGATGCATAAGTGCTACGAGCCGAAGTCGACACGCTGCTGTCTAACGGGGCGATTCAAATCATTCCCCCCTCAGACAGAGAAAAAGGGCATTACAGCAGATACTTTCTAATCCCCAAGCGAGACGGCGGGCTTAGGCCCATTTTAGATTTAAGGATTCACAGGCAAATATTACACAACCATTTGCATCACCTGGGATTCAGAGTAAACTGCACAAAGAGCAAGCTGTCCTCCAGCCAACAGATTGTTTTTCTGGGAACAGTGATAGACTCAAAGCGAATGACTGCAGCGCTCTCACCAGAGTGCGCCGCGAACATCCGAGCGAGCGCAGCCTCTTTCGAACCCCGCCCCGAAACGCACTCTAAAAGCATTCCAAAGGATGCTCGGGTTGCATATTGTAACGTTGTGTCGTGTGGAGCAGACGAAGGAGATCGGAGGCAGACGTAAAATACAAACAAAATACTTTTAATAAGAAAAACCAAAACGTGGAGTAGTATCCATAAACTTCTAACATACATTCACAAACCACATGTAACGATATTGACCGACACTCAAAGACTAACAGAGGGAAACTTATGTAGGGGAGACAATGAAACCTAAGGAGGGAGACACACCTGAACGGAATACATAATTAACAATAGTAGGTCACACAAGCACATGGGAACCCACAGAGCACATGGGGAAGGAAAACAAAAACATAACATGATAAAAATCAAACCAGAATAGAAAAGACACTGAACAAAACAAACCAAGACTGTTACAAGAATAGGGTATGCAGAAAGTGTTGTAAATGATTTACTAACCTGTTTACACAACAGGTTTGACAAATGGCAATTCATAAATATATTTTATAAGGGGACTAATTTGTACAATCTCACTCGTACAAATTCATACAATTTATGCAAAATCGAACATATATTATGAGTTGTCAATTCATATGAATTTGTATGAATGACCTACACTTAACCCCACCCCTAAACCTACCCATCAATGGGGTTTTAGACATATCGTACAAATTGTACGAGTGCAGTCATATGAATTGGCGACAGAAATGCCAACTCGTAATTAATATAGATTAATATATAATTAATTGCATTAAAAAACAATAACTTATTAACCATTTACCAAAGTTATGTTTGATTATTTTATTATATGATTTTTTTAAGATAACCTATGACAGATTTGTACATTCTATATTACTTAATAAATTGTGAACATATAGTCATGTTTTTTAAATGATTAGTTAATCATCATCTATTCACTTTTAAATGAGTCATAATTCTATCTACAAAACATAGATAAACATATTAATATATCACTTATTAATTATTTATGAATACATAGTTATGTTTTGTTAATGATTAGTTCATCATTAACTAATCACTTATAAATGCCTTACAACTGGAACTTAAAAAGTTTTACCGAAAAAGGTTAATTCTGTCATCATTTACTCATCCCATTCCGTTCCAAACCTGTGTGATTTAATTATTTTGTGGAACATAAAATATAATATTTAGAGTGTTTTTTGTTGAATGGAAGTCAGTGGCCACCAACTGTTGTTTGCCAGTACTCTTCGACATCTTTGACATGTTTCAAAGAAGAAATAAAGTTATTAGAACAACACAAGTTTAATAGAATTTTTCAGCAAAAAATTGGATCACGCACACACTCTCTCTCTTTGGCTTGTTCTTATTTGCTCCTTTCTTTTTCATATTTGGAGTTTTGTCACCTCTGCCATCCAGACATGTGTCAGTTTGTGTCAGCCGTCTCACGCTCTGTGCCAGAACACAGATTGAACCAGGACAGTCTGCCCAAACACAGACGCATTTGTTTTGAAAAATTTGTATCTGTTTAAGGCAAGACAATACTAGCAAAATTGTCATTTGGTCTGCAAAAGAAAACATACAATCTACAAAGTGTTTATTCTACACTTTATCTATTTGCACGTATAGAATATTCTTAAAGCCATTTTTGTACAAGTTTTTTTTTTCCACCTGCACTTTAACAGAAATCAGTAGCAGTTACATACATTACACTTTCCAGTTTGTGTGTGTGTATATATATATATATATATATATATATATATATATATATAGAGAGATATATAGATATAACTGAGTGTGTATAGAGAGGGGTTATCAATTTGATTTATGTAACATTGTATTACAAAAAACAAGTGAAACATACTTTTTTCAGGCTTTTAAAAAGCATTTTCTGATTTATGGAGTAAAAAGATAAAAATATCCAAAATTTCCTCAGGTAAAACCTTTAATATGTCAGCAACATGAGACAAGAATTTTGAACCTGATATTATTCAGTGTATGCACATGAGTGCATATTTAATTCAACAATGCATAATTTACACATTTAAACATAACATTTTAGAAAACTTGTGATACAAAAAATAGTGTTATTGTACTGTGATTAACCATAAAGGGAACTACATGTATAATAATATCTATCATCTTTGCCCTGTTAACCTGTAGTGTTTTGCCTTCGTTTGATTCCTGTTCCTTCTGTCTTTCATATTCATACCTAACAACATATTAATAACACATACTTAACAGTCAGGCATGGTTGCGATTGAGGTAATTTTGTCTGTGGAAGTTAGTATTGTGCTCTGTTTGCATATAGTACAGCATAATACAACAATGCAAGTGCAAACTGTGGGTCAAGTTATTTATCTCAAAACAGGCCTTAGGGAGCTTTAAGCGTCTGTGTGTGTATTTGAATGTATGAAAGCGATAGACACTGAAATGATATCTCTGGAAGCTGAAGAGAGACTGACCCAAATTTCTTTTGACATGTGTTCACAGCTGCCACTTAAATACTCCCTTCTTTCCTTTAAAAAAGCAAAGTCTCCCTCCCTCTGTATCACTTGCTTTCACTGTCCTCTTACAGTCAACAATCATTTGCCTTTAACCCTTTAACTGTCACTACAAAAAATATTACTTAAGAGAAAAGTCATTTTAAAGCCGTGAAGGAAATAGCAACCGTTTACACTTTTTTAATACGTCCTTGTAAGAATGTAATATATATATATAATAATTTTTGTGGAAAACAAATCCATGCCTATAAAACATCTGGACCCTTTTAATGTATTTTGAAGTGAGGAAAGATGCAGACACAGCCAATGAGGCAGACATGTTGATTATTGAATGAGTGCCTTTATAAGCACTCTGCTAGCCTTAATGGAGGCTTTTTAGTAGCTTCCTTGCTGCGATCAATTTGGTCCCCTCCAACAGTCAGACTGAATTTGTCAGCGGACGCTTGGCCTGGTGTGATTGGAGGCCTACATTTCAAGGAGGATTTTGGAAGATGAGGCCAGTTATTGCACAATTAGACAAGCAAATTAAAAGTGGCAGAAACTGTGAGCTTGCCCGAGGGGCTCTTCTACCCTTCACTCCTCCAACTTCCCTCCCCTCTGTTCTCACGTTTCTTCCAGAGAATTTCCTTTCCTCCATTTGTCGTGCTTCGCTTTGCGCTGGCACATTTTCTCTCTGTGCAGCTGCCATCTCTTTATGTCAGTATTTCGTTCTGTTCTCTGGCTTGTGTGGGTAAACTTTTCTTATAGCCCGTAAGTGTGATGTGTGTATGTGTGGGTGTGTGTTCTTCAGGGAGAACGCTTTCTTTTTGAAGGCAAGGTGAACTCTACTGAATTTCATATTTGGTCTGTGATGCAGAAATACCATGAATATATATCTCTCTCCCTACAGTACATGGTGAATTGCAACAGAGTCACCGTTAAACTTAACTGAGAAGAGAAGTTTTTTTTTGAATGGATTTGAGAATTCATTCCCAGTCCTCTCTATACCCGTTGCGCTTATTTTTCTTGCACTGTTCCCACTTGAACGCCTTCCGTCTGCACAGCTTCAGCATTTGGCTATATGCTTCTATGCGCAAAATGAAAGAGTATCTTATTTACAATGTTCTGTTGACATTTCAAGTTGACCTTTATGCTAAAAAAATTGGGCAGGGAAAGCAAAGCACCCCTTAACGGGTGATTCTTTGTCCATTACGTTTGTTAGCCTTCCAGCGCATCAAATCTACACCATTGTTCTAGCCAGACTATCAAAGGCTAATTGCGATTTCGAAGAGAATTCATAGGTATTAAACTTACATTTAGAGTGCTGTTTGTCTGGGTTTTGACTGTGAGCAAGTGTTTTGTCTCAAATAAATAAGGTAAAAGAGTGTGGTGTAGTTGTTCGTCAATGCATTATTGACTATACAGAGGTTTATAGGGTAACAAATGCAAAATACCGAGTGCTTGACTTCACTATTTAGTTTCATCAAGTTCCAGCAAAGATTTTAAATGCATTTGTAGTTTCAAATTGCATTTATTATAGTGGGCTTTTTTTTGGTATTTAGAATGTGTGAAATTGGAGAATGACTCAGAAACCCAGGAGGAAATGTTGGATCTTTGGACTTATTTAACTGAAATAAGGGATTCCTAAAGCAAGTTCAGGGTTGGGCTGACATGGCAGCTGCTTTACTTTGCTGATTGTGCTCACAACAGCTAAATGAAATGGAAGGAAATAAGCTGTGTTAAGCCATTTTAAAGAACGCCTCCAGCAGCACAAACACAGAGTAATTGAATGAAACTCTGTCCGTGGTGCTGAAATTAGTGTATTTGGGCATGAGAGTTATAATGCAGCTCTGTGAGACCAGAACTAAAATAACTTTTGGGCTTTTTATTCTTGAACTGAATACACTTTATATTCAATAGACTTAAGGCATATTATTTTATATAAATCACCTACTGTTATATGTTTTCAGCTCTAAACAGAAGCTCCAAATAGAGCAAGGACATGTCAAATTAATACTGAATATAGAAAACATGTAACAACGACACATAAATTAGCTTTAAAAGAATAATATGAATAACTTTGAGTTTAATATTCTTTCATTACACAAGACTTTCAATACAGTTTTATGAAATGCCATTTTCAGTAAACAGTAAACTATCTTTGACCCATAAACCTTCAAACTTCAAAGCTTTGTAACACCTACCCACCCCACCTCCACCACCAAAGCTTTCAATGATGAAGCTCTTTGCTTTTTGCTTAAATATTACAGCTGTGTGAAATTTTGCACGCTCAGTGGTGAAAGGGTGCCATCAGAATGAGAGTCCAAACAACTGATAAAAACATCTCAATAATCCACATGTAATCCTCATTACTCAAGTCCATTCATGTATGTTTTGTGAAGTGCATTTCTAGTAAAACAATTAGTCATTAAGACATTAAGTCATTTTTTTTTTACTTCATGCTGTTCCCATTGAAATATGAGTACTCTGCATTGCTTCCTCCAAATAAAAAAGTAATCTTGCCTGAATCAGGAAAGAAATATTCACAGAGAAAGCACTGTTAATTAGCAAAAACAAATCTAAAACAAATCTGTAAAAAAATAAATATGTGGTGGATTTTGATGTGAAAAGATACAGGAGGAAGCATTATTATGGATAATAGACTCTAGCTTTGGCCAGAAGTGATGAAGTGGGTTTCAATGTAAAATGCCTTGGTGGATTTTTTTTTTACGAACAAATTCTCATTTCACACAATAATAATGGACTGGAGTTGTATACCTGTTTGAACTGATGGCACCCATTCCCCGCACTGATAAGCAAGTTATGTAATGTTACATTTTTCCAAAAGTGAAAATAAAGTGTAGAAACAAACTTGGATGACCTAAGGGTAAGTTTTCAGCAATTTTTGGAGGGGAAATATTTCTTTAAATCCTAATTCAATTCTGTATGGATCAATGCACTGTTCTATTAAACCTCCTGCCTCATTTATACTTCTATTCCAGCATTTCTGCGCTGTATGAAAAAGAAAGTAGAGTAGAAATCCTGAAAAAAATTGACAACTTCCTGCCAGGACATTATCTGTTAAGTTTATGGATTGTAAAACACAACACAATGTAACATCATGCGTAATCAAAGGTAAAATATCTGTGAAAAACCTTTAGTTTCCCTATTATGGTTAATAAAAGGATCATATTTTGGTTTTGGGAATCTCCAACAGGTTGACATGCATGCAAGGTACAAAAAAAAAAAAAAAAAAAAAACACTTTCATTTTCTTATGATTTTTTTACCTTACTTGCTCAACGACTCACAAAGGATTTGTTTAAGATAAATTTTTCCAAACCCCTGTTTTGCATGACACTAATCTGCAGTGATTGGTCTCAATTCCATTTAATAAACTGATGAAACCTATTTTTACAGACCGTTCTTAGAGTGTGGGGCCAGTAACATATATTTACTATACTCACAATTCCATTTCAAGCATCTCCACACAAAAAGGACTTTTAGTTTTGTCTGGACTCTGAACTGGAACCTCCTTGTAGACAACTCCTCGCTTCTTCAAAATGACTTGCATGAAATCCCCCGACTTTCTTGCCAAGAATGACAGAAGATGTCTTCACATCTGTTTGTATAGACATTCAGAGTATCTTAGCATCATCTGGGACGATGAAGTGGCCTGGCAGCGTCTGTACTAGAGTTCAAATGAGCTGTGTAAGTCTGAGCCCCGTGAAACCTTCTGGAATGAGATGATGAGCCCATGGAAATGTTGAGGAAGCCGAGCAGCGGGGAGCAGACAGGCAGGAAGCTGCTCTGAATCACAGACAGGAAACTCTGAATCTCAGAATCAGGTAATCTCAATAACGGATGACCGCCTGTGTTCAGGAATTCAATTCACTCTAGAAGCTGCGGTATAAACAAGCGGGGGAAGATCGGGTGGCTATTCTGTTTCCTCTACAGCTTTCTCTTTTTCACGCGGGGGATGAATTGATCTGTATGTGAAGATATTAGGGTCTTCCTGTGGCACACAGATAATTCAGCAGCAGTGAGCAATGAGGAGAGAGTCTGTGTCAAGATGTCTTGAGAGAGAGAGGGACTGCAGCAGTTCTCTTTTGTCTCTCTCTCTTGAGGGAGAGCTACATTATCTTGTGATGATTGTGGCTTTATTATCTAATTATTCTGTATAATGCCAGCACCGAATGTCATGCTGTGACAAGGGATGACCAAAATTATTGAAATTAGGTTGTCTGTTGCACTACTTTCTTACTATGACATTTACTTTTTCTCTATCTTGCTTTTAGGGCATCAATTCACATTTCTCAACTTGAGTTGATTCCAGATCTCAGTAAATTATACAAGGGAAACCTCCATGATGGTGCAATATAATGTTGTTCATTTTAAACAAATTTCACCAGCTCAAACTATCAATTTCAAATTCTGTTTATTTAACAGGCAGAATATAACAAAACCCAAAAACTAAAGCATAAGCAGTTGCATACAACTGGTAGTATTATTCTAAAGAAGAAGACAATTAAAAATAAAAATCACGTTAATATTATAGGCTATTCTGTATATTTTCGATTTGCCAAAAAGTTCCGATATTCAATGCTTCTGCTGTACAATAGTTACAAAAGAAGAGCCATTTGTTTATGAATCATTTTGACTCAGTATATCAGAATCAATTAACAGTCAATAGTTTGTGAATCGTTCACAAGGACCACCTTAATTTATTCTTTATTATTCCCCTTTCACCTCAGCTCAAAATCAGGATTCAATTTCTACTTTATTTCCAGTGTACTGAATGTCTTTTAATACAGTGAAATTCTGAAACAATGAATAAAGTAAAGTTTATTAGTAATTTGCATTTCTAAGTGTGTTGTCTCACTGGAAGTGATGGACTGAGCAGTGAAGGTGAGAGTAATAAAATATAAGAGCGACAGGGGGGGAGGAAAGGAGAAACTCAATAAGATGAAACAAAATCAATGGCTGGATGCTGAGGCTGCATTTTGAGGCTCAGGAGACGATCACATACGCTCATGGATTTGCACTCTTTAAAAAAGATAGCTTTGAGAGTGAACCAGTAAAAAAGTGATATGCATTCATATTCAGAACGGAAACAAAAAGCAAGACCAACTTAAAACTAAAATCAATAATTCATTTCAGCAAAAGCGTGTGTGCGAAAGTAAGTGAGAGAGGAAGATGGAACTGCAAACAAATGTCATGCTTTAAAGAAATGACAATGTTGACAGGCTATTAAATGAGTGAATATTTCATGTGTTTTTAACCTTTGGGGTTGTGTGTGTAAACTGTTTTTGCTCTTTTACATGACGAGCAGTTCCATGTAGCACAATTTTACCTGGTTTGCTAGGTATCTGAAAGCAGAAAAGAATACCGTGGTTTCTACATATGTTGAGTACCTATAGAAACCATACACACTTTATAAACAACTCGAGGTGAACCAGTGCATTAGAATTGGATGAAGAAAGGCTGAGGAAGATAGTGAGTGAGTGCAGAGGAGAAAGGAATGGCTCTAAAAAGCATCTGAAGAGCTTGTCTAATGGACTGCTCTTCTCCCAGTCCCTTAGTTAAAGAGCTCACCTAAAAATAACAATTATGCCATCATTCACTCACCTTCACATCGCTCCACACTGTATTTCTTCCACTGAACATAAAAAACATACTTTGCAAAATGTTTCATAAAATGAGATATTTTTTAAACAGTGAATGTCAATAGGACTACAATTATTACAAACACACCTCAAAATAAACCTTCTAAACATACATTTTTCACAAAGTCTGAACTAGCCCTTCAAATCAGAGTATTATCCTATATTAACATAAAATATTGACATTCCAGGAATATTTGGAGTGGAATTCAAGCTTAGTAAAAAGTACTTACTGTAGATCCATTTGAAATAGATGAATAAAGGCAGACAGGAGAGTCTCTAAAAAAACTTAAATCATATATGATGTCATGAGCAAACATTTGTCACTAAAATAATGATAATTTACTGTTTGCAGAAAGTGAATCAGATGTTGCTTTTGTAACTCCACTGACTGATTAACACAACAAGACTATTTTGGACGATTTGTCTAAACCCCTGTGAGGGGAAGGTTTAGGGACGGGGTTAGGTGTAGGTCCTTCATACAAATTCATATTGGCAACTCTAATACATACGATTTATCAAAAATCATACGAATTTGTACGAATTATTCATCTCATAAAATATATACAAATGTTCTTTATTCTGGTAAAAGCACAAAAAAAATTCCACTAACGTGTTCTTGCTCTTGATATAAAATCACTTTAATGAACGCTTTAGTTTTAATTGGAAAAAAAACCTATACAAGAGGTCGATCAGAACCCACAGCCTCAGAAACGGCTGACAAAAGTTCTACCACTAAAAAAGGCCTGTACTTGCTAAGGGGCCCCCCGCCGCACGGGCCCCAGTTCAGCTGCACTGCCGGCACTGTCTGTAGTTATATGCCTCTGGGTACTATTATTAGTATACCAACCCTACTAAAAAACAAACCCACAAAAAACAGACTCTCTTTTTGTTTATTCCTTCCCTGATTGATCAACAGAAGAAGACTTACCAATTCATCTGGTAACAGATTTTCCAAAATACAATGCTCATGAGGAAACTGGCTCATAAGACTCATTTGCTTAGAAAATCAGACTACACTGGTTGCTCTGTATATTTTTGATTCACTACAAAGTAAGGAGCTTTGTGTGAATCTGACTACGCTTGCCACACATGTATGATTGTTTTTGTGTGCAGCCCACAAGGACGACTCAGTGGTTTGTTACCATTATTTTGTAGTAGCCTACACAGTCTTTTCATCACCTCACATTCAATTAAAATTGCAAACCCAAATTGTACATTTATGTATTTGGCAGACACTTTTTCCCAAGGCGACATTCAGTTTATTTAAGTTACACATTTTATGCATTTCTTGGGAATTAAACCTAGGGCCTTAGTGTTGCTATTATCATGCTGAAACCATTTAAGCAGAAACAGGAAAATATCTTTAAATATAATTTATTTTTTATTAACATGAGAAACATACATTACAGTATTGTTTAAGGAAGTGTCAGACCTACACAGTCTCATCACCAATTTATACGTATTTTTACGAGGTGGCAAATTCGTGCTAATTCGAACGACCTCACTCATACGATTTTGTACAATTTGTCTAAACTCCAGTGACAGGTAGGTTTGGGGGTGGGTTAGGTGTTGGTCATTTGTACAAATTCATACGAATTGGCAACTCAAATACGTACAGTTTATCAAAAAACTTAAGAATTCTTACGGGAGAGGTTATACAAATTTGTACAAAGTAGCCAACTTGTTAAATATGTATGAATTGCCGTGAAACTGGGCCGGTCAAACACAACCACCTTAAGGGGTCTTATTATTAACAATACCAGACTTACTAAAAAACAAACCAACGAGAAAAAACTTTTTTTTTTCCTTTCTAGCTTGTACTTATTTGAACAATGTCTGAGACTTAGTATTATGAGAAAATTCTTTGTCTGCCTCTTCAAGAAGAATTGCTTTATGTATTCCCCATTATAAGTCGCTTTGGATAAAAGCATCTGTAAATGCCAGAATGTAAATGTGTATGTATTATTATTGTTTTTTACTTTTTAATTCGTGTGTCATGTTGTTATTTAAGTATAAAAAGATCTGCAAGGTTAAAAAACATAAAGTCCACTCTAACAGGAAATATTCTCTTTAACAGAAAACATGAACTACAAGAAGCAGCTCGTTCAGACTACAAGCACAATAGCACTCACAATATCTCTCATTTAAATAATTCTGTGCTTGAATATGCAAAAAAAAAGTGGGCAAGGCTAAAGACAAAGAAGAACCTGCTGGAAAAGGCCATGTGAGGGGAGACTTTGTTAAATGGAGCAAAAGAATAAGTATTTTGGAGGGAGGAATAAAAGCATGAAGTTGATGCGAAGTGTCAGATGCCAAGTTTAGAATATCACACACACTCACACATACATCACTTCCAGCGGTAATGATCACAGAGCCGCAAACAAACTGTTTTTCCTTACTGTTTTAGAAGCCGGTCATGTAGAAAGGGCATTGAGGCCTGGTAAGGACGGTATCAATATTTCAAGCAAGGGTTGGGCTTCACTCAATATTCCTAGGCCTCCTGCTGAAAGGGAGCGAAAGAAACAAAAGAAGGGCTAATTGAAAAGGACAGGCCTACACAGATCATCGAATGGTCTGTCTTTGTTATAGGCCCTGCCATTTATAATGTTTTGGCATTGCTTGTCTACTGCTCTTCACAACTACATGAAGTTTCACTGAAGTTCTGTACTTGTAAAACACAGAAAGAGCAGCGGGTCAAATGGCGACTATACACACACACACACACACACACACACACATTCCTTGCTCGCTTCCACACGTGTATATATCTTTAGAGGGCAGCTGAAATATACACCAAACAGCTAGGTCTTCTCTCCCATTTAGCACTCACTGGCTTCTTTAGAAAACCAGACGACTGGAAAATAACACAATAAGCGGTTCGGTGGAAGAAAGCAGGAGGAAGCAGGTTCAAATCCCACTTGGGCCACCTCTTCTGACCCCTGTCATTGTGCCCTTGATTAGGGCACTCATCCTCCTGCTGCCCTGTGGTTGCACTCTTTTCCATCCCCCTCACTCTGCGGGTCACATAAGAGTTAGCGGTACATAAAGAAAATAATCCTATAGCACCTGCTCAACGTAGCAAAGAGCGATGTGTCAGGAGAAGGAGAGTGCAGAGGGAGAAAGAGATGGTCAAAGTGAGCAAGAGAAAGAGAGAAAGCGATATAATATTGATGAGAAGTGCATTGAGAAGAGAGATTGGAATGCAGGAGATGTCAGACGGGGCAAGAGATGACTGAAGCTACGAAGGAGAAGAAAAGCACCAGAAAGAGAAGGAGAGAGAATAAAGACAGGGAGGGTTTTACTGTGGTGCAGGGTGCTGTGTAGTCTTTTACAAAGCTTTTTGAAGTTGAGCAGTGGGATTATGGGAATGCTTCCTCAGCACCAGCAAGACGGATCGCTCATTCTGTACAGAGGAGAGCCCAAATCCTGCACACGCACGCACACACACTCTCCAAGCGCTAACCAGACCCCTCCAGTCTGTAGAGCAGAAGGTCCAAATCCTATATGCACACACTTTTTTTAACTTTCTTTATCTCTTTCTTTCACTGTCAGGAGTCTGTAGGACTGAAAACATCCATATAAATGGACCCAGTCGGGGAGATTTTCCTTCACCTTCTTATTTTGATTCAGTGGGTTCTTATTGGCACGGGTCTGGGCATCCTCTAATGCCAAGTACATTAAGAAAAACGCAATGGATCTTTCCTATCGTCTCTCTCTGTCTGTCCGTCCGTCTATCTCTCTTCCCCTCAGGCCAGATTGCATTGTCATGCTGGCTGTACCTTCGCGAATGTCTTCTCTCTTTTTCTCTCCTTCAGCCCTTCACACACTCGCGCAAACACACGATCTTGCCAGACCGGTTGGGTAAGATGTGTGCAGGCAATTTGCCCGAATAGTGTGGCATCAATCAGTGGGACAGAGAAAGAGAGAGACAAAAAGAGGGAGAGAGACTAAAGCGGTGAGTATTGAGAGATTGGACCCATTCATACTGAAGCAGGACATTCTGCCCACAGGCTCAACACAAAACAATGCATGATGGGAGGAAGTGGCCATCCGTGTCAAGGCATAACAGAGCTGGGGGAGAGAGCACCATAACTCACACACACCCTGCAGATGTATTTCTGCAAGTGTGTATGTGTGTGATAGAACAGGGATGGGCTGATGGACGGGTGGAGTAGACGCTGAGGAAGAGGAAAGCCTGAAGGAAAGAAATGGTAACCAGATGATGAGAAACACAAAGTCTGAGGCTGTCCAGAGCCTGAACCTTTAAATGTACCACCAAAAAACAGGATGCAGTTTTATGTAGCGGTCTACACTTTGTAAAATATTAATATCAAATAGTGTTAAAAACATTGAAAATGTAAAACTCTAAATGGCTATGTGTTCAATGGAGATTCAATAAAATGGTGTTTAGAGAATGAACTGTCATCTTCTCTCTCAATTACAATGTGAATAAGGAAAGTTATTCAGTTTAAAACTGTTAAAAAATTAAACCCATGTCATTTTTTACTTATCATCTCATACTAAGCTCTGGGGCTTTCAAGCTCCAAAATGACTAAAGAACTATATTAAAGTAAAAATGGCAGACCTGGGGTCAAAACGTTGTGTAACGAACTGCCTGAAATATAAGCAACATTAATTTAAAGTCACAACATCTGCCCCAACTTTCCAAGAGAGTTCTTCAAAGTCCGATTCTCTTGAAGGGCTATTTTTAATTTACTGATTCTGCTTTACAATGTGGGTCTAAATAAGAGCTATCTATGAACGTTTTAGCCCTCGTTATTAAAGACATTTTGATATTTTTATGCTACATTTAACGTATGGCTATTTTCGACCTTGCCAGTCCTAATTCTCATTTACATCAATTACTGTATATAAAAAGCAAATAATCATTTCGTGTTTTACAGGAGAGCAGCCATATGGGCTTGAAGCATTCTGAAGAAATGATGACCGTGTATGCAGTTTTGGGTTAATTAATAGGTAAGTGTTATATTAAGCCATTTCCTGCTTTTATCTCGGTTATAAAACTATACGTTTATTTGAGAAAAGCACATATAACATCAAAGATCTTTAATTAGACGTGTTTACCTCAGATAGAGTCTGAGTTAGTACCTGAAATGTCCACGAGAGGGCGATGACAACACACGCTTTCACCTCCGCGACGACTGAGAACCAGCAACGCCAGCGTTTTAATAGCAAAGGAATTAAAGAGTTTAAATAGAAAATCTGTGCCATAAGTCCTGTAGGGGAAATGAAATGTCTTATGGCCAATGCATTAACTTACATTGTAAATGAATTAATTAGTAACTTTTTCAGAGGAGAATGTTTGCATTCTGCATAAGTGTGCCGCATTAAAGACGTGATTGGCTAACAGCCAGCTCATTATGCACGGCGGACGGTGGACATGACAGGAAACTGAATAGAGAGCTCAAGCCACGATAAACACCGCTCACACGCGCAGACGCGCACATACTGAGGCACTACTGTACATGTCTACAAGCGGTGGAAGAGTGACATGTTGAGAGGTTCAATAGTGAGACAATGAGATTATGACTGTACAGAGAGAGGGTGCAGTAAAGAGACAGGACATGATACACAATAACCGCGTGCAGTCCTGTTCCCTTGGAGACGCTGAAGGCACTCAAGACAACCCCTAATAATAATAACTACTTATGTAAGTAACAATGCCATGCGATTAGAGTGTACGAATCCAACAATAAAATATAATTCTCTGTATGGGCATTTGTGTGTGTGATTGTTTTCTGCTACGTTATGGGGACCCGTTTCCACATGAAAAATATAAAAGATAGTAGATATGTTTATGGTTAGGCTGGGTATAGAGGGATAAAACATTGTTCATCTATCTATCTATCTTATTATGTAATGTATGATTCCAAATCAATTTATGGACCATGCTCAAAATAAAATGATATACCTGTGACCCATACAACAGGGATTGACTGGAATATCAAGCCTTGAGTGGCATATTGCTTTATTTGAAAGCAGATTGCAAAATAAACTGACTGGTCATAAAAGTTGCACAGCATCATAGTATAGCTGTAGTTAAATCAAGCTTAAGGCAAGACTGGTCCATGGATTCATGTTGTTTACTTCCTACTATTTGTGTGTCGCAGCAAAAATCAAGTATCGGCCTAGTCAAGGTTTTCTAGTCGTCAGCTGTCTAGTTTGAGTGCTCATGTGCCTATCTTCCTGTTAGTAGCTGACAGGTGTGAAACCTAGAGTGGTCTTCTGCAGCTGTTGCCCATCCACTTCGAGACTCAACACATGCTTGGTAATGGGTGATTTGAGCCACCTCTCTCAAAAACTTGATGTTTTACACACAGAAGTGCTGCTCTGTTTCCTCTTTTTTTTGCAATATGTTTAAAAGCCTGGTTCTCCTTCTTGTGCAATTCTAGAGACTATATCTGCATATTCTATGCATTATGATGCTCCCAGATGGTTCCCCATTTCCATGCTTGACAATTGCATATACATTTTTGGATATATGGGTGTACCATATTGTTATGAATGTAAGTAATTTACATAATGGATGTATTTAGAGCATTTAAACATAACCTATGAAGAATCATAAACATTTAATGCTCATGCACTACAATTCATTATTATTACAGCATAAATATGTTCAGCTTCTATATTTTAGCATATGTGTTTCAATTCTATTATGTAATGAAAAAGATGAATTTTACATAAATGCTGTTCTTTTAAATTTTATTTGCATTAAATAATCCTTAAGGAACAATTATCATTCATTAAATATAATAATAATAAAAAATACCATTAATAATGATTAAAACAGCACTAGCAGCACAACCATTTCTAACATTTATAATAATAATAATCTTACGGTTGTTTCTTGAGCATTAAATCAGCATATTTGAATTATTTTTGAAGGATGTGAAACTGAAAACTTATTTAGAATTACTAATGAGGTCATGTTGGGTTTTCTGTTTGTTAACTTCTATTTGTTATTGAGCATATCAACCAAACTTTGGCTGGTTACGTCACATATGTAGTTGGTAAGTGTGCTTAAAATCACAGAATAGCACATTTCAAGAGGATGAGGCCTGAGATAAATATGCATTTGAATCTTGTCCTTCTGATGTGAAAGAAACTTCTCAATCTCAATAGATGGACCATGTGACTTGAGATCTAATATAAGAACCGAGTAGAAATCACTGATGCCTGCAATGTTGACATGAAGCTAGTGCTGCTTTAGCATTTTGGGAAATACAATGGCTCAGTCAGATTTACAGGCAGATTTACAGAACAGATTTACTGGAACTTTTCCATTTCGCAAACTCTCCCAAACTTTAAAAGAACTAACAGTGTAGTTTTCAAGATTTCACATTGGACTTAAAACCTGAGCAGCTGGTCCTTCACTTTACTGTGTGTTCTCTCACACACAGATTAACATAATGTTCGTTCATCAGTGACGTATGAGACAGAGTGGCTCTAGACAGTGGGTCAAGCCATACGGCGAGGTTATGGGATCAGCAATGGCATCTTTCCAGCTTGTTTTGAAAATAATAAGCTATTCATTTCTCTGTTTAAATCCTGTGCACTTGACTGTTCTCCTGTAAGTTGTTTTTGCATGGTTTCATTTGGCTTCCCTAAAACTGTTGCATCGCTCGAGGCTATATGAATGTGTAATTAACTAATATTTGTTAAGCAGAAGCATTTATGAGATACAATTTTGTAAAATGATGGTGTGTTTTAGAATGATTATGTGTAATAACAAAGAACAAAAATAATGAAGGTTTTAGCACCCGAGGTGGATTTCCACTTAAAATAGGTTCTCAGTTCAACTTTACAATTATCGGCTAATATAATAGCAAAGTAATTTGGCTAAATCGCTTTCTTATAGCCTGTATAATGACGGATTTTGAAGGTCACAATGCAACTAGATGATTTAAGCGCATCTGAGAAACCATTTTCAAATTTCTCACTATAGAGAAAAACAACTTCTGTGTTATGATGCGATCTAAAGTGACACGCGTGACTTTCTTTGTTGTTTGTCAGCAGACAGATGTTGAAGTGAGACGAGGACAAAGCTCCTACAGTTAGCAAACATTTTCTGATGTCATTCACCATGCTGGAGGTGTGACACCTTTCAGCGCACACGCACAAGAGCAGTGAAGTCGTTTTGGCGCTATCATCCGGCTCTGCCCTCTCCGAGCTGAACCAAGTGAAGTAGAGGACACACACTCACCTGTCTCACTTTACTGCACACATTTTTGCATCAAATTCACGAGGAGGCGGTAAGTAGTTTGGTGTGCCTGAAGGGCGGAGAAAGGCAGACGCACACACATATGCGCTCAAGTCCACAGGGGTAAACCACATTTGATGAATGAATTGGCAACACATTCTTGTTTGTTCCCCCCTGGCGTCGCTCGTCAGAATGTCATGACTCAGTACAGGCAAGAGCAGAAAGGTGTTCGCCATGACTTTGTAATGCTGCCACCATCTCGCAGGTCGTTGGCGAGCCACGGGAGGGCTTCCCCTCGGAGAAGGCCACACGTATCTGATTTCTTCCTTTGGTCCAGGTGAAAACCAATGGACCTGTAATATCTTATTGTTCTCACAGCTGGAGAAAATAGAGAAGAGATGTTAAAACAGAAAGAGTGTTTGCGAGAATAAGAGGGGGGGAGGTTGTCAGGCTGGAAGATGACATTCGTGCCATTATTGAATAAAGAGAAGGGTAAATAAAGAGATGGGATGGGAGGAAGATAGACAAGTGAAAAGGGCTATCGATGCTCAGCAGACTGTGCGAAAAATGAAGTTGTGAATTTCCAACTCAGATTTGCTAAGACTAAATTGTGTGCATGTATAGAGTTTTTTTTTTTATGTGCTATTGGTACTTGATTTTCTAAAGGCATTTCGCAATGGCAATTAAATTGTCTTTAATGGCAAAGTTGAGCATTTTGTTAAAGGGCTGTGATCCAGACATCGAAATTTGGTAACACTTTATTTTACGGTGTCCTGTTATAATAACAATAAATGATGCATAATTGCATGTCAGTTACCATCAACCAACCCTAACTTTAAACTTTTTTATCCAGGTTATTTTTAATGTAAGAGCGGATGCTGCCACAATAGCTACAATGTGCAAGGCCTCCAGTTATTTTAGCTGGACACAAAATATTCCGCTATGCTGCTCAATAATCTAATTTATTAATGTAATTATAGACACATAGCATGTATAATTTTACTATTTACTGCATCTTGTTATTCACCTAGTTGTTTTCCTATTGCGTCAAATGCGTTAAAAGTCTTGCTCATTCAGAGAAAATTGCTTACTTCCGCATTGCGAAATAAGGTGAATAGATGCATCACAATAATTGCTGCAGGCAAATCGTTTTCATGCGGGTCACGACACAAACACTATTTGCGCTGAAATACTGTTCAGTGAAGTCACCCCAGAGTGTGTCTGGAATGATATAGACTCATTATAAGTGTCATTGTGGTGTGTTTAAACAATGCAGATAAATAAATAGCATCAGCTCAGGAATGTTTGCCATGTGTTCCGCTTCCTCATCTTGAGAGCTGCTTGAATTAATGGTGATTTGACAGAAGTGTTTCACTAGCGCCCCACAAATCAACCTGCTTTCCCATGATTTTTCCCACAGATTAAACTGATTGAAGATTAGTCACAAGCAGTTTCTCTCATCAAGTCCAAAGTATGCAAAAGCATGGGCCAAATGCAGCAGCTACTTTGTCAAACGCACTTAAAAAATAAAGCTTCTTAATGCCATAAAGTATTATTTGATTTTTACATTTTTTTTTCGTAATCTAACATTTTTCCGTTGTAAAGAATCTTTTGTGCAATAGGAAGGTTTTCTGAATGTTAAAAGCTTAATGGAACCAATACCAATAATCAACCTTTTTTATTATTATTTTTTTTAAATGTTATGTTATGAAGGATATTTTCTCTGACAGGCAGATTTGCCTCAGCTATTTCAAGATTCAAAGGCACAGAGTCATGACAACTAATGTAATTTTGATATAAAAACACCTAAAAGTCAATCAATAAAACTTTGAACCTACTTTCTCTGTTGGAGTTTTGGTGTACTTGCTGCATTTTGCCTTTGCAGGTTACCCAGCATGGACTACACCATTTCTGAGGATTTCATCTTGACCAGTCATGCTGACCCTGGATTACATGTCCAGAGACAGCCTTTAATTCCTCATTTCTGAGATCAGAGCACCACATGACAGGAAGCTCTGAGTCATCCAGCAATTTCATTTTTAGGTCTTAAACATCTTTTATTATCAAAAAGTTGTAATGCTCATTTAAGTGATAAGAGATAAAAAACCCCATCACATTATAAGTCGTAATAACAGACCTAACAGTCAATTAGCCTTTAAACTGATACTGATAGCTTTTTAATGAAGAGGACTGTAATTTATAGCAAATCATAACTGCACCTCATACTGTATGTCTACATAAAACATCTTTCTACATCGATAAGAGAGATTATTGGTCACATACAGGGGCCAACTCTCCGCTAACCTGATTTTGCCAAGTGCAAGATGTCAACATTGACAACATTGTGATTAACCATTTAGATGTGAAGAAACAGTTTTTGTGTTTAGGCTTACAATCAGTGTTTGGTGCTTGTACATCAGTGTCAGTCATTTATCATTTCCTCTGATTGTAGGCATTACTCGTGGGTAAGGGTGGGTTTAGGTGTAGAGATATGGCCAAGACTATATATTTGCATGGAAATGTTGTAGGGTTAACAAAGTATGTTGAATACTAGTACAAAATCAGGACGTGCACCAATTATCATTACAGTTGCTTATTAGCATGCCTATTATTTGCATATTGGCTGTTTATTAGTACTTATAAAGCACATAGGCAACACTTTATTTATAGGTTTCATGACTAGTTGCTTATTAGCATGCATGTGAATAGAATATTAGCCATTTATGAGAAGCAATTAAGCACATTTTAATTCCTTATTCTACATGAGCTTATTGTACATCCCGGATCATAAACTTAACAACTACCTTACTGACTATTAATTAGCAGCATATTAGGAGTTTATTCAGGCAAAATATCTATGTAGTGGTTTGTTAATGGCGAGAATTGGACTTTAAAATAAAGTGTGACCAGATTGTGTATTCTGGCCAAATTTAAATGGTTTGCAGACAACATTTCACAAATAGCACATGTTTTATACATGTGATGGTGCCTAGAATTATCTGGAGCTGAACACCCATGAACACAGATGGCAGAATACCTGCGGCAGCCGAGCAACTGTCTTTGAGATGAATGGCAAAACTAACAGACAGCACTCTCCTGGTATTATAGACCTTCTTGCTCTTCCCTCACAAATATTGGACAGTGTTATTCCCTACCACGCTTTTACTGGATACAAATGAATATTTCAACTGCTTTTTCATCTCTCTAACTCCTGAGTAAGTATTTTTTTAAAATGATGAATAAACTTTGATATTTTGCTCCCTCCGGTTCTTTTTTTCTTCTCCTCGCTCTGATCCTCTCCAAGGCCACCTGAAGCTTCCAACTCCCAGTCTGTTCTTTGGGGTTCTTGGATCCTTTACAACACCCCTCCCCCCAAAACTCAATCGCTCTGAGCACACAAACTCTACAAAGACAGAACAAGGCAAACATGGCAGATCTGAAGGAAAGTGTGTTGGAATGTTCTGGGGTCCTATTGAAGTGGTTGTTTTGTTATTTCCACCAGCTGTCAACTGTCCAAAGCCGAGCATGTTCGACATGCATTTCCCCCTGTTTAGCTTCAGCACAACCTCCCATGAGACTGCAGCTCCACCGTACCAAAGCGACATCACTACATCAAAGTCAGCCAGACTTTGTGCGTCCATCAAATGCTTGTGTTTCCACACCTGTGATTTGGAACGACGAAACTCATGAAAACAATGTCCCCATAGAAAACTTTAAAGTTCTTAAACTGCATCTCACAGGTGTCCAGAGTTTGCATGACTCTAAATGGGAATTTTACTGATGTATTCCATAACACGAAATGTAAAACTTTTTAAACGAAACAGTTGGCTTAGAAAGAATTCACAGATATTTTCATTCTACCACACGGTACACCATTTTCTCCATGGCTGTTCAGCAGATTGAATTCATGTTAAGAAGGAAGTGAAAATATCTGTCAAAGGAAACTTTGACAACGTGCTAGAAAAGTTTCCCCTTGACTTAATTGAACTGCAGTGTAGTGTGACGTTTGCTGAGGAGGTGAGAAAGAGTAAAAGACATAAAGATTTGAGTGGAGTGACACAGATATTTTAAAAATATTTATTCTATAGTAGAAAGTAAAGAGATAAGAAAACAATTCCTGACAATGTTTTTCTTTTTCGTACATATTTTATTTGATTAAAATTATGTGAATGTGTCATTTTTCAAGCCACAGCAATGTCGTATCTTTTTCATGCTGATTTTCAAACCTACTGTCAAGATATCTTCATACTGTATTTCTAAGTAGTACACCTCATTATGTATACAATAATCTCACTAATTAAAATGTGCCTAATTATTACAATATTAAATTATTCCCTTGCAAGCATAATTAAGAGTATTATGCATATTCAATAATTACCTTAATAAAGTAAGTTAATTGAATATCATTCATTTCATATGTTATCGTTGGTGTCTAGATGAGAGATATACTGTTGACACATAACTAGAGTCGTTGAATGCCTAATTATTTGTTAAACTAAACCTGTTTTTAACTTAGCCTTTTGTCTAAATAGGCGAAATTGCATCTTGAAAGAAATTAGAACCTTATCAACCTCCTTCTCAGAATTAGTGTTACTCTGTGATGTGTTACGTGTTAATTGGTATTGAGGGTGAGATTTGGCTTCTGCTGACGGAGCGGTGGGTCCACATGCTAATTGTGTTATCTTAACAGGAGGGCAGTGAGATGTGCAGTTTGTTAATGTTTGCATCGGCAGCAAAACTCTCTCAGGAGGACCAGGGCAGCATTGAAGGGCCTGACCGAAACAAGCAGGAGGGGGTTGGAGGTCGAGGAGAGTTTGGACATCTTATCCCACCCCTGGTGAGAGGGCTGTGGATGAGTAGATGTCTGACAGGAGTTTAGGGATGTGAGCCAAAGTAACAGTCTAGAGAGAATGAGAGAGAGAACAGAGAGAGATCAACATACATTTAAATGCACCAACACACTCTTGCACTCTGGCCATGAATAGGCTCAGGAGTCCTCAACGATTATCTGCTATAAAGATGATATTGTTTTAATTAAGGACAATTAATTACAGCAACTTTTTGAATAAAATATATTAATATTTTGGATCTTAACTTGGGCACCCTAATAGTATATTGAGACATGAGCTTTATTTACAAAGTCACTGGAAATTCAATGGAAACCAGGGAGATGTTTTATTTTAGTTAACAAAAATAAAATATTTATATTAGATTTATTTTATGCAAAGAATGTAAAAAATTATATTAGCTTATGGCTATATGCGCTGAAAACCACAGAATGTCTATAGAACCAATTTTTGTTTCTCTTCTCAAATTATTAGGGGTTCGTGCACGTAGTGCAGAAACCCTATTGTAATTGTTAGGATTTTTATTATTATTATTATTATTATTATT
>JAUCNO010001819.1:18783438-18805517 GCA_032353835.1 Enteromius viviparus
AATTACATTTCATAACTTCCAGTAACTAAATATTCTTTAGGTTTTACATTTTTATATCAATTAATTTACGGGACTTTTCTGTTTGTGATTACAGTTTTCTAAATGATATACTTCTATTGTTTTAGAGCTACACATACATAGGAAATTACTTAAGATTTTTTTTTTTTCAAATGAATTTGAATATCCAGGTTTTCCAAGTTTTTTTTGCTTCTGGTTCTTAAATAAAATTATTTATGTTCTGATGTTTTTTTCTTTTGGACTTAACGTGGACTTAATAATGTTGATTACTAGTATTTTGGACCAAAAGTATTTTTTTTTTCTCCAATTTTCCAGATACTAGATTTAAAACTTGGAGGGGGAAAAAAAAAAATATATATATATATAAATATATATAAAATAAATAAATAACCAATGTCTGTTCTGTCCATTAAACCCTTAGCATTCCTGAGATCTGTTTTTGAATGGGACATTAGAATGCTAAGGGGTTTCATAATACAATCATAAACAAAAATGTATTTTCCCATTTTGGCTGCTATTACTGTATTAATTCTTGCAAAATGGCCCTGATCTTGCAAAATGATATGCACAGCTGTATGAGCGATCCTGGAGCAAGAACACAGATGCTTTGACTTTCAACAAAACCACTTGCTCCAGGCTAAATCATCCAACTCCACTTCCACGCTTCTACTCTGTACCGCTCATGTACTCTAGTGGGTGGAGAGGGGATCTGGTAAAGAGGATGTGCTTTCAGCTCCGAAACGCGTGCGTTTAACTCTTCTTGACTTTCACCTGCAGAGCACATCCAACTGGCAATCCAGCAACTGAAACGCATGGCACTGTTTACACTGAGGCAGTAGGATCCATTTTCACCTGCTGTTTTGATGGAGAATATTAGAGGGAGGCAATGCTATAACTAACCAGTGTCTGCAACTCCAGGCGGAAATGAACTGAAATAAGAGCGCTTATTGTCTGTTTTGGACACCACAGCTTCCTTAGATAACATACTTAAAGTGCAACTCTTGTGAGCACAATGTGTCTAAGGCGCCATCCTTTTGGAAAAAAATCCACAAATTAGGTCACTTTAGGGTATCAGTTTTTATACACCACTCAGATTAAACAGAGAGCAAGTGGAGACTTTTGCTTAAATATCCTGCTTCTCAACTTCAGTAAAACATATCAGTCATTTCAGGTGTGTCCTTTAAAGCAGGGGTTTTCACAATTTGTAATGATGATCCAATTATATTTCACTATATTTACTAGATTATATTATTATATTATAATGGTAACACTTTACAATAAGGTGTCATTTGTTAACACGACACGGCATTTGTTAACAAACAATGAACAATACATTTATTACACTATTGATTAATCATTATTGTTTTAAGAATTGTTTATTCATGTTCACAGTGCATTAATGAATTAGTAAATGCTAAAATGAACAATCTAAGATTAATAAATGCTGTATGAGTATTATCCATTATTAGTACATGTTTACTAAGTTTCATTAGTTAGCATTATAATATTAATATTATATAATTATTATGAATATATTATGTTCCTTTATATGACTATATACATTTAAAATGTATACATTTAAAATTGTTTTGTTGTCATAAATATTATGTCAGTAAATATTATGTACAATTTAATTAATTTAGTTATTAATTCATGTGTATAGTCAATTACACATATGACAATTGGCACAAAAAAAACTTATTAAATGTTTATAAGATAAAATTTTGAGAATAAACTTTCCATTTTGAGGAAAAAAAATATTTTGTAAAGAAAAAACATTTTTAAAATCAAAAACAGCCATTACTCGAGTCTCCAGTGTCACATGATCCTTTAGAAATCATTTAAAAATGCTGATTTTATTCTCAGCTAACCTTTTTTTACTTATTTCTATGCAATTTATGGATTCCGGAATATAATGTTTAAAGGAATGTCATTTATCTACTCATTCCCACCTATTTTGACTCGTTCCGCACTTTAAAATGTTTTTATGCGTTCTTAAAGCCAAACTCAGATTCTTTTAAATATGTATGTTGCTCTTATTGTATCTTAACGCTTGTCTCATATTTTTCTATTTTTATGTGTCCTAAAACAGAGATGTGTGTGTGTGAATTTGAAACCGTCACTGTGTGGTTGTTGCATCGTGGCTGACGTGTTTTGGCAGAGCGAGAGTTGGGGTGTGAGTGCTGTGACTCAGCAGAGTTAGCGTGACGCTACAGGAAACGATGGCCCGAGCCTCTGTGGCAGAAAGAGAGTGGCATAATGCTTTTAGAGGACGCAGTGGGAGTGGGCCACAGATGCTATACCAGGCGGTCTTCCTCCAGCGGTGCACCCTAGAGCTCTAGAGAGGGCGACATTGGCCAGTGGAGGGTAAGCACTGCTAACACATTCTGTCAGCACAGCCTGGCGTGACCCTGTACCACAAGCTCTCTGGTCACAGTGCAGCGAGACTATCACTGGCCACCAGCTGAGCTTCAGACACAAACAGAGCAGACAGTCTGAGGTTGGGGGAAAAGCGATTGAATGTAAGCCTTATCTCTGCAGGTGTCATCTGTCTGTGGCTGATTATAACAACCTTTCTGGCAGTCTGCAGGGGTCAGGGGTCAGTAAGTTACTGCATCATCCACTCTGGTAAATCAGAGCAGGAAGGATGCGCAGACAATCACAGGGTTTCTTGAGGATGTAAGAGCACAGCTTGAATCAAACTGCTGCTCGTTATCTGCCGTATCATTATCCCTAAATTTGGAGTGTGCTAAATGTGCACTGAACAGATCCTGAAGTGTTGAAAATGCAGGTCTGGGTGCCTGGGTATTGTATAACAAAGAGGCATTTTCACATACTGATTGAAGATGATGATTGTACTACCAAGAAGAGAGAGAATTTTTATGAGAAGTATTATGATATTATATAGAATATCCATCACTTATAAGTTATTATAAGGGTCAGTGCCACCATAGAGTGCCTTTCAACCCTCACAATATTCAAAAATGTTGTTTTTAATTTCACATTCGATTTTTTATTTTATAAATAGTAGATATTTAAGTACTATAGAAAAATATTAGGTGCGCTCCCACACATTCCTTATAGATAATTATGGACCTTTATTTTGAAGCATGGACCATTAGGTATGTCCATCAAGTAATGGACATATATACGTATTACTCTTAAATATGTTTTCATTTCAAAATTAAGATGGAAATTATATTTTTTGGAATTCATGATGTCCCTTTTCTAAACAGGGTATATATAAATAAACATATATATATATACAGTATATATATATATATATATATTATTACATCCTTAAACACATTCATTTTGGTTTTTAGCAGTATTAATGCATAATGAACACTATGTTCATGTTTATGCCCACTCTATCAAGTTTAAGGGGCAGACAGGGTGAACATTTTGAGCTTCAATTAGCATATTAACTTTCAACGAATTGTGATATTTTTTTCACAAATCGATGCAATTGGACTGCCCCGATGTGGGTCTGTTATTTTCATAAATTATTAACAAATCTAAACTATTGAGAAGTCTCGTGACGCCAGCTCTTCTTCACTCTGCTGGAGCATTGCAGCATATGTCTTATAGCATATGTTGCAACAAATCTTTATGCAATAGACTTACCGCAAAAACCTCAGCAATACCATGAATTAGTTTATATAGTTTAGTTCATTGTATTAATTAGTGTCCAGCTGGGTCTCGTCTTTGTCTGTGTTTTTATAGTGCCCGAGTTTTAGTTGTCGTTCGACAAGGTTACTTTGAGCTTGTGTAGATTGTGACTATTCTCCGTGAGTAAAATTTATGTTTGAACTGAAATTGTTGTCAGCGTCTGAGTCTGCATACAACGTGACATAATGCAAGATTTTTTGTTTTCAATATGTTTTTTATTCATTAAGTGGTAATTTTAAGCTTTCTATAAATGTATTTATCATGTGTTTTTCGATCAGTTTCGGTTCATTTTTGTTAAGTGCCTCCTGTTCAAGATCAGAAAGCAAAAATCCCATCATGCTTTTTTTTTTTTTTTTGACTATAAAATTTAGCCAGCATTTTGTTGACAATTGTCACTAAACACAAATAAAAGTAGACTCTTTACAGTTCAGAATGATTTATTGAATGATGGGATGTTTTAACTTAGTTTCGGGAAAAGCACGCTGAGTGTCAGCACAGCCGGCACCCATCGACGCTCATTAGTATCATTGCCCACCAGCCTATTATTCCTAAACTCATTGTACACCACAGCATAAATATCATCGTCTCACTCTTCTCTGTATCTAGTTACGCATGATTCCGCCTTCCTCCCCTTTTCCGCCTTTTCTTCGTACCTTCAAGGGGGGCGAACGGGACCGAGCCACACTCCGAGCTCTACCCTCGCTAGGGTTCCAACCAGCAGGGCTCCCGGCTCGCTCCCCGGACAGCACGCCAAGTTTGCTTATTTAATTTAATGAAGAAGTGCGAATTCGTGAAACCTAGTAAAATATGTGTCACAGTGAGATCATTGTAAAAACACTACACACTTCATCTAAACATAACACGAATTTTGATTGGTAATCACAGTCATACGTCATTTCATGACAACAGATGCAATACAACACTGTGATTATTTTTACGCCTGATAGAGGGCATGTACCTTTAAAATGTAAATATAGGTTGTAATAAGGTATTTCCACAAACGGCCTAGAGAGTCTTTTTTGTTGGACAGGCTCATGATAACACTAAACTTTATAGTGCCCTTGTACTTACTATTATAATAACACTACATTATGCATAATTACAGGCAGCTATTCTGAACCAAAACACTTTACAGTACAAATACACAATGTGTTGTTGATTAATATTCAGTCATTAGCTATTATTTCCACACTATCAATGAAACCAGTACCACTTTATATTAGGTGACCTTAATTGCTGTGTACTTACATTTAAATAATTCATTTGGTACAATGCACTTATTGTGTACATATTTTTTTTTTACATTATACATATACTGTACATTAAAAAAAAAACATATATATATTTACATCTGTAATTAATTTCACCCTTAAACCTACCCATACCACCAACCTTACCCGTATCCAAAAGCAACAAAAGTGTTTTGCAATACAAAATAACCACAATAAGTACTTTCCTCTTATTTTTCCATGGAAGTACATAGTAGTTAAGGCCACCTAATATAAAGTGTGACCTATATTGGTACTATTCAATGCCGTAACTGTATTTATTTAATTACACTATAGCATAAATACTATCTAGCATAGACAGTGTGTGAACAAAAAGTTCAGCAACAATAATGATCATGGTAATATGCATAAATCATGGGCCTTTCATCCAGTTTTTACAAAGTGTCAGTGCTAAAACACACCCAGGTGATGCTGCTTGTAGTGTGATTATGCCACGGCAGGGTTATTACATGACCTTTTCTGTGAGTGCAATAATTATGAGCAAATCCCTCTTTTCCACTTTTTCGTTTCCTGTCACTGCTTAATGGGTTTTCAATTGCCTTTAAAAGCTGTTTTGCTGTTTTTTTTTCACCCCTGTCCTTCTTATTTTTCCTCTTTCTTCCCCCCCCTTTTACATTCTTTGGCACTTTTGTGTTTCTCTTCTCGGCTGGAATCTATACCTTTGTACCTTTTTAGTAAATGAAAATTGGAAGTGTCTTTATTCCATGAAAGGGTTCCTAAATTACAAGCTCTTTTCTCTTTATTTCGAGGCAGTTCCAAAAAAGAAATATTTCCGGAAAATGTACGTAAGAAAAATCAATCTTATGCTCATCAGCTGAGTTTTAAAATGCATGCCAGTTAAAACAAAATACATCTTTGGGCATTTAATTGTTGTTATTTGTAATACCTTATGATTGCTGTGCTTTTTGAGACATATCTTCAGCACTAGACATTTTCAGCTCAATGATGTGTAGAAAATTGTGGCATGCTATGATAGGATAATATGGCCCTATCCATCTCATGTCCCTTGTTATTTTTGTGCTATTTTTAACTGTGCAATACAGGGCATAATCGTTGTGGAGTCCACTGATGTCATTATTTCTGCTTGCTTACTCCCTGTTGACAGCGTTCTTCAACACCTTGGACAAACTGACAAACTTCATTACAAAACGGCTTGCTGTGGACTGCAGGCCACTGAAGGCTTACAGTATGTTAGACGCTATGCAAATACCCAGTAACTACAGACTGCGGTAGCAACATGTGATTGCCCACTTACCCTTTTGGAATTTTAGAAATGAGCATAGGGAATTCACTGTTTGAAACCAGTTTTCTGATCTTTTACTTTGGATTATATTTTAGTTGAGAACTGCTGCAATTTTTTTACATGGCTTTCTGAACACTTGATTTTCCATTGGTCATTGGGTTAACAGAAATGGCTTTACTTCCATCTTTTACTCAACAGACTCTTTCTCTCATTTCACACAAACTCTGGTTTGGGTATCAAACTGGTGGGATCTTTGGTCATAGTTGAGAGTATTGAAATTTATAATAGTACTGATCTTACATTGTATTTTTTCACTCAACTTAAGACTTCATTACTTCATTCAGCTATCTCTTAGTGCAGTTAAGTATACTTATTTTAGTAAATTAACCATTTTCAAATTACACTTCCATATAAAATCTTTATGCAGATTGGAAGAGAGGTTTTTTTAGTACAAAAGTTATTTTAACTAAAATAATACATTTTAAATAAAATTTTATTAAAAAAAGCTCGTTAGTACAGCCATGTCCCAAATAATTCCAATAAATTTGTAAAATATGTAAAAACTGTAAAATATGAAACATACTACACAAAAGCACAATTCCATATAAAATCCTTTTATCCTATTTTTTATTTTTTGCCTTTATAAAATATGGTTATTGTCATGACGGTGAGCTGGTGGTGAACATTCTCCAGCGGAGGCAAGGAAACTCGGAGACGGAGATACACGAAATGAACATTTATTAAACAGAACTGAGGGCTGAACAAACGGACATCCACAAAGGTCAACCGACATAACATTAACAACAAACCACAAAGATACAGGACATGAGGCAAGGATTTATACAAAGACTAATCAACAACACCTGGACAAAACACGGCTGGCAGAGGATGAAACACTAATGACGAAGGCGGGGTTAACAATTGGTAGAGCACATGGGGAAACCGATATGTAAACACACAGAGAAAAGCACAGTGACTAGAACTGTCAAAACATGACACACAGAGCAGAAAACACAACACATGACAAGACTCAACACAAGGACCACACCTACGGCATTACAGTTATACTTGTTTTGATACAGTTTAGATATTTAATAACTATCAATTACTACATATCAACTCATTTTCATTCATTTGCAGCTATATGTCGGCTAACTCTCAGACTTTACATACAGTAAAGTAGACTTTAGGGTTAGTACAATAAGTTGACACACACCTGTCTCTGATAGTAAGTATGTTGTAAGCTGTGGGCTCATCAAAATGTTGCTAGTTGACATTAGTTGCAAAGTTACTTATTGTTAGAAGATTTTCTGAAGTGGATTATTAAAATAAAGTGTTCTCGAAAATATATCAAAATATAATAAAATATATAATGTCCAAGTTTTAACTTAACTTAAAAATAAATACAGTGGCTAGACCAGTTTTTTACACAGCGGTGTTGTTAAATACAAACAAAGTTGATGATAAAGGCAGTCTTTAATAAATGCATTCATATCCAGATACAGGCAACAGCAGCAAAGCATCCATCAAAGACGTAAGAGATAAAAGAAACACACATAACTAAACTAATATACCAGTGATAACAAGACACATATATATCAATTGACCAACCATGGTCAAAAGAGTGATGAAACAGATTCCAAAAGAACAGAAACCAGTAATAGTATTTTTTTTTTGGTGTAAGTTTTTATTTTTATTTTTTATGAGCATCTGTGTAGTAAGGTCATTAAGGTCATTGAGTCATTAAGGCAAGGTCTTTATACCACAATAAACCTTGATAAGTAGTAAACAACCTTAAGGTGGAGTAAATATACTTCTCATTCGGTTCCTGATCACCATGTCAAGTTTTATTTTGCTATGACTGGCTGACGGTATGTTATCTCTTAAATCAGTATCGCCAAACTATTGTACAGTGCCACTCACTATCATTCTAATAAGCCGGGATTGACTGTAAACCAATATGTCTCTGACCCACACACCTCTTGGGCTCATGGACGAAAAAAGGAGCACAAGAGAGAAGAAAAAAACAATGTACTTTGATCACAGCTGCATTGCATTTCTCTGCCTTTTATCTGTCCAGGGAAATTGATTTTATGGCATCCATAACCTTCAATGGCGTTGAACTTTGAAAAGAACCTTAGAGTGATACTGAGGCTGCTGTCAGGAGAAATCCAAAAGGCTTTCCTCTGACATTTTTATTCTTTTCTCTCCTCTCCCTCTTTTCCTCCATCATTCTTTTCCCCTGCCCATGGGGGCAAAATGCTAATTCTCTCAGAGGAGTATTTGGAATTCTGCTTGCCTCAGTGACTTTGCTACCGGAGCTGGATATTGTCCATATATTTACATGGAGTTCCATTGTGAATTTGATTTACATGGCAAAAGTGACTTCATTCTTGTTTGTGTATATATGTGCATACTTTAATGCATAAGGACCACGCGTGCATAATGTAGTCATACAGGTGTCATTCCTGACAGCATGTTTCATGTTCCTTTTCCATTGCAAATGGGCACTTGCCAAGTGAGCTGTGAAGGGCAGTGTGAAGCCTTTGGCAAATTGCTTGAGGACAGACAGGCACCGCCTTTCCACTACCACAGTAACAAGAGAAGCATTGGATGAACCAGTGAGTTTGAATGTGTATGTGTTGGAGTGAATCATGTCTGCCCGTGGTGATCCTCCAGTTGCCCTCCATTTTCCAATTATGCATGGAAAAAGACGAGCATGTATGAGTGCATGAAAGTCTGAACCCTGATAACTTGGCCGTACAAAAGGCCATGTGGCACGATTAACACATGCAGGCTTGGGTGCATGAAATTTATTCCCATAACAAACAATGGACAGGGTACAGTGCCCTTAAAAATGGCATTCATTTACATAATAAAATTAAGTACAATCTACATAACTTTGCAAGATATTATTTCGTGAGTAAATATTAATTTTTAGCCCTAAAATCTAGTCCTAATATCTGAGAACTCATTGTGAATATAACACAGTTTTAAATAATGAGGAGGGGATTTATTACCACCTTTCACTTTACTAGCCACGGCCTTGCCTACAACTGACAACAATTTAGATGTGATTTCCATATCTTTGCTACATGTGTTTTAAGTAATAGGCAGGCATATCTCCAGAGGTTTTACAGAGTTTAAGGACTGAAATTGCAAGGCAGACATAGTTGAGTTTCCAGGGGGACTGTAGCTCTGGGTATACCAAGGAGTGCATCACGTACAGCCTGCTTGAGGCTGCTTCAGGGCATAACCATGTGCAGTGTAAAAATGTGCCCTCAATCACATTGGATCTGAAGAGAGACGCAGAGATCCCTGAGTTACATTAATAAAGTTTGACTGGGGTAATGTAGAGCTGGTGAATAAAATGATTATTATTTTTCTTTTTTTGTAAACCAGAGTTCATTATAGATGCTACTCCACTCCTGCACAGGTCTCCCACAGCTGCTGCTTCAATTCAACACCCAAAATTCTCTCTCACTTTACCCGTCAGATTGACACGTATAAATAAGAGATAAGAGATATCCATCCAAAAATCTTACAGATCCTAACTTTATTATGTTTATTAAGCTATTTCATGTACTGTAGTGGCAATCAGCGTCATTATCCTTTAACTATTTATTTGATTTTTGTTGAAAGACCCACAGATATGACTTTTCAAGTACCACCAATGTTCAGTTTATACCCTGTATGGATTGTGAGCTGATTTTTATTTGTCCCCTCACCTTATTAATTTATCTGCTAGAACATATGCTTTCCCAGCAGAAACACTTGTGCATGTTTGTGAAATGGTTGTGAAATATGACATTTCTTTTCTGTCATCTCAGATTATCATCTGTCAGTTCTTCTGTTTGGCTGAGTTCATTCAGTACCAGAAATGACTGAACAGGAATCCAATCTCGTAAGTAAAGGCTGCTTAACCTACTTAAAGCTTGTAAGACTTATACTACATGCTTGAGACTGTAATACTGTGATATAGGCTCCCTAAACTACAGTGCATACTGGTTTAAATTTTAATTTGTGGCCCTTGTCTAGACTTCTTGCCTCTAATTATTGGGCTTAAAACACATTTTGGAGCTTTGCAGAATTCTTTCAACTCACCTTTGCACCAGGCAACACTTAAATCCTGCGTTTTTCTTTAAGGTGAAGAAAGTCGCTCTGTTTAAATGGCTCCCATTCTCTTTTGAGAGGGAGAGAGCAATCATGCAAGGTCAGTGACCAGACCAAATAAAGATGGCTTGCTGCTGCTAAAACAGAAATAAAAGAAAGAACAGACAGGGGAAGCAAGTAAAAAGGTAGGGTGCCTGAGAAAAATAGTGTCTGGTTTGCATGTGTTCGGCAGCGATAAGCTAAGACCCATCTATGTTTTGCTTAATGAGCCAGTCTACAGAGTGCACAAAGATCCTCTGCACTGCTGCTGGAGGAGATCTGAGTCACTTTGGAAGAGCTTTGCTTCATCATATCTAATTGGTGTCTTGTAAACTCTGGTCCCAACAGATCGAGACTCTGTGGTTGCCCTTCCAGTCCCTTCTCGTTTCTCTGCTTTCCCGCTGTCTTACCTTGTGTATCTGCACATTGTTTTCGAATACAACATCCATTAATAATATCTACTACATTAGTATGCTCTTCTTCTCACTGTGACACTCTCTCACTAAATTAACATATCACTAATAATCTCAATATAATCTTTCTCTAATTAGCACATACCCATTAAGCTAAGCATGTAGATTTGATGGAAAATTTCTAGATATAATAATAAATTATTTTATTGTGTGTGTATTTGAAGATACTAATGAACAGCATACATTTGGGAAAATCAAAATTCAAATAAAATGCGTTTTGCAAATACAAATTTTCTTTATTTTCTTTTAAACAAGTTCGTCTTAATTCATTCTTAGTCAGGTTGGCTTTGCTCGATTCTGTTAGATTCAGATCACTTTGCCTTATTGACAGGCAAAGCTGCTCTCCTCACTTGGTCCCTTTGGTCTGCGCTTTAGAACATCAAAGATCTCATTAGAAAGGTTAGCTCTTCTGTGCCTTAAGTTCAAGATTGTATCAACATGCCTTTAACAACACACTCTTATAAAGAAGCAGCACTCCAGCAGCTTTTCTCCTGCACCTACAAAACATCACTTTTTTATTCTATTTTTTAAATGCCATTCTGGATTTCATGACTTTACCTGAGGATAAACTTTAAAATGTTCAAATAAATGAATATTTTGTCATTATTTATTATTCTGTTTTCCATAAGATTAAATATTTAATGTAGCCTATGAGCTGCACTGAAAATATATATTTTTTATTGTTGCCTTATCATGGTGTGAATATAAGAGGGCACGGCTGGCTTGCACTTGCAGCTTTTCGCTTTCGGAGCCTCGTCGTATGCATTTCAACTGTCTGAGTTTGCTGGAAGGAGAAACAAGAAAAAAGAGATTCTGCTGGAGTTCATGCTCTCTTGCCGCTTCTACATCATCAACTGAGCTACAGCGAGAGGTCCTCCCTGTGCAACCGGGCATCAAAAAGAGCAATTTTCTCACGGTTTCAAAGGCATTCTTCGGGATGTCTATGCGACCGTGCACTTCTGAGTTTCCTCTCCTCTCTGTGTGTTCTAATGTGTTCCGCAGCATCAGAGGGAGAGTCGGGTGGCGAGGCTGACGCCGGTATGGGACAGTTCACGGTCGCTGCTCTGTCCCAGGCAGATGTCGAGCTCTCGGCTATGCTCCTCCGAGCCGCTGAGGGGATCATCCTTCGAGGATCATCCTTGACGGAGGAGCAGCCAGGGGGTACTTGTTGATTCTTCTTTGCCTGCCATTGCCACAGCCTGGCATGGGATGCCACGGCCCCCATCCAAGGCGCGTAAGATCTTTTCCACTCTCGCAGGCCGGGATTAGTTGGGCAGGCTGCCACCTCTCTGCATGTGATGGCCACACTACAAGTGTACTAGGCCAAAGCATTAGAACATCTGCATGGGGGTGGATCTGACCAAGGGGTGATGCAGGAACTTGGTGTTGCGACCGACTTCGCTCTATGGACAACAAAGGTCCCCGCATGAGCCTTTGGCCAGGTGATGTCCATGGTCGTGTCTCAGGAGCACAACCTTTGGCTGAACCTGGCACAGATGGCTGACACCGACAAAGTTTGCTTTCTTGACGCTCCCATCTCCCAGGTCGGCCTCTTCGGCGACGCTGTCGAAGACTGTGCCCAGAAGTTCTCGGCAGTCCAGCAGCAGCATGGAGCATGCCCGTCACCCCGAGGCACCCAGTCATTCTGCTCCATCCCCGGCCGAAGCACACGATGCTAGGGTGCGTGCATGACATCGAGCCGGCCACAGGTGCGTGACGCCGCCTGTTCCTCAGGGCCCGGCCTGGAATAACCGTAGCTCCAAGAAGCGCCCCTGACATGGGCAGCCCGGAGGTGATGGTGATTGCTCCTCGGGGGACAGTGACATCTGTGCCCCCACACCCATCTTCCACACCTCTGGGCCCAGTGCTCCGAGGTCCCCATCTAACCAAATCTCTCTTTTTTTTTCTCTTCAGATGCGGACCCGGAGCCGTGGATAGCCAGTGCGGGAACCAGGGGAGAAGGTAAGGGCTGTTCAGAGCAGCCGGACTCGCACCCAGGTTGTTCATTCTTCTGGGGCCGGTCCCCTCCCTGGTTCCCCACCAGGCTGCCCCACTGCGGGCACGGCTGTCACTGTACCCTTGACACCCCTGGTGACACGGTTGGGGGCCTGGTTACAGCTCCTCATCCACTCGCAATAGTTGATATGGACAGTACGCCTCGGCTATGCGATTCAGGTCGCCAGGCGCCCGCCCAGGTACAGAGGCACTCTCTATCCCCGTGTTCACTCGGACACGGATGCCACTGTCCTCCATGCGGAGGTTGTAGTCCTACTGGTGAAGGACCCAACCGAGCCTGTCCCTCCAGCTGAGATGAGGTCAGGGTTTCACAGCCCTCACTTCATCGTGCCCAGAAAGAGCGGTGGGTTGAGACCCTTTGCCAAGAGTCTTTGCCAAAGCTTGCGGAGGGATACATCTTCAACTACCTCAATGACTGGCTGACAATGCTCACTCGCGGGAGTTGTTGTGTTCGCGCAGGGAACTGGTGCTACGGCCTCACGGGGAGCGCGTGCAGGCCATGCTGACATGTCTGAGCTCATTCAGGCACAAAACAGCGGTCCCTTCAAAGGCTCCTGGGGCATATGGCAGCCACAGTAACACCGCTGGGGTTGCTCCATATGAGACCGCTTCGGCGGGGTTAGCTTTCACTGTTATGCTGATGATACTCAGCTCTATATTTCTTCTCAGCCAGGTGAAACACATCAAATTGAGAAACTAAAGGAATGCATATCTGATATAAAAAAATTGGATGTCAAGTAACTTCTTACTGTTAAATTCTGACAAAACAAAGGTATTAATTATCAGACCTAAAAACCCACAGGTCTATAATCTAGAAGTCTGTCTTACACTTGATGGGTGCTCTGTCAGTTCTTCTTCATCAGTTAGGAACCTGGGTGTGCTGTTTGATAGCAATCTTTCATTTGAAAGACATGTTTCTAGTATCTGTAAAACTGCATTTTTCCATCTTAAGAAAATATCTCACTTGTGTCCTATGCCCTCAACCTCAAATGCAGAAATGTTAATTCATGCGTTTATGACCTCAAGGTTAGGTTATTGTAATGCTTAATTGGGTGGTTGTTCTGCTAAATAGACTAGAGTTGGTTCAAAATGCAGCAGCTAGAGTCCTTACTAGAACCAGGAAGTATGAGCATATTAGCCCGGTTCTGTCAAGACTGCACTGGCTCCCTATCAAACATCATATAGATTTTAAAATCTTGTTAATTACTTAAAAAGCCCTGAATGGCTTAGCTCCTAAGTACTTGAGCGAGCTCTTATCACATTATAGACCTCCATGTCTGCTGTGTTCACAAAACTCTGGCCATTTGCTAATCTACTGCAGGTGGCAGATCTTTTTCCTATTTAGCACCCAAACTCTGGAACAATTTACCAAATACTGTTCTGGAGGCAGGCACACTCTGGCACACTCTTTTCGAAATGCAGAAAGTTGTGTTGTTATTATATGTGTATACAAATAAAGTAGACCCTTCACAGATTCGATTGATGTATTGCTCTTATCTGTACGATCAAAACTCAGTGTGTAATTTTAGTTCTTATCAGTGTCATCAGCAGGAGACACCTCAAAACGCATGTATGCGTTTGCCAACCGCTGGGGGTTAACACATGATGTACTCGTTACATCATAAACAGAATGGCCTCTAAGCTCATATTAGTCTGTCTCTCTCTTATTCTGTTCCTCAGTCTGTATCCAGATCAGATGGTGTACCAGCACACAGAGATGATCTTCATCAAAACAGCTAGATGAGCTCCGTGGACAGATAGCGGGGTCCAGATGCACAAACACACACACTATAAGTTCTTACACAATCCAACGTGTTTGAAATTGAACTGGAAATTAGGAGCTGGGCATCCGGCCAGAGGAGAACTGGACCCAACTAAGGCTGGTTCTCCCAAGGTTTTTTCCCCATTCTCTCATGGATGGTTTTGTTTCCTTGCCGCTGTCGCCTCTGGCTTGCTTAATTGGGGACAGCTGATTTCCAGTGATTATCGTCGTCTTGGTTACAGAGACCGTCTCTGCATTTCATAAATAAAGTTTAATTCTCGTCATTATACATTATCATTACTCTTGTTGTTCTATTTGATAATGTTCAGTGCTTTGCTACAATCTGTATTGGTAAAAGCGCTATATAAAATAAAAGTGACTTAACTTGACTTGACATTTCGAAAAGGCGGGTGCTGCATGCAACGGCCAACCAGCCTTGGGCCGGTTTCAATTGCCTCGAGTTGGTAGCCATGCTTCTGGCCCTGCATTGGTTTCGACCGATGCTGCCCCACAAGCGCGTGCTGGTCCGGACGGACAACACTGCAGCCGTAGCGTACACCAACCATCTAGGTGGTCTACGTTCCCGCCGCATGACACAATTTGCCTGCCATCTGCTCCTGTGGAGTCAGACGCAGCTGAAATCGCTGCGCGCTGTTCATGCTCCAGGGATACTTCAATCCACCAACCCTGCAGAATGGCGACTCCACCCCCCAGGTAGTCCAGCTGATCTGTAGCCACTTCGGCGAGGCAGGGATACATCTCTTTGCCTCCCCCGAGTCCTCCCACTGTCACCAGTTCTATTCCCCCACCGACGTGCCCCTCGGTGGGGAATCACTGGCACACAGCTGGCCTCTGGGGCTCCAGTATGCCTTTCCTCCAGTAAGGCTCCTTGCACAGACCCTGTGCAAGATCAGGGAGAACGAGGAGCAAGTTCTGGTGGAAGCTCCCTACTAGCCCTAACCGGCCTGCGGCAAGCACCTTTTGAGCCCTTGGCATCAGTCAAGCTGAAATACCTGTCACTAAAGACAGTGCTCCTAATTGCTCTGGCCTCCATCAAGAGGGTCGGGGACCTCCAAGCCTTCTCTGTCCATGAAGAGTGCCTTGAGTTCGGTCCGGCTGACTCTCATGTAACACTGAGACCTCGGCCCGGCTACGTGCCCAAGGTTCCTACCACACATTCTTGAAGTAAGGTAGTGAACCTGCAAGCTCTGCCGCAAGAGGAGGCAGACCCGGCCTTACAGTTGCTGTGTCTTTTACGCGCATTGCGTGAGCTTCAATCACACCGAGCAGCTCTTTGTCTGCTTTGGAGGGCAGCAGAAAGGGAATGCTGTATCCAAACAAAGGCTTGCCCACTGGGTGGTGGATGCCATCTCCCTGTCCTACTTGTACCAGGGAGAGCCGTGCTCCTTAGGTCTAAGAGCTCACTCCACAAGGAGTGTTGCCTCCACCTCTGCGTTGGTGCACGGTGCCTCATTAGCAGATATTTGTAGAGCTGCAGGCTGGGTGACACCAAACACCTTCGCCAGGTTCTACAATCTCCGCAAAGAGGCTGTGTCTTAAATCAGACAAGCAGGTAGCGGGAAGACTGACGGTGTTGGGTTGCTGCTCTGCCTCATAAAGGTTCCCCGATGCCAAGGGGAACCTCTTCCTCCTGCCCCGCAGTCGGACTCAGAGCGCAGTCAGTCCCGACTGTGCTTCTCTGGACTTCCTTCACCAGAGGTTGTGCCCCTAAATTTGGCCCGTTCGTGACCTAGACATTTTTGTGTCATGCAAACATATAATATTTAAATTTTGCAGAAGCTTTGATGAAACACTTTGATTTAATGTGACAATATTGTGTTAGTACTATTTTTGGTGGATAAGACATTCTCAGGATATTCTTTCATTGTCTATGTATAATGTAAACTATTGTTAGTCTGTAAGATTTTCTGATGAAATCTGCATTTATTTAAATGATCAATAATAAGGCAGGAATGTGAAATACTAACACCTTCTATTTTATTATACATTAGAATGAAATTTATTCATAATTTCCGGCAGTCTTCTGTGTCACACAATCCTTTAGAAATAATTCTTATATGATTTGCTGCATTAAAAACATTTCTTTTTATTATCAGCATTTAAAACATTTATGGTCTTTGATTTTTGTGCAAAATTTAATGCATTCAAGATTTATGATGAATAGGTTTCAATTTCAAAGAAGCAAATTTATTTGAAATATAAACTTTTATTAAACTTCGAACATGTCTGTACTGCAACTTTTGATTAATTTAAAGCATCCTTGCTGAATACACTTCTTTTAAAAAAAATCCCAGAAACTTGAAATGTACTGAACATAATGCAAAATACTCAAAAAATTATTTTGCTTAAACACACTTCTGTTTGTAGTACCATAAAAACATAATAATATGCAAATATTGCTGAGGCTTTGATGGAATCCTCCAAAATGAGCCACATGTTGGTGTTACAGGATAAAACACATAACCAGAGGGAAGGATAATGCTTAATATGCATTCTTTCTGCATTTGTATCATGTACTTTTCTACTGTAACATCTTGGCATGCAACAGCAACACACAGACATTGCTCAATGCAGCCTGCAACTACACAAATATGAACATATAAATAAATAACAAAGACGATCAGGTTGGCAGTGGCCTAACCAGCACAGGCAACAGGGAATGGCACAGCATGCAGCCCTGCCAATGCCTCTGTCTGGGGAGGGTGAAGAGAGGGCTGGCAGAGGTTAGAGAAAGGCAAAGGAGACCGAACAGAACATCTAGGCAAGGGAAGCCCTCTGATTCTTGGGCTGGCACAGGGGAGTCCAGACAAGGGTTGGCTGTAGTAGATGGAAAAGAGGGTTTGGCAGTTTCAGCTGTGGCCGGTTCATATCGCAGCAGTCCCAGGTTTTAGCGTAGACAATGCATCTGTTGTACCGTGCCATCAAAGGACTCATGTGTGACTGCAGAGACATTTCTCTAGGTCAGAGAGAAGTCAAGAGGTTCCTTCAAAGACAAGTTTGCTCAAAGTGCCTCTGCCTGATTCAATTATGTACATCATCAGAGCAAATGAAATATGCATCGGAAGGTGCGTTTAACTGTATTTTCTGTACAGTATATTCACTGAGGTTGTGTTTGCTTATGTAAGAAATCTGGGACAAACATGCCTGTTACTGTAGCGTGATAAAATAACTGTAGCCAAACGCATATGAATCAGTCTAGAATGTGACTCACATGAGCCAAAGAGATTAACTGTTTAACACGGCACTGATTTATGGTGGTGTGTTTCAGATATCGTGCCGTTGTTAATATCGTCAGGGCAGAGGCTCAGTGAGCTGTAAAATTCTCTCATAAAAGCCTGAATGAACGTATATTGGGGATTCTTCTGCTGGCAGGAGACCTGACGTATACTATATATTTTATTTCATAGCACAGGTTGCTGTATATCTTTTGAAAATAACAATGTAATTGTAAAAATGAAAATAAAATGCATCAGAATTTTTCTCCATGTGCTGTAATGTAGTTTTGCAAGGTTCTCGTGTGGACTATAAAAACCCAAAGTAAATAAATAAACAAAAAATGGATAAAAGTGTATTGCTAATGTAAAGCTATAGGCACAGGGAAGCAGGAGAAAGGTACCAATTTAAAATGATCCGAGTCAAGGGAAGTCAAATCTAGGGAAACAGAAACAAATAAAACGACTCACAAAGAAACACAAGGCAACCAAGACTTATACACAAGTTAGCTGTTTTCTTATAATGGACTTCTATGGGGAGAAAACGCTTAACGTGATATTATTAATATCAACAGTAATATTAATAAATATTAGCAAATTTTGTGTCCACTTAGACCTAGGGCTAGGGTTATGTTTGGATTGTATAGAGGACATGTACTTTATTAAAGCAATAAAACAGTCGTGGTCAGGATGTTACAAACTGTATGACATACATTTTTGTGAGGGCTAGATGCCACCCGTCTCAGAGAAAAAACGAGGAGCTTCATAAACTAGAGGTTTTGGTCTCCCTTCTTCATTAGCAGGGAGATGAATAAGGCTGCTTTTGAGCATTGCAAGAACAGCCCGGTACAATACAACAACTCGGAAATACTTTACACAGCAATTGTGTATTTCCGGTGCAAAATGTGGAAGTTGTGAGAAAGGTCTATTGGAGTACAAAAAAAATGGAAAGTGGAAGCAACTGCAAGAGTATCAACATAAAAGTCCACGAACACATCAACATAAATACACTTCTATTTACCAAACACAAGTTAAAGTAATATTAACTCATATTTTGGGGTATTTTATAAATTGATGTACATGTAAATCTCATTACAATATTTAGATTTTTGTATCTAAACATATTTACATTAATCCACATATATATCCAACTGCATTTTAATATTGGAAATGTATTTTATTTTGAACATTTTTAATATGCTTAAACAATTCAAGGTTTGTAAAACAATGGTTAAATAAAGGATTGTTTTCTTATTTTGGCCCAGTGATAGCCTATGATAATTTTACTCTTTTAAATACACTGAACATACTACGTTGACCTCAAGCAATCTCTTTTCTCCTGACATGGACCTTTGACCATTCATTATCATAGCTCAATTCAAATCATGCCTAATTAGCTGCACAATCAATTGGCATTAGCACCTTTGTGACTTAATGTGTGATAATGGCATACCGAAGTGTGTGTAGCCGATTTCATTGTCTTCATTCATCTAAAGGAAAGTCATGTTCTGTGACCTTTACGCTGTTTATGTGTCTGCAGTCTTTCAAATGATTCAGTAACCGAGTCTTCGCTGAAATTGCCACACAAACATTTCATACTTTCCTTTTCTGCGATTTTTAAAGAAATACATTTTGCTGGAATACCTGTAATAAGGTGACTGATTGTGAACTTCAGTCACTGGTTATCATGAAGTGGCGCAATATTATTGGATTTGGTGTACATCACTTTCTTCCATTCATTTGCAGCGTCTATCAGTGACATTCTCACGGGCTAATATCTAGAGCTAACATGATTGCTCGCTCTTTTTTTCTCTGCCTGATTCATTTGTTGCTGTGTATTAGTAGGCTGTAGAAACCTGGCTGGATCCTCATCCTTCTAATGTTATTACTGTGATGGAGCCATTTATTTCATGTCACCCTTTATTCGTTTGGAACCGGATTGAAATGAGTCAAGATGTAAGTAACTATAACTGCGAGGCAAAGGAAGAGAATTTGGACTGAAATGTAATTTCTTAGAGGCCACTTCTCACTTACAAACCTTTATTAAAAAAAAAAAAAGCAAATCCGAAGAAACTCCAAATACTGGTGATCAATGGCAACTTAAAACTTGAAAGAGTCGTTATACAAACTTTTTTCCTCCCTTATTTTACTAGAAAGATAAAATCAGGTTGTCGAGACTAACCATAGTCAGAACAAAAACTTTTCAAATCAAAATAATGGGGACATATTTTTCTTTCCACACACATCCGCACATTTTAACACCATTCCAGACTCTTCCAAAGTGACATTAAAGCGTGATAGCGAGTACAAAAGCTGTCTCTTCTCTGCTGTACCCCTGAAGCGTTAGGTAGGGCTGAACAATGACAGCTTGTCCTTGAGTTATTAATATATAATACTTCCTAGGTTGTGTCGGGAGACTGTTTCTTTTGATTGGCTTTTTTCTTAAATAAATCATTCATTATGGCTACCATCAATAATTAAAATTCTCGGAAGCCCTAGTCCTTTATGTAAATAATGTCACATGTAGGAAGGTTACCAGCACAAGCCTGCCAAGAACATCAGCTTTTGAACTTCTGAGTGTGTGCTTACAATGCAGTATTCTCTCTACTTTTCATATTCTTTTTCGCAATCCCAGTGTTTATTTTAAATGAACTGTATTTGACTGTTCCTATCTGTCTGTTCAAGCTTTTCTATATTTTCTATAGACAGTTTTATAATTGTATAGGAATTTCTTTTTGTCTTCACAGTCTCAGTATCTCGCAGTAAAGGGATTTATACTCTCTCTTAGACACACTTCCTCTCAGTTTACACAGAGAGAATGAATGTGGTATAATATGTAATAGCATGGTTAAAATGGCCCTGGCTTAGGAAGGAGCCAATTTCCTCTACAAAAGAGTGTCAGTCAGCAAAATTCATGCTGAATTAATCTCCTAGTTTTGAAGATGGGCCGCTCTGCCTCTCTCATTTGGAATGAATCCGATGAGTTTTACAGCATGTGTTTTATTTACAAATGTGAGGTCAGCATAATGCAGGCATGTGCAGGCATGAGTTCGGGTGGATTAACCAACAATTTTAGAATTTTATATAATTAATAATTTTTTTTGTTTCAGTGTGGGAATGATAGCTACACAGTCAGTGCATTTGTATGTTTCTTTATTTTGAAGAACACAGTTGAATGTTTGTAGTCCTTTTTTTTTTTAAGTAATGGTGCTTTTGTGAAGTTGTCTGAATTGCCATTGTGGAAAATCCAGAAGATTCTTCAAAACATTTTTCTACCGACATGCGGATACATAAAGATATGAATTTATTGGATCTCAACTGTGGTCCACTAGAAGGCCTCAGCAAACAGCCAAAATGCTTTAAAATAAAACAAAACAAGCTAAAATAGTATATAAAAAGTAAGAGAAAAATCAGACCATTTGTTGAGGCATCAAATATTGCTGTGGCCAGTGGGGGGTCTTGGATGTGTACAGTATGTGTGTGTGTGTAGGTGGGAGAGAAATATTAAAGATCAAAGAGGTGGTGTGTTTAGCAGCTAATGGATGGGTGATCATCGGTACACCCGGAGGATGTGAAATATCTATCACAGTCCATTAATGACAGCACCTTAGTGACACCCACCAAACACACTGTCACATTACCATATGGCCTCTCTCTAAACATGGACCCGGCTCCAGTCATCTCCAGCATTGTGAGTGGTTAGTGTGACATTCAGTAGAGCAGGTCCTCTGAGAGAAAAGCCATCTGCTTTGGTGACAGTGGTCTTTGAATGTCACTTGGGTGATGCTAGTAATATGCTGTGTGTGTGTGTCTTTTGCCAAGAGCATTTCTTTATTGCTTCAAAGCTCCACCTACATAAACATTTTTAGAACATATATTGCATTTATGTTTAGATAATATATATTTTAGACTAAAATCACAATGAGCCACAATACCTGCAGTATGAAGTCTCTTTGTTGTCTCATTATGACTCATTATGATTATGAAGTTGCAAAGCCGATGAGAAAAAAAGCAGACATTCTAATTATTTATCAACTTCCATTTCTGAAGAAACTAAACAGCTTAAATAAAAATGATAATTGAAGATGAGGCAAATGGTGGTCACATACTGACAGGTTCTGAGTCCCCAGACCCCAATAAAGCAAAAAAACTGCACATTCCAGGGTGGCCTTTTATTGTGGGCAGTATAAGGTACACCTGTGCACTACTCATGATGTCAGA
>JAUCNO010001819.1:18841863-18853554 GCA_032353835.1 Enteromius viviparus
ACTACTGTCTAAGGATGTAATGTTATGAGCTTTGCTGAGATTCAAAACACTTGCTGCTAGTTTCTAGAAACATAACCAGTGAGGAACCAACCATGAGACGTTTATCTTATAGCTTTAAGTTCAATTTGCATCATTCAGTGAGTAAAGGAACTGTTGTGTTACCGATCTTTCAGCTGATGCGTTGTCTGTAGCGATTCTCTGCCCTCGGATTGGCGGTTTGGTTTCCTGCTGGCAATGCGGTCGCTCACTGATAGGTTCTCAGAGTTTGTTGCAAGGCGTTTTGAAACCTCTGCGGTTGAGTTGAACTGCTGCTGATGATGTCTGAAAGAGAGACGCGGGGCGGGCGCACGGCAGAGTGTCTTTTCTCTGAGTTCGCCGTTTCCTTCTCTCTTGATGCGTTGGATGAATGATGATCTTTGTTGTTGAAAAGATCACCGAGTTTCACATCTTTTCAAAAGGCTTCAAGCACATGTCCAAGCATGAACATCCAAACACGAACAATGTTCGCGTCCTCCCTTTTTCCAAGCGCACACTTTGTTGACGCTGTGCAACACGTTTTAAACTTGGTATTCTGTTCCGCCCCCAAGGGAGGAACAGCCAATCAGTCCGATGCTGTAAGGAGGGTCTTCGCCCTGAATGGTCCCTTGCGGTGAATACATTAACATACATTCGACACCAGGAATGTAAAGGCAGAGTTTCACTTTTGGGTATAACTTTTATGAAGCATTATAACTTTTCCCTGATTAAAGATATTGAATACCCATAACCACAGATAAATTCCCCATCTTCTGCATGCTCGTTACATACCAAATACGTCTGTATTTTTTGCCTATTGCATTCGTTCACTCATTCATTCCATACATGGCGCACACAGATGCCTAATAAAATCCAATATTATAACCCCGACATACATAGTGTATAATTGAACAGCGTGACATACACATTCGTTTCTTACATCGCTAAAATAGTTATCTTCCTTCCAAAGACGTTCCAGCACATTCCGGCGTTCCTTTGTTCAGGACACAGAAACCGCGCGTTCCTGAGAGAAGGCAGACTGGTGTGTGTGCGTACTGGACAGGTCAACGAAGGTCACACGCAGAGCGTGTTTTAGGGTTTTCCTGCATAGTAAATTCTGCTATTGTTTGTTGTAAATGCATCCCTGTCCTGAGTCAGCGCAGCTGGATGTCAAAGTTCAACACTTAGGCACATGGTTCCCAATCTTTCGAACATTAACCATCCTGTTAAATGGCATTAGTCTCCGAAATTCGTTATTTATGAACTGGCTGTGGGGTTCAACAAGTCACTGGGGTTTTAGCAGAACAATGCCCTGAGTGTCTTCAGTCTCCTGACTGACCAGTTGGTTACCATTTCCCAGAGACAGAGAGGCGTCTGAGATGGCCATTAATCCGTTTTACTACTCTGGTCTGCTCCGAAGGGAAGTCCAGTTTGTCTGTTCGGCCATCAGGTCTCACAGAACTTTAACAACTGACACTGAACAAGACAAAGGGCATGGTATAAATACACAGACTAATCAAGACATGATACACAACACCTGGAAACACAGCTGAAGGGGAGTAAAACACTGATGAGAAGGGCAGGGTTGACGAACAAGGCAAAACGTGTGACACAGGATCAAAACAAAAATTAAAGAAGAAAATGGAAACAGGATGTGACATAGCCCCCTCCCTAGGAACGGCTTCCAAACGCTCCATAACAATGGTAGGAGGGTGGTGGAGTGGAGGCAGAACAGTCGTTAGAGCAGGGGGAGGGATGGATGGGTGGGGAACCTTGTTATGCCCTAGAGGCTTCCAGGGACTATGCCCCGTCCAGCCTCCAGGGCATAACAAGGTTCCGCGGGGACCATGGATCTGGCCCTTCAGGTGGCCACGGCCAGTCAATCTCTGTCCTTTCCCTCCCAATCATGACCCATGTACACCTACCCCCCCAAAAAAAATTATTGAGGATGCCTCCCACCTATACCGACCCTGGGTCATCGAGGAGGGGTGTTCCGGGGACCACTTTGGACTGGATTCGGGGCAAGGACCCGATAACGGCACTCCTGACCATGACTCGGACACCGAACCTGCATACGGTTCCTCTGACCATGACTTGGACAAAGGACCAGCATACGGTTCGCCTGACTGTGACTTGGACACCGCACCTGCATACGGTTCACATGACCGTGACTCAGACACCTGACCTGCATATGGTTCTTCTGTCCATGACTTGGACACCGGACCTGCATATGGTTCTTCTGACTGTGATTCAGGGCTGAGACCCGATAACTGCAGACTGAAATCCGCGGGAGTTTGGATTTGCACTCCTGGCCGTAACTTCGGAACCGTTGTGAGCGATCATGGCGATCCTCCTGACTGTCCCCGCGATCTCGCAGAGATTCATGGAAACAAGAGTGCAATGAAACGAGAAACATTTAATATGAAACACAGGATGCTGACGAATATGCAGAGATATGTTCAGACATCAAAAAAACCAACACACTTTAACAACGGACAATGAACAAGACAAAGGGCATGGTATAAATACACAGACTAATCAAGACATGATACACAACAGATGGAAACACGGCTGGAGGGGAGTAAAACACTGATGAGAAGGGCGGGGTTGACAAACAAGGCAAAACACGTGTGAGACAGGATCAAAACAAAAAACAAAGAAGCACATGGAAACAGAACGGGGCATATAGTTTGCATATAATTTATTTTTATCTCTACAAAAGGACAAATAAATTATTATAAATAATAAAATATTTATTTAGTACATTTTACACTTTTTAATATTAATTGTTAGATGGTTGTCATGTTTCTTTACCAATTCTATTTAAGATTACAGCATGCGTTTGATGGCTTGAAGGAAAAAAACATAAGAAGGTACACTGATGTATAGCAAGAAGAGAAAGCAGATACCCGTCACCTTATAACGTACATATGAAGAATACAAGTAGACGCATATGTGCACATCTACAAAATACAAACACACTGTTCTTGGATAGCATCAATCTTCCATAGGAATCAGTATGCTGCATGACTCATTTTACATTTCATAATGTAAATAAAATAAATCAAAGTTTCTTATCACACATAAAGGGGGGATGTGCAAAATCAGGCATTTTAAAAAACAAAACCTGACATGTTTGTCAAGAAATGCTCAAATCATATTTTCTCCCTCAGAAACAATTTCACTATATGCAAATAACAGAGCAGAGTGACCTTGTGATGCGGGAACAGATGTGGCTCCCAGTGAGCAAGCAAACACTTCAACAAGTACAGATGTCCTGCAGTGTGTAGTCACTCTAAACGCAGTGCTGAAGGTGAGACAAATCACAGCAGTGCTTGCAATGCCACAATCTCTCTAATAATGAGCACTCTTACACTCTTATATATCAGTCTCTGAGATGAGAGACACTTGTCAAAAAGAAATGTTTCCATCTCATGATACAACAATATCATCATATTCACTGACTTCCTAGTGTTTGAATATTAACTTTGCTTTGCCTTGCCTGACAAATGCAGAAAAATGACAGAAAATTTGAATTACTTGAATTAGTTGAATTACTAAGAGATTAAAAACTTAAAAAACATAAAAGTTTTAGTATTTAGAATGGCTGAATTGTGTTAGTAACTCTGAGTAAGTTGACAGAGTTTAGTGTGTGCACCACGACTATGAAAAGCCATGATTAGTGGAGTGCAGAAAGTATGATTCACCATGGCGACAGCTCACGCCAAAAAGACATCCGCTTGCGTACTTTCGTCAATGCCTAACTTTAATTCCTAATAACTGTTAATAACTTAATAACTGTTACAAAATCAGAGGAAACTGAAAATCACTGAAATAATATTCATTTTAATGGTATTGTGGCAGCAGCTATGTAGCCTATAAAACACATTTCAAATAAGGTAAAGCTTTAAGCATGAGATGTTCATAGACTAAATTACTTTGACATAATATTGTTGTGTCTATTTAATGGGCTGCAGTTTTTTCCCTTCGTAGTCTAACTCCCTTTTCACAAAATTAAATATTCTCTAATCCAACCTGTATTTCTTAATTAGAGTAAAAAATTAACTTGTACTCAGTCAACAGCTTAAGAAGGCTGAAGCATCCAAAAAGAAAGCAGTACCACTGACAGATGGAGATCATCAGGTACTGGAAGAATTTTAAAATACAAAATTATTATTATTTTTTTTGTTGCTTTAATTTAGAGTAAGAAATATGATCAAATAAAGTGTTATTTCTTTATTTAACAGTTGTGGTTATATAGCTCATACTACCCTTACATCTGACATCCTTTCATCCCATACAATAATCATTTTTTTTATTTTTATTATTATTACTGAAAGCCTGAAGCAAATTCTGAGTACTTTCAGAGGTCGCAGGAAGTTGAAATCAAGTGAACTTTATTGTCAGATTAGCCTTATTAAAACCGATTGCTACACCACTGAGCTACTGTCCTGTGAACCTCCTCTTTGAAGGACTTGTGCCCTTAAAAAAATTCTCAGAAAGAGCAAGAAAGGGAGGCACACTTTCCTGAAAATCTGCATACAGTGCACTTGTCAATGTGCACTGAATCTCCGATGTTTTAACGAAAACTACCATTTAAAACGGAACCGCGCAAATAAATATACCTGTGAATATTAGGGATGGCACGGTTCACAAAACCTGCGGTTCGGTTTGGATCCCGGTTTTAGGGTCACGGTTTTTCGGTTCTGTACGGTTCTTGTTATTTTTTCTTTTAATCTTTAACTCTCCAGAAATGTATTCAGCATATGGCCTAATTATCCACAATTTAGGATACAGTATTAAAAAAGTTATATCATGTAATCAATCATTATCTGAATTGGATGCATGTTGCACAATACTTGCATACAGTCGCAGTTCTATCTATTGTTTTATTTGCGCTGTCATCATAGGTAATAGAGTGCGGATCGGGCCGCATTTTTCTGTCCAAGCCCAGGCTGCGTCCGACAGAGCTGTAACCGAATTTTAAGCACGAATCTACATTGCGATGTCATGAACCGTCAAACCGTGCGACACATGCATGCACCGAACCGAGACAAGCGAACCGAATGGTTCGGGTTTTTTTCATGAACTGTGCCACCCCTAGTGAATATTGCATATCAGGGTTAACATACTCAGAGATTTCACTTGTCCGCCTTCCTTAAATGAGCCCCAGACCAAAAAAGAAAACATCAACTTATTATTAAGGGTTAAAACTGTACTTCTTAAATGTACTTGCTATTCAATTTCAACTTTATTTGTTTAGGGTTGCACTTAATTGTATAAATTAATATGTATGTAATAAATACATCCTTGTTACAATGTAATTACCTTGTAATTATACATATAAGTACTGAGTAATATTGATTACCTACATTTATTTATTATATGGTTATGAATAAGATTAGGCATACTTGCATGTAATTATGCATAATTAATTGTTATTTTAATAGTAAGTATGTGTAAAATGTTTAACAATGGCATCTTAAAATAAAGATTTACCCATTACTTAATAAAACCTCTATCAGACATGAACATTGGATAGTACAACAACACTTGGCATTTTGATAGTACAATGTATAAAGTGGACTAACTATAAGTAAATTTGTAACTACATGTTAACTACATGTCTACTAACTCTCAGAGGAGACTGTTAAGGTAGGTTTAGATTTGAAATTTGAAAAAGTTTCTGTTGTATGTTGTGGACCCATCAAAATAAAGTATTAGAAGTTTTTAAGGCAGACAATCTACTAACACTCTAATGACTGCTAGTTGGCATGTTGTAAAGTTATTCACTGTCTTTCAAAATAAAGTGTTACCCAAAATTAAGGCATAAAAAGTACATTTTCAAATATAAACTGTACAACTACTGCAAATGCAATCTGTGTTAATTTTCAGTTGACATCAAGTGATGCAGCAGAACTGAGGGGAAATTCAGTGTGAATTGTCGCGCAATAAGTAATGTTTACAAAATGTCTGATTTTTGTCTGGCTCTGAAACAAAACTCTGAGCAAACTCTGTGAATTATCTGCCAGCTTCTTTGATATGCAAGTCAAGGTGTTTCTTCCCAACATCTGCTGCTTTGGCTGTGGATGATGGATCCCTAGCAAGGGCCGAATTTGTTTTGCTAACAGGCATGTCTGTCCAAATGAATTAAATTAGCCTAGTGCTATTTGATACAGTCTATTTGATTGACCAAGCGCATGACTGTCCCTAAAAGCTACCGCAGTTTCCAGTGTTTCCCACTTCTTGCAAAATACCTCAAATGTGTTGCTGCCTGTGAGCAAGTGGACTTTTTTTTCACTGTAAGATGAAGTAAATGGAAAAAAAAATGTGTGATGGATTCTTTTTCTGCCGGGCGAAACCAAGGGAATCAAACATCAAACCCCATCAACAAGGCACCTTTTCCAAGTCACTGATTACAGCTGCTCTTCCATCTGTGCTAGGTTTGAAGAGTGTGACTTGCATATGTGTGTGTGAGAGAGTGTGTGTAAACCCAATCAGAACAAACTGTTTCCCAACAGGTAGGATTTAACAGTCAATATGTCTCACCTGTGTCCTGCAGTCCATTAGGGGACTCCAAGCTAAAAGCTTCATCAGGATCACAGCTTGGAAAATTTGGAAATTGTTTCCGATGAACCAGACATGTACTAAACTCCTATAACAGTTTAAATAAAAAAACAACCACATTTAACCAGTCGAACTGACAGTTTTCTCTTCAGTGTTAAAATAATAATGAGGAGCTTCTCTTCTGGCAATTCACCTTAGACTAAAGGCCTGTTTGAAAGTGAACTTAATGAAGATTGCTTTCAGGTTTCTAATCATCAGTGAAGTTGTGGTATTTCAGTTTTGCCGAGTTATGTGTTAGAGTAATTTTGAGTGGCAGTTCAGTAATGTTTCCAAGAATTCATCCAAGGTTTTCATCTCCAGACTCATAAGTAGAAAATGGCATAATTGTTTTTCCTCTTTTTTTTTTGTGATAGAGCCTTCAAATGAACATGACACTTAATTTCTGGCTCAACAAAAACAAGACGTTACATGGGACTGTACGATACATTTCATCTCATTTTCTGTTTTATGACATCGCAAGACATAAAAGTCTATTTTGAAAACTGACACATTTGGCTTTCAAGAAACCGAATGTGAATCTTCAGAGAGCATGCTTTCAAAAACCTGGAAACGAAGACAGACAAATGCTTTTTTCCTTCTTTCTACATAAACAAATACATATGCACACAGTGGATTTTTAAAAGCCTCTGTGAACTCCAGGTTTTCCACAGAAGTCATGTCTCTACCCTCTGGCAAAATCTAAACAGCAGACAATAAGCAGTCAGCATGCACACTTTAGCTATGAGTGCAATCTTTAATCTTCTGTGTTTATGGCACCTGCTATTTGCAGAAAGATGGGATGTGGAAATGTTTCCCTTCTCCCATGGCACCCTTGACACCGTCAAATCAAGAGTTTTCGGCTGGGTAAAATATATGCCATTCACACACATATTGTGGGGAACGGCCATGTGTTCTGTGTGCATATGTTGCTAGCAGACACTCGCTCTTAATAAACTTCTTGAACTACTTAGGTAGTTTTCTCAAAATGCAAGTAATAACAAAGATCTATTAAGAAAACACTTTCCAGCATAATCATCAAGTTATCACAGCCCAGGAGATTTATTTATTAATTACCTACATGGAAGATTAGGTTGGAGGCAGAATTACATTTTAAGAACTGCAACTAAGCGAAAAAAAAAATGCTTCCCAAAGTTTAAAAAAAAATCCCAAAGTTAAAAGAAGATGATACCAAAACAACACCAAACAAACCAAGTACCAATATAATCACACTTTAGACTTTATTTTGGATATACTTTATGATGAATATAGCTTGGATTAATCATTTGTAAATAAGTAAATATAGGACATAGGAACATACTGTTATGGATTTGCAAGGCTGTACTCCCAGCCAACCCCAGCGTTCATCTCCCAGTATTAATAATCAGCATCACCTGCACCTCATCATCACCTCAATCATCAGCCCCATATATACCTCACACCATCCAGGCTCATTTGTTCGAAATGGACTCAAAGATATGCTCCTACAAGTGTTACTACTGAAATACTTACCTTGTACTTACCTCCTTGTTCTCCTTTGTTCCAGTTTCCTCTCGTGTTCCTAGGAAATTCCTGTCTATGTGGTGTATGGTTGTGTCCCAGCTCCAGCGTGTCTCCTTTGTCTCTTGTGTCTCCAATGCCCCAACAAAAAAAACAAAAGAAGTTACTATTCCTCTGCCCTGACAAAGGGAAATTATCTGCATCCAAGATACTCACCTCTCAGGACCTATCTTCTCTGTGCATTCATTGTTGTGCAAAATATTTTCACTTACCTCCTGTGTAGGGTAACAGTAACAAAAGCCCGGACCACCATCTCACACAGCATGAGTGCCACGGATCCATTTCAGAAACTCGCCAATAAACTTTGACGAGCTCTCCTCCAGCCACCCACAACACCACTGGCACCCTCTCCAGACTCACCTGCTACTTTCCACACTCCTTCGCCTCTGATCATCACCAGTCCCATGGCCCGACCGGCGCCCTACTCTGGTTGCAGTGGGCGGAAACCATTTGGGCACAAGCAGGGACCGCAGTCTCTTCATTAGAGTCATTCATTACCCATTTCAAGGAACTTTTTGATCGCACTAATGCCGATGATTCTGCAGGTGGACAGCTGTATCACCTCTCATAAAGTACCGTAAGCATACAAGAATATTTACTGAAATTTTAAACCCTTGCAGCAGCTAGCGGCTTGAACGAGCGGCCACTGTTAACAACTTACCACCAGAGCTTGTGGGGCCAACAGTGTTTCGCTGAATTTTTTCCAACTATTCCTCTTACCCCTATGATGAGTCTGAAACTAAACTCCATGTTCATTGAAAGCACCCTCAACAAACAATCCACTTTAGTGACGTACTCTGCCCCAAGAGAGCGGCTCAACTACCACCACATCGGCCATGGGAATGCACCATTGATCTGATTCCTGGTTAGCCAGTGCCCAAAGGCAGAATCTATGATTTATCGTTTCTGGAACGCAAAGCCATGGACGAGTACATCGAAAAGGCTCTCGAACAAGGCTACATCCACCCTTCTATATCCCCTTCAATTTTTTGCAATGTATAGATTACCGTGGCACTAAATAAAATTACTGTAAAATTCAGGTACCCCCATCCCCTCATCCCAGCACCAAAAACGAACAAGAGCAGGCACGTAGCAGAGGTTCTCCAAAGATTATGTGATTTTCAGCTCTAACTCAAGGCAGAGAAATTTACCTTTTATCAACCTTCTGTGCACTTCTCTGAATAACTTATTGGCAAGACAGGTGGCAGGATGGACGAGGGGAGGGGAAGGTGAAAGCCATCAAAACTTGGCCCACGCCCACCACAGTGAAAGAGTTTCCTGGGATTCTCAAACTTTTACCGACGATTTATCAAGAGCTACAGCATGTTATCCAGTTCACTTACATACCTCCTCAAGGGAAAGCCCACATCTCTATCCTGGAACTCAACAGCATCCAAAGCGTTTGACATGCTAAAACTGGCCTTCACTACTGCACCGCTAGTAGTTCACCCCAATCTGGACCGCCTTTTCGTAGTTGAAGTCGACGCCTCCACCACCGGTGTTGGGGCAGTGTTATTTCAGCAGCAGCAATGTCATAGTTGGCTCTTGAGGAATGGAGACACTGGCTGGACAGGGCCTCTAATCCGTTCACTGTGTTAACCAATCATAAAAAAATATTAAATCCCCGCCAAGCCAGATGGGCATCATTCTTAATACCTCAATATACCTTTCACTCGAGTCTCTTCAATCACCTCTAGGAGTGATGTACCAACATCAGATATTCATCTGTACTGATATTCTCTGGTAAAACAAACTCCCTGATTACTGATGGTGGTTATTTTCTCTTAAATTCATGCAAAGCAGCAGCAAACACTCAAATAACAGGTATTTACAGGGATCAACTGTTTTCAGGATTGACTCAAAGTCTATTCACATCTCTGTAGCTCTGCTCAATAATGTGTCTTTGACCTTTATTGTGTATATTTTAATTATACTGTGTTATAAATAAAAAAAAAATCATTTTAAAAAACAGTTTTTTTTAATCTCCTCCCATTCTTTCTACCTGATTACCTGTCAGTTTCAATAATGGCCCATTAAAAAACATGTCTTTTAAAATTTAAAACACTATAGTGTTTTCTGTGAATAAGTAATTGAAATGATTTTCACATAAATCTGAAGTAAATATTCTAACATAATAGGCTGGTTACTCTAAATTCTTATTCAGGACCAATCTCTATGGCTTGGATGGCCTTATTTTAGTTTTATTTTCTCAAAACTTAGTAACCACGCATAATATTTTTTCTAAAAAATGCAAACATGTACATCCATCCTGGTCACATATTATTTGTAGCACAGTTTCTGCTGTATACAAAAACAATTTTATGTTGGTAAATAGTATGTTATAAGTAGCTGAAATAACCACAAAAATCAGAGCATGTCCAAACATCTCAAGGACACCAAAATCACCTCATACTCCAGAGGGTTAATAAATACATTTATTAATCCCCTTTGGGGAATAACCTTACGTTTAATTTCTTTGTTTAATTAGCTCTTTGGTTAATCTACGTAAATGAATCTCCAGATATAGTTATCCTGAATTTTGAAAAATGAAATACACTATTGACCAATACGTCCAGTGTTTAGTGTTTAGCTATGAATTCGGACATACTACTCGCCTCGCATGCTGTTTTTCGTGTACTATATATAGTAGGGAAGTAAGCGATTTTGGACGCAGCTCCTAAAACAGATCATCTTCACTGCTAAACTCCAAACACAGCCTGCCAGCGAACTATAAGGACCAGTCAGCAATCGACCTCAAAGACGTCAGAAAGCCAATCAAAAGTACTAGAATTCCCAGATGAGCACCTTAGCTAAACACAAACGTTTCCTTTCTTGCTGAACGGTGTAACGAAAACTTAAAGTTAAAGCTAGGAACCTCTGCTTTTCTTTCTGGTCGTGGTTTTAGAGAACTCGTGGCAAGTGCTTTGGTAAATCTATACCTTTTCACCTTCCGACTGTGTATGAATGTGTGTGTGTGAATGTGTGTGCATTTGCGTTAATCCTAGGTTAGTGTTTTGTATAAGTAGATTAGTTCAGTAATAAAGTGTGTTTCATTTTTAAAAATAATTTGTCTTGTGTATTGTGTTTTGGAGAAGTCAAACATTGCTTAGATCCTTAGCTACCCTGCTCTTAGACAGAAAGAAACCCTAAAGTTTTGTGTTAATTTGCTGATCACGAGTTAAAGCAAAAAAATACACTCTTGTGCTAAACGCTGCACGGATTGGCTCAACAGAGTGTATTCCATATTTCAAATTCAGGATAACCATATTTGGCGAATCTTTGATTTCATTTACATATCATACACATATTAATCAATTTGATCTTACTAAATAATAAATAATAAAATAACCTAAATTGACATTCCTATTTCCAATACAGTCTAATAAAATTAATCAGAAAAACAACAACAAAAACAACAACAAAAAATACAACTGCACCTGGGGCCTGTTCCATAAAACAAGTTTACCAAATAAGCCAGGCTTATTTCAGTTAGTCTGACTTATTACCAGTTAA
>JAUCNO010001819.1:18853654-18879433 GCA_032353835.1 Enteromius viviparus
AAATCATTGACTGTTGACAATGATAAATTTGTATTAATTGCTAATGACATTTTAAATAGAAGATATTAAAAATATTCATATATATTAAAAATACATATTCATTTTCAGTCATTTTTAATGCAATATTTAAAAAATAAATGCATTTTTATTTAATACTTAATTTATGTTTTACATTTAAATTACATTTTATAATTTACAGTTAAACATAAAAAAAAGTAAATATAAAATTTATAAAAAAATATGAAAATACACATATATATATATATATATATTTTTTTTTTTAGTTATTTTATTTTACAACATATGATGCTGCTCATTTAATTAAAATATGGAAAGTTGATTTCACTAATTCCATATAAGAAGTGAAACTTGTATAATGTGGAACATTCATTCCACACAGACTGATATATTTATGATTGACAAAAAAAACTAATTAAAAAAAAAGTATCTCAGGAAATTAGAATATTGTGAAAGGTTCAGTACTGAAGACATCTGATGCCACACTCTAATCAGCTAATCAACTCAAAACATCTGCAAAAGCCTTTGAATGTTCTCACAGTCTAGTTCTGTAGGCTACACAATCATGGGGAAGACAGTGACAGTTGTCCAAAAGACGACCATTGACACCTTGCACAAGGAGGGCAAGACACAAAAGGTCACTGCAAAAAAAACTGGCTGTTCCAAGAGACAGAGAGGTGAAGGAAAGGAAAAGATGTGTTAGAAAAAAAAGTGAGATTGGGAGTGGACTGCAGCTGGATGTATGCAAGACATGGGTTTCAGCTGTCGCATTTCTTGTGTCAAGCCACTGTTGAACAACAGACAGCATCAGAAGCGTCTCGCAAAAAAGACTGGACTGCTGCTGAGCAGTGCTAAATCTACCAGTACCTGGATTAAGGACCATGGTATTGGCAATATGTGATATGCCAGACACAACAGGCCACTTTTTTTACTCATAACACCTGAGCAGTGCCACAGACTTATCGACATGCCATGCCACATTGCTGCAGTAATACAACCCCAACTAATTATTGAGTGCTCTACATGCTCATACTTTTCATGTTTATACTTTTCAGTTAACCAAGATCCTTTCTTTGTATTGGTCATAAGTAATATTGTAGTTTTCTGAGATACTAAATTTGGGGTTTTCATTAGTTGTCAGTTATCATCATCAAAATGAAAAGAAATAAACACTTGAAATGTATCCGCTTGAATGGAATAAATGTTTACATTATACAAGTTTCACTGCTTGAAAGGAATTAGTGATATAAATCAACTTTTTGAAGATATTCTAATTATATGACCAGCACCTGTGTATTTATTTATTTATTTATTTATTTATATAAAGTTTGCAGTTAGTTGAAAAAAATTATGAATCCTATAGAAACAAAAACATACTCTTGACTGCTCAGTGCCTTTCGTCTGTAATTATCAACAACTTTCCAGCTTCCCAGATTCTCAGTACTGTGCTCAAGCAAAACAAGCTGCCTTTATAGCTGTCTGAAATTGTTTATTTTTCCAAACCACACATAAAATGAGTGTGCAACTTTAGCACAAGTTATGGTTCTTCTGCCTACACTTCACCTTAAAAGCCTTCAGGAGTGGTGAGCGTGACATGCTTTCATGATGCTCTTTCCCTGTAATTGTGTGCCAAGTGCCCGACCAAAGACAAAAAAATCAGCTCTTGACAGGTTAATGCTCTCTGTGGATGGTTGGGAGTAAGTACCTGTGGATGCAGGCTAGCTAATGTGAGGCCTTCAGGGCACCTCTGCTTTGAACCGGGATCTTGCCCACACCAGAGCTTCCTTCACGAAGAGCTCGTGCTCTGCCAATTTGGCATCCTCCAGTACTCACACTGCTTCGCACTGACAGTGAAATTGATTCTGGCAGCGTGTGGTGCCACCTGCAGCTAGCCCTCTCCTCACCCATGCACGGTGCTGTCAAACCAGTCTACTGTCACAGGCAGTGCTGCGCGCTTTTCAAAGAGTTGGCTGCAGATGTTAACTCAAGTGGGGAAATGTTTTTGTTTAAAAATTATGATGAGGTTTTTGTTGCCTTGACAGATTCAGATCACAAGATGCTTAAAAAGAGTGCAATTTGAGCCCAACTTGATGCACATTTCCAGGGTTTCACATTTATTCCAATTTAAAGAAAAAGTTCATCCAAAAATTGAACATTTGTTGAAATTGAGATTTAGAGAAATTTAGCATTACGCCACTCGCTCACCACAGAGTGCTTTGCTGTAAATGGGTGCCGTCAGAATGAGAGTCTGAACAGCTGATATAAACATGACAGTAAACCACATGTTATGCACACAACTCTCTTGCCTTGTGAATAGAAAAGTTTGTTTAGTAAATAAACCCATAAAGATATTGTAACTTCAAACTGTTGCTTCTGGCTTAAAAAAGGAATCCATAATATTGCTTTTTCAAGTGAAAAGCAATTGTCTGATTCGTTCAGTGATTAATTTTTTAGAGTCTCCTTGTATGACGCTAATCTGTGGTGATTGGTCCCATTGGTCGATTTCATTTTCATTGCATCATGATTCATGCCTGTAAAGCAGAAAACCGCTAGTTTTACAGCTCCAAAAGCAGCACCTAGTGGCAAAGAATGAATTAGCATTTTCATTCAAACCAGTTCAAAGATCAACAAGTGGGCGAGCAATATGGTAATATTCCAATAATTTCAATAATTCAAGGTCTACTCTTTTTCATTTTATACACAGTGCGTTTTCAGATTTTAAACTTTGCAGGATGTTTTTGTAGAGCTGTGTTACACACTGCATGAAAGGTCATTTAAAAAAAAAAAATCCATAATCTGGGGGTTTAACTGATCTTTGACTGGTCTTGTGGATTATTTTGATGTATTTACCAGCAGTTTGGACTCTCATTCTGACGGCACCCATTCACTACAAAGGATCCATCAGTGAGCAAGTGATGTTTTCATAATATGTTCTGACAAGGAAATAAACTCATTTACATCTTGAATAGCCCAAGGGTGAGTGCATTTTCATCAAATCTTGAACAACCATAAGATCAACATAAAATAAGTATTGTGAAGCTTTGAATTGATGGTCTACAGAAGAACGTTAAGGTTAATGGATAGACACGCAGAATATCTGCCAGTCACAGTTCCTGGGTCTGGGAAAGTATCCCATATGAAAGGAGACCTTCATAAATGTCACATCTCTCTGATTCCCATCACGTCTAAAATAAGAAGCATGAGAAGTGACGGATATTGGCGACTTTCATCTCTTCGAACAATACTAAATCTCTGTATGGGAGACAGCCTTCATGCCTTAATTGAATTACCATCTTGCCATTGGTCTGTGGGGTACTGAATGTGCCATACTATGATGATCCAGACAGTGGCCAACTTCTCGAACCATTTTCCCATGTCTCAGCGCAAGTGAATTGGCACAGATCCTCAATGTTTTCCCCCTTAGAAATCAGAATCTTTTCAGTCAAGTTGAGTGTGTTGAATGATTGAGTATTTTCCTCATGTTACTTAACATGTTGCATTTTCTGACCAGACAGCCCACTGGGAGTAGCCCCTTGTCCTTAAACATACGAGGGGCTACTAATAAAAATGTTCGTGCTGGGATAATAGTCCCTTGACAAGTAGAAAGCAAAACAACTACTGCAGTCATTTCCTGATCGGTCTTAAGAGCTCTGGTCTTGCAGGCCAGGGTGTCTGGTTGCCGGGCATTCAGTGCATTTCAAAAAATACCCAGATTAATCTACTGTCGACACATTTCTGCTTGTCACTTATCTCTTATCAGAGAAGGGCTGGGTCTTTTCCCTTGCAGGTTCACTAGATGAAATAATACTGGAGTGCTGCAGATTTTGGGTGGAGTGGGAGACAACGAACAAATGACTCTGCTTCTATACACAGTCACAACTACCAGCTGGAATCTCATGCACATCTGATGCAGATATGATATATCTTAGTTATTTGATGCATTTGGAGTGTTTGGATGCTTGAACTTTATGTGATGCATTCTTAAAACAATGTGGCAAATGTTTAGAGGCACTTAAAAATCAAAACGTCTTGCTGTGAGCTGTCAAACAATTATGACAGCCCAAGGACTTTGAAACATAAAGTTAAAAATATTACATATTGTACCTTATGCATTGTGGAAATAAATAAATAAATAGAAATTCATGAAAATAAAATCTAAATTAAAATGTATTTATTTTTTTTGTAATAATTATTAATTTAAAAACCCAGTAAAATATATGGGCAATAAGAGGGGAAATACATTATTTATTTTTTTGTCTTAGAAATTGTAATTTAAAAATGTAATAATAAAATGAATAAAAGTAACATCACATTTTATTTGATATTCATCACATAATAATATTACTATTGTTATTATTAAAATACAATGAATAAAATATTAATATTAATATATATATATTATATTATATATTAATTATATATTAGTAATTATAAACAATTAATTAATAATTATATTAATGGTAAATAAATAAATTAATTAATTCCTTAAAATAAATAGATAAAATTAAAGAATTATCAATACACATAAAACCAGTCAAATAGATGGGCAATAAGAGGGCAACATAATCTTTGCTTTTTGGCTTAAGAAAAATGATTTAATAATTTATTATTATTATTATTATTATTATTATTATCATGATCACATTATATATAGATATATATATAGATAGATATATATATAAATGTGTGTGTGTTATTTTGTAATTATAAACAATGAACAATGACTTGATAATTATATTTTTTATTAATAAATGTATTTATGCCGTTGTGTTTATTCTTTATTAAATGAATACACTTACAGTAAAAATCCCTTGCCTCAGCATAACAGTAATGAAGCATAAAATCCTCCTTACGATTACTTGCACAGTTTTTTTAGACTATAAAGTAAGTCCAGACTTTCAGTATATTCAGTAACTTGTAATGGAGCATTAATGCAGATTTTTCCCTCCAACTTTACCTACATATTCAACCAACATCTCACATTACCACAAGGCATTCAAAACAAAGATGATGCTCAGATGCTTTAAATAAAAATGATTGACTCATCTCTGGACTTAATTGCACACAATGCAAACATTGAGAAATCTTTGTGGTTTAGTATGTCAGCTTCTCTGGATAATTGTATGTGGTCTTATGAAAGAGAGCTATTCATTTTACAAACCAAGAGGAAAAGTTGTGGGAGGTTATTCAAACTCTTTTTTTTCGCCTAATGAAAATCATCACAGCAGAGGTACTTTGGAAAACCAATTGGAAGATAACATACAGTATGGTATATGCCAGAAATATCACAGTGGATATTTAGTTGTTCTTTGTTAACTCATTCTCTTCTTTTGGATGCTATAAGATATGTAAAACACAACAGACGGAAAGATTAAGATCAAATGAAGCTGTCATCTTGTTTAATTCTATAGACAAATTTGAGCAATTTAAAAAAAAAAAAATTATTTAAAAAAAAGTTGTGCACCTGTGTCAGAGAGTGAAGTTTAACATAATTTAGCTTAGTAATGGTAATGACCCTGGCTTGGTTTGTCTGTGTTTATTTATTTAATTATTATTATTATTTAAATGTACAAATGATTTTTTTTCAGTGGCCTTGATGAAAAGATATAGTCACAATGTCACAGCTGCAACTATCTCATAATTTGACTTTATCTGACAACGCTACTTTATACCTCATAAATATGTTTACTTAATAAAGTTCACAAAAATTCACACAATTTTTTCAAAAATTGCAAAATGTTAATTAATTTACAAAAAAAAAAATAAGAGGGAGTGTACAAAATGTGTGTTATTGTTAATTTAGTATTTGACCTGAATATTATATAATCACATAACTGCCTGATGTTCTTCAGAAGAAATCCAACAGCTAAAAAAAATTTTATTCAAATATATAAACCAAAAATATTTTGTTTTCCAGTATTTTAACCCTTTCCAACAATGACTGTATGATTTTGTGATAATTAATATGATAATTAGCCAAAAAAAGGACAAATATCCATTCTGTTCAAAAGTCTTCACCCCCGGCTCTTAATGCATGTTTGCAAGTCCTCAACTGTATTTAATATATTTAGACCATAATAGTGTGAAAAGTTTAGACCACAATAGTGTGAAAAGTTGCTTTCTATTTGATTATTTGTTAAAATGTAACTTATTTCTCTGGTGGCAGAATCATTCTAGTATGCTAATCTGGAGTTTAATTACATACTATGTATATTTCTGAAATGTTTTATATAAACACACACACACACACGTTTTACCACATGCTGGTGAAATAGAAATCCACTGCTTACATGTGCTGTGTGAAACAGGCCTTAAACACATCTGTCTATGTACGCAGCAGACATCAAGGCAGCTCACTAATCTCTGTCTGTGAAGGAAGGATATAAAATGTTTTTTTTTCACTCATTTTGCTTTGATTCTTCCTTCAACTCTTTAACACTTACAATTTTTCCGCACACACACACAAGTGGTCAAACACTCTAATGTCCCATCTCTGTGATGTTCACACACTCACTATCTCTGTGAAGTCCTCCTCTCTCTCACACACACAGTGCTCTGTGTGCTTTCCCGCCGCACAGACAAAACCTCTCTCTTTCAATGTCTCACACAAGCTCTCCCTTTCTTTAATCTCTCCAACCTCCTCCCAACACACTCCTCAGCACGTACACACTCCGCAGACCTCCCTCAGCTTGTTTTCATCTCATCTCTGAACTGCATGAAAATAAGATTGAAAGTAAGTAAGTGGGAGAGATGGGAAAGGTGAACAGAGGATGGAGAGACATGAGACGAGTGGGACTTGAGCTGTGAGTGGCTAGAGAGAAATAACAAGAGATGGAGAGAAAGAGAGAAAAGAGGCAGGGCACCTGCAGGGTTAAGTGTGTCTGCTGACAGGAAGGGAGAGGATAATATTCAATTTCTGAATGAATTGTTTGTTTGAGTCGAATCTTTCAAAGAAACAGTTGAACTAGTTTGCATAACGAGTCTGAATCATTCACGGAAGAATCATTTGGAGTGGTTCTCTGAAAACCAGGTTAGTATTGTTAACTATTATTCTATAATAAATTATTTTATTATATAATAAATTATTCGGGTAATAAAGCTGAAATTATACAAAATATAAATACTTGATAAAAAATCTAAACATAAATAAAAATTGACAGGTATCAAAATATAGATTTTTATTTTATTTTAAAAGGGAAACATCTATAATTAACAAAAAATATTTTCTAATTAATTATTCTAAAATAGAATTAATTATTCTATTTAAAGTAAATACAAATATTAAAAAGAAACCAAATACTACATAAAAAGAAATCTTAACCTTAAGTTTAAATTAAAATGAAAACTAAAAATATAAAATAAAAGCTAATTAAAATACTGGATGTTATATTGTTTTAATGTTAGTTATTACATATTTCCAATATATAATTTTAGTGCTTCAACTTAAAATAATTTTATATATTTCCTTGTAATTTGCAATTTTAATCTAATATTTATATTTTATAGTAATAATAAAACTGCTCCACACTAACTATTATCTTGTGGATGGCTGCAAAGAACCACCGAATCGATTCTTTGCACTGATTCATTGAATTAAACTGCTCAAAAGAATCGATTTGCTGAAATGAACTTAATGTCTCATCGCTACAGTGTAGACGGGGGAAGTAATGGCTTTTCTCCAGATCTCTCTCCTCCGTCCTCTCTCAGGGTTGTTCTCATGGCTCTTTGGCCAGGGAGGGAGAGGAGAGGAGCTGACTTCCTCAGCCCCTGCACTACAACCACAGAGAGGTTTTTGTGATGGGAGCCCACGCCTGTCACTTGCATTCGATCCTCCACGACATGCTGCAGTGCAGCCTACCGGGGTCACCCCCAAGTCGCCAATCAGGTGACCTTCCCACCGCATTCACAACTCAGCAGTAGGAACAACAGGACATTTTTAGAGACACACGTATTTAACACACACACACACACACACACACACACACACACGCATACACACACCTTCCCTTTGTGGTTTTCAACAACATTTGCAGTTACATTAAAGCACACTCACACATGCTTACACACACACTCCTCTTTCCCACGGATACACATTATTCACTCCCCAAGCCTTATTAATATAGTAAATAAAAAAGTAACAAATAAAAAGTGCATTCCATTCTGAACTCGTGTTCAAATAGTTCCTTTAACTCACGTTCGAAAGTTTCTTCAGCGCGGTTTGTAAACAAGATTTATGACCTACACTAATTTTTGAAATCATGTTTAAAAATAGCAGAGAAGGCAATTCCCAGCGGTGTGCACCTTCTATCTCCAGTCATCTTATGAGGAGCCATTATGTGCGTTGGAATTACCTTCAATTTGGCTGATTTGACCATCTGGGATTCTCACTATCTGGATTGACTTCCTCCCATTCAACTTTGTTCTGGACTTCTATTCTTTGAAACTCTCCCATGTCCAGTGTGAATGAGTTACATGGAGGCACTATGTCTTGGCCGGTGAAATGGGGGCTAAGGAGGGTCTGGCCAACGAGCTTTCAGGATAGACCCTGTCTGGCTCCCAGAGAATCTCTTTCGGGATTAAGTTTCAGCAGATTATAGACTGTGGATATTGTCTTGTTTGATGAGGTCAGATACTCTAGAGATGCTCTTTTTGGAGAATGTCAACATTTCTGGAATTAATACTGTTGTTTCTAAATGAGAGCACACGATGGGAGCATTTTTCATCATTTCAAACATTTTAAGAAACATAACCATAAGGTTAACAGTTGCTATACTGGATAGCAATGTCGTTAAATCATATTTCGAAAATGAAAGGGAACAATTAAAATATTAACATAAGATTTTGATATTTTAAAATAAATTTGGTATATTTTATTAAATATAAAAATAAATAAATTAATTAATTTTAAAAAGTTATTGCTATTAACTAACTATTAACTACAAATTTTGCCTTAATAAACTACTAATTACTGTTTGTTAATAGTTTGTATGGTAGTTGTTAAGATTAGGTACCTGTAAAATTCTGTAAAATTTACGGTAAAAAACTGGCAGCTGTGGTTGCCCGATCAATGTTAATATGTGAACCTGTTCATACTGAAAACTTGTAATAATACTAAAAATAATAAAATGAAATGTTGTACTTTTGTAATACAGAGATAACCACGAAATGCAGGTGATGATAAGAAAATCACGATGAATCAAAGCCCACCACAAGCAGCTTTTAAATATGAACATATATACTGTAAAAGGTGCTCTGTGTCATTCACACAAATAATAAACACCATGGTGAGACTCATTACTGAAATATGCAATAAACATTAATTTAACAACATTATGCAAAATACAACCCTACTAAACAAAACCGATAAGAAAAAACGAAGAAGTAACATATTTCAAAGAAAAAACATCAAATTCAAACTAAATAAGAAATGCAATACAGGAAATTCTGGGAATGACAAAAATTCATACAAATTGGCAACTTGTATGATTTAGAAGAAATTGTATGAATTTGCACAAATGAGGTCATATGAATTTGTACGAAATAGCCACCTCATAAAATATCTATGAATATCTATTGCCGTGAGATCAGGTTAAACATTCAAGGCTGTAGAGGTCATCTCTAGGTGCTGATCCACCATCTGAACTGACTGAGACACTTTGAACGGCCAGTTGTTCATTTTCCTCTCTTCCGAAGCACCATTCACAAGACCAGAAACGCAGAGTAACATAACGTTTAGAAAAGAGTGATATTTCACCACGGCTGTTTGTTAGTCAAGTTTAATGTAGTCTTTTTAATTCACGAGACAATTGCAAAAGTTTACACAATTTAACATGCTTCAAATGAGCGTTAACAAAACATTATACGGTTCACATTAAGTTTTACGTTTTACGTTTAAACATCTTTTGATGTGTTTTATGGATTAAACAATGTGAAAGACCACATTCCCTTAACAAATAAAAGTAAATAATATTTATTTAGTGGGACTAACCTGAGGCATGAACTTGACAAGATGGTGGCGCTGTTTCTCCCGCCAAGTCATTAAGGCACATGCAGAATTATCTCCATGGCTGGATTAGTTTTTATTAGTTTAGTCAACATTTAGCATTCTGAATGTTGACTGGATTTGAAAATAATCATTCATTTATTGTTTTTAAAATATATTTGTGCAGACTTAATATGTCTTCTCAACTAACTTATTTTTGTCCTTCCAACATTTTGTTAGTTGGATTTTTTACAGTACATTTTACAATAATTTACCATTAAAATTGCCAATCTAAATATATATTTTTCAATTTAAATTTTTATCAGCCTAAATGACACGTTTCCATACAGACTTAACTGTTCTCATATCATATCTAACTCTGATGTTTTACAAAAAAAATTTATAAAAAAATGTATTGCTGAAATTTTATAATTTACTGTGAAATATGTTTTTTCTCCAGTACATCACATCCAGTTGTATTACAGATGTTTTTTTCCCCATGGGGGCGTTTTCTCCCACTATTCCCCATAATAAACAGACTTTATTATGCTACTAAACAACTAGTTTATGTAGAACCGGGGTCAAAATGGCAAATGGTTAGGAGCAGGTTTTATTCTCTAAACTTGGAGTTTCTGTTGGTTTCCTCCACTTTTATTTTTTCTTGCTGTAGCTTGTGTTTCAGGATCTCAATCTCCATATCTGACGATCCAATTATATAATTTTTTTCTTGTTTTTTTTTTCTTTTCTTTTCTTTTCTTTTCAATTTGTTTAAGCAGATGCAGTCTATATAACTCCTTTACTGATAACTGAAAATACAGTAGTGTAGGATTACATCATGTTGTACATGACTTCCATTGACTAATTTACTGTCCATCACTGAACTGTGTTCATCTGTGCAGAAGAAGTTGATGGACCCTCCTCCTCTTTCTGTTCTTCCACACTCTGGAGGGTGGTGATGGGGGAAGACAAGAAGACGTTTATACTTGGATATTCTTTTAATACCTGCAAGATTGTCATGTAAGTGCAATTACAGTTAGATTCAATAAAACGGTTTTAAGTTTTACCTTTGATATTACTGCAAAAAATAAATAATTAGCATCAATTCACTGACCTTCAACAGACACATGTACTGTAACTAAATTAGTGGGATTATTACTAAAAACTAAAACTGCGTACATTTTAAATGTCATATCAACCTCTACCACTTGATCAGTAAAAAAGGCAGACACACAGGTGCACTTTAAATCTTTTAAAAACTTTTTTTTAATTCTATCAAATTAATTAAACTGATCAACATATGTAAAAGTGAGAACCTTACATTAAACATTTCTACTGAACGTTAAGTTAATTTAAGGTTATATGCATTCTTGTTTTGTCAAATGTTTTGTAGAAACTATGCAGTAGCCTATTTTATGTAATTTAATGCAATTTCATCTGAAATAAAATTACAGCCAATTCCCTACTTTTTCAAGTGAAAAGTCAATAAATGTCACACATTATATTACTTATTTTTTTAATCATACTTAAATATTTAAATTTAAATGTAAACTTATGCATTAACTTGAGCTGCTATGTTTTCCTATACTAACTTGCTTATGTTTCATCGATGCAGTGGTGTTGCTTTTATTTTTAAATATGTGCTCATATTTGCTATAACTTTGCATGAGCACATTAATTTCAGAAAAAAAAATGCTGAGCTCTTTTTTTCAGATGTTGCCATGGTGACTAATAATATCTGCGCTCCATTGACAATGCCTTTTTAGAATCGCAGTGTACACGCTTAACTTTGAATTAGTCTACTCAGAGTTGATTGACCTTACTCAGATCAGCTGTTCTGAAACTGAAAACTGAGTTTTTAATCTCTTGGTAAGTCAACTCAAGCTAATTGCTGCTAATGGCCATGCAGTGTTATTTTACTTTTCTAAAATTCTCTATTTACTTACTGTAGAATCCCAGAGAAAAGCTATGATGTTAAAACACCCACTTTAAAACTGCATAATGACCATCTGCATTTGTTTTTATATATATGTGAATTTTGAGCTGTTTAGCACATCTCTTATGTTTCTAAATCCAAATGGAGCACCCTCAGTAAGGGCAATAAAACATGAAGTTTGTGCTTGCTTCATAAAACTTGTAAGTAAAGTCACTGGGTTCAGATTGACAAAGATGCAGTCTTGCAGCAAGTCACAATGAGTCTGTGCTGCAGTGTGCTCACAGCACTTCCCAGTGTTGTGCTGAGCGATCCCTCGCCGATAAACAGTGCCCTCTCCACCCTTACACGTCTCTATCAAGATCTGGAACGGCTGCCACTTTAGTAACGTTCCCACATTGGCCCAATGCGTATGCATGCAACACACTCACACACTCCTCTTCTACGTCCTCGGTTCAACAAGCCCTCTGGAAATCCAGGGGAAGTTAAAGTGACAGGCGAATCTAGTTAAGCAATGTACAAATATAAAAATACCACTTTGTGCAACATCTTTTGGGTTTGTGTGCTTGGTTTATAAGATTGATGGCTTGGATTGTGATTTTAAATTGTTTTCATGTTATTTGTTAATAATACCCTCCACTAATTAACATTTGATTAACAGTAACTCACTGCAGGTCGTTAAAGTGGAAAATTAAGCCCCTCGGGATGCACTGTGGATGGATGGCATAGTTTAAGTCCAGAAAAACAGGGGAGGTGGTTAGAGTAAAAAATAAGAGACTATTTCATGAACTATATGTCTTTTTATGTATCTTGTTTTTTTTTGCCATTGGATTAAACATCCGATGTTACATTTAAAGATGTCGCAGTGGGAAATTAAAGGGATTGCTTACCCAAAAATCTAAGTTCTGTTATTTTCTACTCACCCTTTTTTCCCCCAAACTTTCTTTGTTTTGTAGAATCCAACAGAAAATCTATATTTTTTTAACAGTTTTTTTTTATTATTTCCTTGTAAAAGTGCAGTTGTTTTTATTTTTAAGGTTATATATATATATATAGTTTTTTTTAACGTTTTTTTTTCCAAAACACCTTTTTCCCCCAAAAAGATTATTTTATACTGAATGAGTACTAGTTATTTTGAAAATGATTGACATCAAACTTTTGAACAGTTGCGTAAATGTAAAATATTTTCTAGCTAAGATAGCTAAATACATTTTGTATTGATCAAATTTTGAAGTTTGAGGGATTAGAGAGAACGTCATGTCAAATAAATCAACTGCAATCAAATCTACAAGCATTACAACATGGAAAACGCTTTCAAGGAAACCAAAAAAGCTAACATAATAAATGAAGGTCTAAACATGAGAAAGACCAATAAGGGACAGTGGCCAAAGCTAGAAAAACATCCTTAATAAACATCCTAGTGAAAAATGCAAATCTCATTACTTAAACCAGTGATTTACTGCCGTCATATCAGGGTGGAGAAGTCTGGCTGGGGGGAAAAAACGTCGCCCTTTCATGAAAAATAGAGAGAGCTGTCGGAAACGGCGAGGGCGAGCAAGCAGTGCCGTGGGGTTGCCGGTGTGCAGCGCAGGGAGGAAGCGGCGTTCAGACCTGCAGGGGAAAGGCTGCATCTGGTCGCTAATGAGCCGCCCACAGGCAGCGACGTTCTCATCAACTCTGTTTGTTTTTACAGGCCTCTCCGTGTCCACTACACAATTGTTTTGCTTGGTAGGCCCTACCACCATTCTCAGGCTCTCGGCCTCTTACTTATCAAGGGACTGACCTGTTTTTTTTTCTTTGCCTCGAGTTCATGGGGCTAAATATAATCTGTCCTTCCTTCTCGCCCAGTCGCTTGCATCGTGACAGACAGTGGTTCTCAGCTACATCGGTACGGAGAGATAGATTGGGGGTGTTTCCCATTGCTTTAACCTTCTCTGGCGGTGTTCCAATGAATGCAATACGAACAGGATGTAGTACAAACATTCTCTAAAATGCATGCGTGTGGAAAAGACGCAGTGTTTTTCAGGTCTGAAGTTACAAAATGAACTTCCTGAACTCTATAACACTAGAGGTTACATAAAGGATTTTTCAATGTAAAAACAAAGGGCCTTTCTTGACAATTAATGCTAGTTAAATCAACAGCAACAATAATAGATAAACACAATAATTCTGTCATTACTGACCTTTAATTTATAAACCAATTTGACCTTTCATTTAGTTTATTTTTGTTATATTCAAAATTGTTTATCACTTCTGGCACATCGATTCGAATATAGAATAAAATACATTTCTAGTAAATATAAATAAAAATAATGATTAATTAATTAATTAATTAAAAAATATATTGCATTGTAAGTGTCCCATTCTGACCTGTTTAGTTTTGTGTCTTCCTGGTTTTCCTTATTTGGTGATGTTCCTTGTCTTGTTTAGTTTGAACTGGTCTCCACCTGTGTCTGCTCACCTGTCTCCAGTTCTTCCTAATTGTGTGTGTATTTATAGTCTGGTCTGCCCCGTTCAGTTTGTCGGTCCTCAATGTTGTACTAATGCTGTTCGTGTGTTGATGCATTAAAAAAAAAAAAGACTCTCATTACTACAACCACGACACGTGACAGTAAGAGTCTGGTCATCTGTCCACATGTATTTTTTTTCCAGCAGTATTAGTTTTCCTTAAATATTTAAGTCAATTGGTATGACTTTCCATATAGTCTTCCACATAGTTTAAGCAAATATTTTATTTGACCGTATTGCTATGATCACTTGCTAATCATGCATTATTCATCACTTCAGGCATATATTCATATATAAGATAAAATATTTGTATTATTTTTGGTGCTTGTTTCTATAAAGTAAACAAAACTCAAAATAAAAAGTTCATTATGTAATTTGTGAACTATACAAATAAACAAGAGGGCGTAATTAAACTTTGAGATCTCTTCTTTGTGGTCTCATTGATGGATATGAACCGAGGTTGGCTGTTTTTAACAGTTTGAAAAAACAAGCACATGACTTGTGATCAGTAATCCCTCTTATCTTGGACATGTTGTGACTCCCGCTGCCATATTTCCTGATCAGTGATCCCTAAATGCTAATATTACTTCTGTGCTTTTTAGTCCTTTATAAAAGTCCTGCACATTTCTGTCCATGGTAAAATGCTCGACCAGCTTAAGGATAAAAGTTGGCCCTTAGACTCCTAAAACCCTCCTGAATACCCTTTGAGGCGGCCAGCACGGGGGGTTTGGACTCCTTTTACAAGTACCACCGTTGAAACGTGACAGCAGGCCAGCACTTCAGAAGACTGATTCAAAGGTATGGCCGTGGGCCGCTGTTCAATAAGTCCTACCCATCACATGCTCTTTGGCTAAATCATCATGACCTGAGATTTCAACCACTCCGCCACACTCTTTCCCAGGCTTTTCTCCTTGTGCATGCTCTGGTGACAGCCAAACCGCTGGCCAGAACGAACCCCCACCCTCTTCCTTTTTCTCTTTAAACATTTCCTAACCAGACTCCTTCTATGAAAATACAGAGCTGATGCCGTCCCAGAGAGAAAAGAGGAATAGAAAGAGAAAAAAAAAAAACTTCATAGAGTTGCGTTATGCAATGAAAGGGGGCAGTCGCTGGGCAGACAGTGGCACTCTGTGTGACAGAGCGTGGGGCACTGAGGGGTGGCGTGGTGCTGGTGTTGCGCTGGGAACGGGACGATCTGGGTGAGCCGTGGGAGCGGTGGTGAGGAGGACAGGGCTCCTGGCGGCACTGTGCTTCTCTCCCCCAGCCCTTTATCTCTCACGCGGGAGAAGTGGGTCAGCTTCGGAGGCCGAGGTACTGTTACATTTGAGAGCCTTGACTGAATAAGCTCTACTCCCTTGATTACAGGGCAACGTTATAAAACTTAATTTATCAAAAGATGAAATAAGAAATTAAAGGGACATCTTTAGGCCGACAGTAAGTAATCTGTTACCAGAAGCTGATATGAGATTATTTTTAGTCTCGTTTGTGTTCTTTGAAAATTAAGACAGTTCTAAATGCTCATGTCTGATTAAATGTTCCAAGACTGCTGATAATTATAGTGTTGTAGAACAATGGGACACTTCGCATTTCCACATCAATCGCTAATTACACTAATTAACGCAAGTTTAAGTTACTATCGCTTTTTGGTTGTAGAATTTTGTTCTAATTCTAATTTTGTAGAATTGACGAATAAACAGACGGACAGACAGACAAATAGACAGACGGATAGAAAGACAGACGGACAGACAGATAAACGGACAGACACATATAGATATAGATATATAGATGGATGGACAGATAGATAGACAAACAGATGTATGGATGAATGGACAAAGACAGATAGATGGACAGATAAATAGACGGACAGACAAATAGACAGACAGGCTGAAAAATGGACAGATTGATAGACACAGACAGACAGACGGATGGATGGATGGATGGATGGACAGAGACAGATAGATAGATAGATAGATAGATGCCACATGACACTTAATTAAAACTTTTAATATTTTTTTTTTACATTTATACATTATTATATTTTACTGTCCTTTAGCTACATGTCACCTCCTGTAATTTATGCTCTTTTAGATGTCATCGCTGGGGTTAAATTTCAGAGCCACAATGATGGCATTTCAACATGTTTGTCGTCAAAGAGGTTGTAGCGATGCTGTATTTAAAGCGCGTCAATAATCGATTCCATGGCCGCCAAAGGCTTCACCTCTGCTTTAACAAGAAGTGAGCAGAGCGGAGGCACAGACCTCTTACTGTGCGTCACCACCGCAGCCTCTCACAGGCTCTAAATCAAAGCTCAGGAGCCATGAATGACAATGTCCCTTTCTTCAAGCTCTTCCCTCTGAGGAAGAAAGGCCTGCGAGCCCCCAATGTGCTCCCTGAGAGGGAACATCGTGGCCTCCCCCCTTCTCTCCCCACCGCTGGAATCAGTTTATGGCCGGGCTGAGGTTGCTCACTTGAAGGTAGTGTTCTTTTGAACAGTGGCGTTGCCGGGGCTCGTGTTACACCTGCCCCCGCTCTAACCTCTCCTCATTCACACGGCCCTCCGGGACAAGGCCCTTCTCTGTCTGCCTGCCCCGCCGCACAAAGCACCCACAAGCCATCACTGCCAGTGCTGTTTGTTAGCCACCATCGCCCCAGCACTGTCCGCTCACACAATGCGTGACTGTGGTGAAAAGGCCCCCTGACACCCAGCATAGGCAACTGGGGGGGATTCCAGATCTATTACCCATCGCCATGGCAATCAAGCAAAAGAAGGATAAATGTTTTATTTATTTAAATGTATACCTTGTAATTTTTTTGCCATACTGATAAAATATGTAGGTTGTGTAAGATTTTCCTAAGAGCATAAGTCTATACTGTCCACTGAGGCTACATATATTTGGTAAAAATAACAGTAAAACAGTAGTAGTTTGTATAATTTAAAATAACTATTTCATTTTAAAATGTAATAAATTCATGTGATGCAAAGCTATATTTTTAGCATCATTACTCCAGAGTCAAATGATCTCACAGAAAACATTATAATATGCTGATTTAGTGCATATTAGATTATTATTTTTAAATCACAGCAGTTTTTTTTTGTAAGAAAGTCTTTACTATCACTTTTGATTGCTTTAACTGCAGAACAAAGGAATTCATGTCTTAAAAAATAAAATAAATTAAAAAAAATTTAAATACTAACCCTCAACTCTTGGTACTGTGTGGTAATCTGCATATATAAAATATTATTCCATAATTATTCTGCTAAGTATTTTAATATAATTGTTGCATGTCTTTGACAAATATATTTATCTAATGTTTAAGGTTCTTTTTAAATAGGAAATTGCTCCAAAAATGAAAAAAATATTCCTATAAAGTTTTTTTACATGACACACACATCAGTATTCAAACAAATTCTGATTAAAATAAAAATATGCTTGTGCATGTAGTAAAGTGGCCAATCGCACATTGCTGAATCTCAAATGTCTGGCAAGTCACTCTCACTTGACCAGTATATGTTCAGTTGTGAAGGTTCTTCACTCTGTAAACAGAGCAGGTCAGAATCTAATCACAAACACAGCACTGAGCATGGACGGCCTGTTAAAGTAACAGCGGGGTGCCGGGAGCAGACCTGCCGTCGTCCTCAACACACCCCTGTGAGTGATGCTCTGAAGACCCCACGTGCCCTCTGTAAACATCCCCCAGCGTCGCTGACGGGACAGCACCGCATTCTCACGAGAAACTGTCGTTGTGTCCCACTATCCACATCCGAGGCAGTTCACACAACTTCCAGAGAGCTGCAAAATCCCCCAAAAGAGTTCCCAGAGCAGTTTTAGCTTCTGTTTCTAATATTAGACCTTCTCTGGTCATCTGAGATCAAAGGTCGGCGGAATGCTTGAAATGTAATACAACCAAACAGTTAAATATAGAGGAAGAGACAATTAGGGAGATGAGCGGTGTCTTTCTGCAGTCAGCTGTGGGTGTATTTTCTGCTGCCAGAACAAGGGAGGAAGGAACATTGTGTTTCCTGTAAATAAAGAGAGGAGTGCAGCTATCATTGTTTTGACAACGGAAGCAACGTCGGTGTCGTTCTTTTTCTGACACTCGTCACATCTACGTGTGAAAAGAAGCGTTCCCTGCTGGCCCAGGGGTCAATTAGAACCATTCACAAGTTGAAATGAAGATCTCTACGTCAGGTGAAGTTGAAAACAACACTGGAGTTTCTTGCCTCAAAGGGATGAAGCGGTTCAAATTACATCCGTGAAGCTGCATTTAGAAACATGTCCACTCTTGTACTAATTTTGAAAGTGATCTAAAACAGTGTTAAGAGACCATATTTGCAATAATGCCAATTGCAGACTCTCAATTCAGACTTTGAGAAGGAATCATAACAAAGAAATCCTGAAATTCCAGATTTTTTTGTAAACTATTATCAGCATAGATAATAATAATACATAATAATACTGAAATTAAAAAACTGAGCTTTGATCACAGGAATAAATTACATCATATATATATATATATATATATATATATAAGATACTTCATTCAAAAACACAAAAACAAAAGATTTACAGATATTACACTTTTGTTATATGTTTGAGATTTTGTATTCATATTTACTGAATAAATAATGTAAACTTGTCAGTTAAAGACTGTCTTCCACTATTGCATTTTTTTAAAATAACATGCACAGAAAGTGTATTTTTACACGTAAAGCAGACACACTTTTAATAAATGCATCTTCTGTTTTTAACTGCATGAGCTAAACAAACCATTTGAACTCCGATTTCATTAAAGCTGATAGCAGGTATCCCACAATGTGCCAAAAATCCACAGAACATCCTTCCTTGTGGATGTTCAAGAAGTGATAACCAGAACACCCACGAGCAGGATGTATTGTCTACACCTCTACAAATAGACAGTACCTCCAGGAAACAGTGTCATGAGAAAAAGCGGTGACTTAAGTAGAGGAAGATGACAATCACAGAATAAAAGCTATATCTGTCACTACAAACACATGCACACACACACACACACACACACACACACACACAAAAAAGATTTGCATGAGGAAGAGACTCATATCCTGAAAATAATGAGTCAGCCGCCTCACATACAACACTGTCATTTGCATTTTGTTTATTATTGTTTATATATAATGATATATTATATAGGCCTTTATATATACACACACACACACACACGTATGTTTCCTGTATTAACCTTGAATCGGTTTTGTTTTGTAGTCTCTGAGGACTGTGCACATGGAAGTGGGTATTTCTCTATCCCACTCACTTACTTTAAGGAAACATTGTAGACAAAGTGTGTGTCAAGGTCAAAACAACTGAGGGAAGAATGATTTTGAGAATGAACAGTCACAAGATATATAATACTGTGCAAATACTGTGTTTTGTGAGTTTTCCATAGACACTTGATTTGAGTAGTATGAAGACAAAAATGGTAAAAAAAAAAAAAGGAATGATAAAAATAAAATAAAAATTATGTTAATGGTGATAGTAGCAGCTACCTTAAAATATATTATAGAGGAGACTTCGTGGTATTTAAGTGGTAAACATAAATAAATTACACAAAAAAACAAATAAACATTTACTAGTATTATTTATAATTTGATAAAAGTACTGTACTTACAAATTTTTCTCGACTTGTGTAGTGAGACGCCGTCGAGTCACTTGTATTATTTCACCATCTAGTGCTGGCTGCATGTCATTACAACCATAGACGTAAATATGTATCCCTTCGTCCCAATGTGCATACAATTCACCCTATCTGTCCTAAATAGTATTGAAAATGACTAGTATTACATAGAATTCAGGATGAATAGTGTGCACATTGGGACGCATGATATGATTAAAACAACCGGCAACTTCACGCTGTGGTTTACATCCGGGTCGCTACCGTCGGCGTCCTATTGGTTGGTGTAACGGAATGGACAACATGTTACAATTCATGAAACTGGTCGGACAGCTAAAAGTGAGTGAAATTCGTATTAATGCCAACATTTTGCACGTTGACCTATGTTATATAAACGCTTGCTTGTGTTACAGCGTGTACCACGGACAGGATGGGTGTACAGAAATATCAAACAGCCCGAGAGTGTGTCTGATCATATGTACAGAATGTCTATGATGGCCTTAACGATACAGGACATCACTGTCAATAAAGACAGGTCTGTATAAGGGATTTTGCCACATTAGCTATGTCGATTGTTTACATTGGAGCAAACCTGAATAATTACCGATGTTCATCATGTTTATTTTGGAATGACCGTTGACAGTTTAACAATCCACAGAATGAGCCTCTGAATGCGAACGCTTGGAAAATCAAAACAAACTCCTATTTCCTATATCTTCTTGAGGTTTTTGTGTTACCAACACAGCAACAACGTTATAACTTATTTCGATAAAACTGCGTATAAATGTACTTTTAAAAAACGCAATGAAATGTTAAGCTAGAAAAAGTTGTCTGACAACAATTGGTAAGGTAGGATTGGTCAGAAGCGATTATAAGGCGGGGCTTAGAGAGGATTCGATTCATTTAAGCATTCATATTTGGCAAGTTCATTGAGATTGATTCGGATTATCGGTTCATCTGTTCACACTTGAGCAGTTCATTTTGACTCATTCAGTATGTCTTAAACCCTTTTAATTAGCTTTAATAACCCCCCCCCCCCTCTGCATTTCATAAATAAATAGTTGAGTTCTCATCATAATACATTACCATCACTCTGTTCTCATACTTGATAATGTTCACTGCATTGCTACAATCTGTATTGTTAAAAGCACTATTTAAATAAAAGTGACTTAATATGTGTAAATGTCTTTACAGTATTAGATAATATAAAACGTACGCGTTTTTTCTAAAATGTCTCCACAGATGCATGAAGCTGGCTTTAGTTCATGACTTGGCTGAGTGCATCGTGGGAGATATTGCTCCAGCAGACAATGTTAGCAAAGCCGAGAAGCACAGAAGGGAAAAGGTATGATGGTTTTAAGATCATCTTTACGTTTCAATTATTTAGAGTCAAACATTGAGAATCTTTCTCTTTAGGAGGCGATGGTGCACATCACAGGTCTGTTAGATGATGGCTTACGGAAAGAGATTTACAGCTTGTGGGAGGTGAGTTGATCAAAACTAAACAACTGGACCAAGTTTGTGTTCCTCTTTTTTTTGTTGGTTCGGAATAACTGGATTACATCGTTCAAAGGAGTATGAGACTCAGTCCAGTCCAGAAGCCAAACTTGTGAAGGAGTTTGACCAGCTGGAGATGATAATGCAAGCTCATGAGTATGAGGAGATAGAGGGGAAACCTGGAAGACTGCAGGAGTTCTTCACCTCCACTGAAGGTTTGATCTTTCTCAAACATACAGTACACATATCTAACAGCTCAGGATCTAAATAGATAACTAATTCTAAGAGATCACGGTTACCATAAAAAGTCAATTGTATTGTACAGTGCTCAACAGTGGCTGTTCACTAAAGAAATGTGAATTCATTAATTGTCTGTCTCATGACTGCTACAGTACACCTACTTAAAGAAACATTTCACCCACAAATACATTTACTGATAATGTACTCACCCTAAAGCCATTCATGAATCCAATCAGAATTTATATCGACATTCTTATATCAATTGTTCAACTATATATTTTCTGCAGTGAATGGGTGCCGTTCAGACAGCTGATAAAAACATTACAAAAATCCATGAGTAATCCACACCACTCCTGTCCACTCTTTAGATATATATTGCTTTATTTAGTGAAAAAGTAAAAGTCCAGTTCTAAGCAAAACCTGTCACTGGATTTAAAATAAGACAATAGGGGCAGGGGTGCCCAACCTTGCTCCTGGCGATCGACTGTCCTGCAAACACGTCACATGCCTTTGATCAATTGAAACTGATTTGCTGAAAACATGAAAATGGATTGGAAATGTAAACACAACTCATTCTACAATAATAATAACTTTTAAAATACTTTTGTAATGTATACATATTCACATGCCTTTGATTTTCAAGCCATCCTAAAAAACACGTGATTAGTGGCTTCAGGTGCGTTTGATTATAGTTGGAGCTAAACTTTGCAGGACAGTCGATCGCCAGGAGCAGGGTTGGGCAAATAGTGCATGGACCACTGGAAGAAGCATTGTATAAAGTTAAAACACCTTACTGATTTGTTTCTTGTAAACACCAAGTTTAAATGATTGAATTTTGGGGTTGAGCCATGTCTTCAACTGCATGTTTTTGAAAATAAAAAATAATGATTCAGTTGAATAGCTTTATATTTTGGCTGTTATCTCCTTTGATCACAGGCAGGTTCCATCATCCCGAGGTGTTGGGTCTGGTGAAGAGTTTAAATGAGGAGAGAGCTCGCCACATTGCTGCCAAAGGAGATAATGATACAGAGAAGACCACTGACACAAACCCTCAAACCCTAACAACACCATGATCTCCGTTCCTCTCAGGCTATGAAGCTACCTCCACACATCTGGGGCCTATTTCAGAAAGGAGGTTCAAACAACTCGGAGTTTTCACTTAACCTCCTTTGTGAAATAGGCCCCTGTACACAAGAGTGTTTATTTTGTCCAGTTTAGCTGTGTTTTATTTTAATCTTATTTAATTGCACAGAAGCATGGTTTGCGGTTGTTTAAGGTCTGTGTCCTGTTTGTTTGAATGCTCTGCAGGACACAATTTGTATCCACGGTTGCAATTTTGATTTAAAAAAACTAACTTTTTTTTAAACCAAATGGAAATGTGACTGTTTTTAATGTTCAGAAGTCGTTTTTCTTTGTTTTGTATCAGCATTTACTGCCTTCCAGTAATTGATGTTTCAATAAAAATAATATTTGATATCAATTGAAACTTTCTGAACACCTGATAATGGATTGGAAATATAAACATAACTCATTCTGCAGTAATAATAACAAAATACTTTTGTAATGTATACATATTCACTTGAGTTTTGAGTTACAACAGTGCTAGAAAGTAAAGCATTTAGCCACAAAATTAATTTTATAAACAACTCAAAGATCAAAACTGAGCAGCATCTATTGCAAACATTTTTGCAACGACTCTGCCATGCTTTACCCTTTTATTGACAAAGTAAAATTAATGTTTATTTTATGGTTTCTGATTACGGTTCAGTTCACCTTAATTTCATGACTTATGAGCCGGGACTTTGTGACTTTGCAAAAAAAAAAACGTTTAATGACTGACAATATTAATGAACGGCAGCTCAACACAGAATATGAACTTAAAGAAAGATTTCAGCTATAAAATCTTAAAACAACATCTGGGGCCTGTTCCATAAAACAAGTTTACCAAATAAGCCAGGCTTATTTCAGTTAGTCTGACTTATTACCAGTTAATTTGTATTGAAATAAGTCTGACTGTCTGCCATAAGCCTGGCTTATTTGGTAAACTTGTTTTATGGAACAGGCCCCTGCTTATGAAAATTTAATGAAAACTCATTGAACTTGTTATTATTATGTAGGCCTCCATGATTTAATGGGTAACTTTTTTTTCCCAAACGGATTTAGAACAGAATATTTGCATATGATTTGTGCAATAGGTGAAAATATGTATGGAAACAGCTTAAGGGCTTTTTTTGTGTGATACACTAAAACATAGGCGACAATGCGCTTTTTAAAGGATGACTGGAAGCAAATTTAACAAAAAAATACAAATAAATCCGCAAATTCTCTTTTGTCAATAACAAAACAGCGTAAAAACTTAATGGAAACTTGACTAATGACATATCTGAAATAAGGTCTCGTAACCCCTCTTGTAAATATTTTCCCTGTGGGAGGAACGACAGAGCAAGGTAAGTTCACACACTATCAGAGTTCTTGTCCGTCTGTGCTGAGACACAAGCTTATATTGAGATTTTAGCCGTGCCCGATTGATCTGTGGTGAGTAGCTCCAGGTGCCTGGTGTGTGTTGTCAGGGCAACGCTGATTGATCCTCGGGATTCTCCCCACAATCAGCCAAGTTATGTGGGGTAAATGAGTCCGGGTAGGAACCTTAGTATGCTGGCAAAGGTTCCCGCTGCTGTCAGTTAGAGAGAGACACAAAAGTGCTGTCGGTGACAGTAATTTTGTTGAAATGATTTGCATATAACCTACATTTAGCTTTTAACTTGTATTTAGGCATTACATTGTTTTCGTGTGTGATACTGCAGCACTCTGTTTGCTTTTATGATTATCTTGCTCACTCAGTTTATTTGAAAGTAATTTGTCAGGTGACTGTATCTGATGTTTCTGAGAGCATCACGGACATTTGACAAGGCTGTCCAAAATAGAAGGCCTTTTCTTCTGAGAGAACAATAATACAATTCTCTGTGAGTGAAAGCTAAATCTCACAACTAACATCACACTGAGTTGTAACGTGTGCTAGTCCATCATAACAAAACACAGTGCCCTTCAACAGCCAAAGTCTTCATTTAGAGTTATTAAAAACTGACATCTTTTAGTACTTAAAACTGTGTTCACAGGAGGAAGTCAAAATTTTAATATGTGCTTCTGGTGCTCTAATTCCTGTGAGCGGTTTCACGGCACTACAAGCTCACTTGACAATTCTCCTGCCTTGCAGTTCAGTTGTAGAATTTCCATACTATGAGCAACAGAATTCAACAGTGTTAATTGCCTTTGAAATATATTCATGGTACCGCCCTACTTTCAAATGAGCAAAAGAATGGTCTGCAAAATCAGAAATGCATTTGAAAAAGTCTTAAGTGTGTGTTTGTGTGAGGACGGGGGACTGAAAGTAATGTGGACATATTGGTGCATTACAGTAAATAATGCAGTGTGGAGAAACACAACAGCACTCTGTTTGAAGTGTCTGCTATTTTTCAGCAGCTGACAGACTACTCTTTCAGGTCAATGCAAAAAAATGTCTTAAACTAGATCATTGCTAGAACACAATTTACAAAGCACTCAAAGCAATGGCATTGCAATGTATAAAATGCAATCGCAGCACTTTCCTAATTTGCTTTTTCCTTTACAGAGGAAGCAAGAGAGGGAGTTTGCCATCAACATAACATTTGTACTTGTGCTCATAAAGCCGTTTTACTTAGCAGCGCTCTGCAAGTCCATTAAAGCTCTCTGCACAGCCTGCCTGCTGATGAAGAGAGGCAGTTTTAGGACCGGGATCATCCCTGCAGCACCAACTAACACTTACAGCTCACAGAGATGCCTCTTATGATCACTTCACGTTGCTGATTTATTTATATTTTTTTCTTATCTTGATTTACATAAATACTAAAAAGAATGTGTAGACTTCCACACATGGTAACTTATGCTTCCATTCATTTGATTAAAAAAAAAAAAAAAT
>JAUCNO010001819.1:18886809-18905970 GCA_032353835.1 Enteromius viviparus
ATTTAAAATAACTGTTTTCTGTTTTTTCTGTTTTAAAGTATTGTAAAATGCAATTTATTCCTGTGATGGAAAATGTTTTTCAGTTATTACTCCATTGTTTAGTGTCACATGATCAATCAAATTATTATAAACAATTAATTAGTATAACATGTTTGTGCTTCTTTACCACATTGGGGATCCCAGAAAATGTTATGCTTTTTGAGAAATAAAGAGAAGTATTTAAAATAATATTTTATATATACTGTATACAGTTTACTTTTTTTGTGCAAATTGCTAGACTAATACTAAAAAAATACTAAGTAGTTTTTTTCATTTTTATGAAATTAGAAAATATATTATAAGCATTTCGCTTTTGTTTTATAAAGAAAACCTTTATCTAACTCATTGCAAATGCCCTATTCACGGTGCATTTGCCTCCCATGACTAATTTATTCTACATTTGAGAGTGTCCGATAATAGTTATTAAGATAAAAATGAGTAGAACACTGCCCGCCGTTTCATCTCAACACTGTGACTACCATAAAGGGGTGCCGAATTAAAACAGCTTTATCTAGGCTACTATGACTGGAGTCTTCATCTCATTTAAGAGTACATCATTTGACAAAAATACTATTTATATCCTTGGGTGGAAAAATTACTTTAAACATTGGAGTTGTTTTTATCTGATGAACGAGAAGCACTACAAGCTTCAAAGTCTCTCCTTTTTTTAAACTCTGCCAATCGACAGGCACAGGTTACCAAACACCTGAAGCATGTAGGAAGAACTTTTCTTATATGATCATACAACTCTGGTTCCATCTTATCACTTCAAAGCCATTTACTGGAGATGGCTTAAAGTCAAGACCACAATGTCAGATCAAATACGGTTAATGATATTTGGATGTTATGGAGTGCAGCACTTAGCTGATGCATGAAGAATCTGATGTACATTTGCATATGTGTGTATGTGTGTGTGTGCAAACACATGTGAAAGGCCGTAAGGCTTGATGGTGAAGTGTCTGAGAAAAAAGTCAGAGAAAATAAATCCTTGTCCCTCCTCGCTCCCCCCTTCACTCACTTTGTAGCTGAGAGCACCTTTGCAGCCCAGACACTAGATACTCAAGTGTTCTTATGAACCTCAAAGAGAAGGACGTAAAAGGGATTTCGTGAGAGTGAGTGATCGAGAGAGAAAAATAGAAAGAGCTCAAGGTGAACGGCTTGAGAATGCACATGTTGAGTGGCTTAGGCAAAAAGAAAGAAAGAAAGAAAGAAAGAGAGAGGGATGGGGAGGGTTCAGAGAGATCAGCAAAAATATAATAGCGTTGCAGAAGAATGATACAATTCAGGCTTTAGTGGGAGTCTGACAGGAGAGCATGAGCGATAGAGAAAGAAAGAGAGAGAAGGAGCGGATAAAGGGATGGATGTCACTAGCCGTAGGCCAGGTGAAAAGGTGTCAGTCTCTCAAGTTGGACATGTCACTTGGAGTTTGGACATGAATCTTCCAGCTTAGGACAGACCTCTACCTGACAAGCATAGATATACTTACATTAGAAGGGACTGATGTACTGTACACACACACACACACACGCACACACACACACACACACACACAGAATATAGAAACTACACTTACTGTACTGTGTCAAATATCCAATTTTTTTTAAAAAGTGAAGGTGATAGTACAATTTTTTATAGATGTTGAACTCATAAAACACTTCTACCAAATATATAAATATTTACAGTTCTGTATGGCCGTGCTGATATACATGCAAACACTGTGAGATTGCTTTTGTAGAACAGTGCATACGACATTTATACAAATACATAAGGAAAAAGTGTCTCAAATACCATTTTATGTGTGGAACTATTTAAAATATATTTCAGAAGTGTTGAGTCTGTAAACTTTAATGTTTGTAGAACAAGTCACTTTTGCTTATTAAGCAGGGTAAATTTTTGATAAATCAGTAAAAACACCAATAATGTGAAATATTATTATGATTTAAAATAATTGCTGTCTATTTAAATATACTTAATTTCTATGCTGAATTTTCTATTCATTATTCTATTCTTCAGTATCACATGATTGTAAATCATTCTAATATGCTGATAACAGAAAGCCCTGGTGGTCACAAATCCCCAGCCTCCCTCTTCCACCTCCTCTCATGAGTTACCCATCATCTTCTGCTCCTTTGTTGCTGCATCCTGCCAGCCCCTCGGCACACCCTCAGCACACCATCAATGGTGTGTGATCAGCAAGGGTCTGGCGGTCTCCATCGGTGTTGTGGCTGGAGGGTCCCTTGTCTCTGCCTTCATGCTGGGCTCTCTTGTCCCTCCGGCTCTGTCTTGGTCAGTCATCAACCATCCTTGGGACTTCAGTCTTCTGGCTGCACCTTATCTGTCTGGCTCTGTCAGGCTCCTCCTTCCCTCTGGCTCCACCTTGGTGATCAGTCACTCCAGCTCCACCGCGGCCTTTCAGAAGACTCAATCTCCACCCTGGGCTCCTTTTCCACCTGCTCTGCCATTAGTCAGCTCCCTGGAGTTTTTCAGCTCTTCCTTGAACATGGCTCCTTCCTCTGTCAGTTCTACCATGGTTCGCCTTCATGACTGTGGCCTGGTTCCAGCCTGGCTCTTCCTGCTTTAAGTCCTTCCTTTCTTCTTCTTGACTTCTCCCTTCATCTGGTCCAACTTGGCCCCTTCTCCCAGCTGTTCCACACTAGCTGTTCCCTCAGTCATCTCTACCTTGGACTCTGTTTGTCATCCTCCTCCCATTTATCCATCGTCCTCTGGAACCTCTGCCAGAATTGTCTGCCTGCCTTCTGCCAGCCCTAGGTCTTTCATTGTCACCATCCCTCTGCTGTCTCCTTACCCTTTTCTTCTCTGTGGCACAGGGTCGCAGCTTCTGGGTGTTGGTGCCTGTCTTGTTCATTTGAACTAGTTTCACTTTGATTGCCTTAATTCAGTTACCATGTTTTCCAGTGGTGTAAGGTATTTGAGTAAATGGACTTTGTTACCGTATTTAAGTATTTTTTGGCTCCTTTGTACTATAAGCAATTGTAATATAACAAACTTTTACTCTCTACTCGAGAACATTTTTGATTGGATATATATGTACTCTTTACTCCACATTTGAATGGACACGTTACTCATTACATAGTGATTGTACGTGAATCAATCAACAAGTTGGCGTCTTTATCTACCACGGCTAATTTCTACCGCGGAAGAGGCGATATCGCCATCTGAGCAAACTAAGGCTACTCCACATGAATGTGAATCAGCAGCTTGCAAATTCAAGTTGTTTCACATTACTTAGCGACATGGCTGCTTTTTTGAATTTTAATAAAAATACTGCCCACCTCTGAGACTGAGAGGTAAATCAAATCAAAGTCAGTTCTGAATATTATTTTACTTCTTTTTTTTGTAGAGTTGACTGAAAATACCTATATAAATATAAAATACCTAATATATATATATATATATATATATATACAGTATATATATTTTTTTACAGTATATATATATATATATATATATATATATATATATATACAGTATTATAATAAGGAAGTACTGTTTACACTCTTTGTTTTACACTCAAAACATTACACACAAAATTTCACATTTCCAAACCACATAGTTTTTTTATTTCAGCGTATTTCAAGACTTTTAGATGGTTAGAACACACATGTAGAAAAGATATTGGACCCTTGCTGGGGCTGTTTTGGTTTGTGACAGACACATTTGCATCCACTTCCACAGTTTTTTATGTGTAATACGCAGCTGAACGAGTGCTTAGGAGCCATTTTAGTAAATCCTCTTCCACCATCCGGTTTCCGTGCACCCCCTGCATATCAGGAGGAAATGCCTCTCCCTGAGTCTGTCAGTTTAAGGGCTTCTGAAGGGTGTAAATGTTTGGGTGTGTATGTTATCGGGAGCCTAGCATGTGTGCTCGCATGAATGAGATGCATGTTGGTGCAGAGGGAAATTAGTGTTTGGCTTTTAAATGGATGATTACTGAAATTCTGAAAGAAGACTCATTTGTTCTTGTCTCAACATTTCTGCTTCTGATAGAAATGCCACACTAGAGCCACCTGCCTCTTCAGTAACTTCTTAATCAAAAAAAGGAAGAAAAAACCCTGTGGTGTGTGTATGTGTGTGTTTGTGTCTGGCCTCCTGTTTGGCCTTCTGCTGTGTCTTCCCACAGAGATACCAAATGACTGCTGCAGTGTCAGTCCAAAAGTATGTGCATTTGACAAAAAAGATGAAAATCAACCTTGAATGCTGAATGTAATATATCTCCTCTCTTTCCTGTATAACAACTGTAATTTAATTTTCAGCCAGCCACATATATAGATATATTTGTTCAAGTACATTTTAGGATGATTGTAAAATCCTTGCCTGCAGTTGTTCTAAAAAAATATTAGGCAGAAACAGTGGTGGGTTTTTCTCTCTTATCTAATTGTGGAAGTCCACTTCTTATGAAAAAAGTACCTTGGTATTACCAAGTTTTTTTGTATGTGCCAGGAAAACAAGAAGACAAACACACATGACACGTGTCCTCATCAACACTGGGAAATGGAATGATGTAAAATCCCAGAAGGCAAATGAGTTGATTCAAGATTTTCCTATGGAACTTTTCAACTCATGAGTAAAATATTATGGCTGTTATTTAACATTTAGTTATTGCAGATTTGCATCATATTGTGTCATATTTCCTTATGTTGCATTTTTTTCTTTGAGAAATACTAAATTTGTTTTTTGTGAGTGAGATGAATTAATGAAATTTCAAGTTTATTCTAGAACTACAGGAACATGTATAGAAATATCTCTCAACGTTTCAACACGATAGCTGTCAATCAATAAATCAATAATAATTCAATAAAGAATAAATAATTAGTTAACTTATACTTCAAAGGTATGACCACCAGAAAATCTGTTGTCTATAGCAGCCCGATACAATAAACCTAACATGAAAATAAGAAATGCCAAATAGATTTGTGAGGAGCCTATTCAAGGTGTCCTGTCAATTATCATTGCAAGCCTATATGATATAAACAGCCATCATTGCACCGATTCTTCCTGCATTCCTACCCCTCCCTATCTCCTTCATTATTTATGCCATTCCACTTTCACATAGGACAACAATGTGAGTTGAACACTGAGCTTAAACCAATGCTCAGATTTGAGTGTCTATCAAAAGAACAGCAAGCCAAGTTTGTTTACCATTGTTTAAGAGGTCTGATGGGCAGACAAACTTGTGAAACTTGGAAATTTTGTTCTACTCATTGTATACTGGAGATTTTGTAAAATTTTTGTAAAAGTCATACTGAAGATGTGTTAACTATTGAATGATACAACAACAAAGTTCAACCTTTCCAAGGAAGACAGGAGAGTCTGCAAGGTCACAGCCTTTTACCCGGTCCAACCCCACCTACAAAAAGACTTGTGAGTGGCACATTTGTTAAAAGACAAAACCCTCAAATTGTGCTTGTTGGCATATGTGAAGGGGCACTCACATCCTGCAGATTGTGCTTCAAACCCCTGGCGTGGGTGGCAGTTTGAAAGGACGGCCATCTTGGAGTGCCCTACAGTCACGAACAGATGGAGGTGGTGGCATTTTCCGCTAAGCTCCGCCAGCAGCATGTAAGTCTCTGTCATTACTACCACTTTGTCCACCTTGTTCTCTTTCTTCTCTAAAAGCACATCCCTATATTAGCTCGTGGGCCAGCAGTAATCAAATCATAACCGTAAAGAGTTATATCTCTAGCTTGTTAAGTGTGAATTTATGCATAGGAAAGGTGTGGAAAGTTTGGATGTGAAAATATGAAAATTTTTCATTCATTTCAGAAGGAAAGGTGTCCTGGGGAAAACATATTTTCCTAAATGTTGTATCCGGTGTTTCACACACTGATATAGCCTACTGTGATATCTAAGTATGCTATAAACCTTGAGTATGTTGGTACTCCTTGATTTTTTTCTCACGTCGGGAACAATTTAAGATCTGCCACCTTCAAAGTGACTGAGGTTGTCAAACTTCTCGGTTTTCTCACCTCAATAAAATGATTTCCTCTCCTGTATACATTTCATCATAGATTTCATTCATATTTTCTCATTTGGGGTTTGTGTAAGTCATTTTTATTTATTTATTTATTTTGCATGAAGATTGCCTGTCACGCTGCTGAAATCTCTCTTTATCTCAAAGCATAGAGAGAAAGCGCTAGCAGGAGAGAGGTCTCATTAGAGTCAGTTCACACTGTTCATCTGTTGGCTAATCATTAAAAATTGCAAATAATAATAAAGTCATTGTTCTGAAAATGAAACTATTAAAGGTCATTTTGTTTTCTGGTGCCACAGAGACATTGCTGGCCGGGCAGCTCTTATCAGTCCTAGCCACACCAGTTAGTCTCAATGGACCTGAGAGGTTTTTTGAAAATAAGATTCTACCCTGCCAAACGCATGGCTATATTGGGACTGCAGGATGGGACAGAGCTAGATTTTAAGTGCTATTTACTCTGAAAGGAGAGTAAATCCCTCACCATAATGAGCTGTCAAATTCTGGCAGTGGAGTTTTGCTGCAAAGAGTTGTCACACGGTTCATAGGGAGATTCGAGACATGCTCGGTATATATGTGTGTCCGTGGAGGAACATTTACAGCTTTGCTGCGTAAGTAAGCGCATCTCTGTGCAGTGACATGGATAAAGACATTTGAATTAACTCTTGATAAAAACAAAACCAAAAAAATAAGATTACTTTTTTACATTTTCATTTAATTTTACCCCACATCTCCTGTTTGATTATCTTCACAAAGTACATTAACTTCAGAGATTAACCAGGTGCGGAAACAAATAAATAAAGAGAAGGAAAAAGCGGTAAGTGTTACAATGATTTGAATTCCATTTTTTTTCAGCCATCCTCTTTCAGATTGTCATTTGCATTACTTTAATCCTGTGACTTCAGACAGGTCCAGAGAGGCTTTGGAGCATAGCTGAAATTGATATGACCCTCTGAGTCCAAGTCAGAACGCAAAAATCCCATACTCCCACTCTGTCAAGATTTACTAATTAAACTTGTCAGTCAATAGACACAGATGGCATTATATTCATTTTAATGCATGGTTCACCTAAAAATGACAATTCTGTCATTGTTTACTCACCCATGTGTCATTCCAAAAGTCTTTAATTCAACTTTGAAACACAAATTAAGATATTTTTATTGAAACCTGAGAGACTTTACTGAAAACTTGTTCTTTTAAAAATAAACTCCTATTAAGTTAGCAGCTTAAATTAGGCTCATTTATATATAAACACTAATCAGCGCACATATATAGAAAGCATCATATACTGTAAGCAGAAGCCAAATTTGATGTACGCATATCTGTTTAAAGCCTACATTAAACCTGTTCATCTTACAAGACACACTTTTCTCTTTTCAAAACGTAGGTTTAAACCAATCAGTTCATCTTTATTACTTTTAAAATGTCTTTATAAACAAATATTTTTGGATGCACTATCCCCGTTTCGTGGCTGTGACTTTCTACTATATTACAAGGCAAACCGTACTCTTCATTATGATGAGCTGTCATTACATAAAGCTGCAAAACATTGCACTAATTCTGGAGTAAGATAGTTATGATGTTCAATTATATATGGTCAGCGGAACCGGTTTTCAGATTATATAAAATTCTGCTCTTAGCATGCTAATATAATCAGTCATACATGTATATATTACCAACCTTAAACAAACTCTGACCCTCTCTGAAAATGAAAGTAAGAATTTCTCAGTAAATGCCGGTTTAATTTGTCAGCGTGGGTTGGCAGACAATTAAATAATCCCCGCTCGCAAGCAGTAAATTCTAAGTGGTGTTGGGCCAGTAATTGCTGAGCCTTGTAATGACAGTATGGGTGCCGCAGCGGTGCAGCTGATGCATTAAAGCTGAACAGGAGCTTGAAAATAAACCAGTCTTTTGTAATGTTCCCTTCAAAACTGCATATCTGTTACGTCAGGGAGAAATCAGCTCACAACAAGGTGGGGCAAAATGACAAAGCAAGAATCAAAGCAAACTAAGACTGCAGCTACATAGTGCCAATTCCAGCTGTCATGTGTTCTGAAGTGACCATGATTTTCTGGAAATTGAAGCAAGGATCCATCTAATGCAATACACTGTTGAGTGACTGGTTCACTCGAGGACTGCAGGGCTACTTCAGTGAAGCCCGACCATAGTATTTTCAGAGAGAAGAAGAGAGTGGGTTCGGAAACAGATGAACAGATGGAGTACAAGTAACTGCATCAGCTCTTGAGAATTAATTCACTCCAGAACGTATAAAAGTGATTTTATTAAATTGATAAAAATAACAACAGCATCTGACTACGGGAAACCGGAGAACTGAATCATCTCTGATTAAAAAGAAAAATGAAAACTGCCAACTATGACTTCCTTCATCGTTCAACCAGCCATTTTGGTAACCGCTATGGCACGTCCTCAAAGACTGCAAAACAAGATATAAACAGCTTATAGTACATCCATTGACAATTCTCATTTTACTGGTACAACTCAATAAACACTGATTGATGGATACTAAATTTAGCACGCCATTGTTGGTATTCAAAGAGAGCTGCAATCTGCAGTTATTGATCATATGAGCATTTGGCCTCTTTCTGACACTCATCTTGCTAAACCGGTGCAGATAAGGTCAAGGACACATCAAGTGTGTGCTTTTAATGCATAAAACTGCAATACAAAGAAATGGATTCTGCATTTTATGGTCAGTAATCACTGATCTGGGACCGGCTTTGAAGCTGCAATGGTTTGCACATGATTTAATCGTGGACAGTTCACAGTAATGTGATTACACCACATCATCTTAACACCACTTGATGATGTTAAACCAGCTTGAAATATTTGTGTTCATTTTACACGAACAGATGACATTGAGTAAACATGATTTAAATACTTATTTTTAACTTTTATTTTACTTTAATTAACCATGCTATCTTAAATGTAATCCTTGATGTTGAGCCGATATGTTTAAATTACTTTTAATGTATCCCATTTAGTCAAGTTACATGTTATAAAAGATATATGTTATAAAATAATGGATATCACCCGTTTTTTCCCCATACTTCAATGATGACTACAGAAGCAGCAAATATGTGATAAATCCTTTTTACTTGGAAACAGCTTAAGCAGGTGTCACACTTACAAAAAACATTTCAAACACTTAAAACACATTAAGCCTAAATTTTTGACAATTTATATATAAAACAAGATCTCCCGGACCTTTGCCGGCCTCTTCATACGCCTCAGCCAGATCAACTACCGGAAAATGGACCATCTCGACACTCCGACAAGCCCTAGCAGCAGCACACATCCCCATCCCAAGCATCTAAACAAGACCTTCTCAACCTCCTTGAAACCTCTGTTTCCTTCCCTGCTGTCCCCTCTACCAGTCATTCACCTTTTCCTCCCCCCAGGACAGCCCTCAACCCAGCTCTTCCTTCCTTCCCCTCCATTTTACATTCCTGCTTTTCTCTTTCCTCTGCCTCCTATTTTCCACCTCCACCCAACCTCCGAACCCACCCCCATCCCTCCTGCTTTAAGAAATCAAATTTTAGCAGGTAATACATAGATCTTTTTCAACCCTTTCCCCCTTTTTCCCTAGCCCTGCAGATCGCTAGGTGGATGGTGACGAATTTACACTTACCCTTAAACAGTCTCACTCAAATCCTTTCTGTGCACGCACTTTCCCCGAATTCACCATTGCATTCTCCCGTTTCACCGGAACCATTTGTTCAGTCTATCCTCGGGGGTGGGGTGGGGGGGGGGGGATCTATTTGGCATCCAAATTTTATTTTGCCGTTTGCCTAACCTTTGGATGCAAAAGCAGTACCGAAATATTCAACATGCTCTCTGAAGCCATCTGCTGGATTCTCACAAATAACATCAAGTTCAGCACCTCATCCACCTCCTCGATGACTTCCTGTTCATCGCCCCTTCTCCTGCCCCCTCCGGCTGCAGAAGTCTTGGGTGTTTTTTCCGACCTAGGTATCCCCATAGCCCTGTTTCCCTTCCCACCCCCTGCCTTCATGAACTCCAACTCTGGATTTCTTTTCTCTCCCATAGGTACGGCCATTCATTTTTCTAGAATGAAATCCTCTCTTCCCCAGTAGACATCCAGCTGTTTACCGATGCAGCCCCTCTATTGGTTTCGGCTGATTCTATCGTAATAGATAGTTCGCCGCCCCTTGGCCTTCCCAATTCACTGATCTGCCAGCCCATCTAGCCTCCTCAGCCTTTTTTGAAATCTACTCCATTGTTGTTGCAGCCGCCCTCTGGGGGAAAGAATGGTAACCTCATGTATTGTCTTTCATTGTGATAACGAGGCGTCAGTCCAGTGCATTTACAAACACTGGTCCCATTCCCCTGCTATCACGCCGTTATTTAGGTGTTTAGTCTGGATTTCAGCCCAAGATAAATTCTTACTCACTGCTAAACATATTCCAGGAAAAGAGAATACTATCCCTGATGCCCTCTCTCGTTTTCTCTTTCAAAGACTCAGAATGCTAGCCCCAGATGCTGACCCACTGCGGACCCCAGTGCCTCCTTATTCGCAGTTAATATTCCTGTAACTCACCCACTAAGACCTCTCCTCGTAGAATCCCTTAACTCCATCCTTCAGGCAGTGGCTCCCCATACTCTCCAATCCTACATAACAGCTTGGAGAGCCTTTAAATCTTTTCACCTCAACTATAAATTCCTTTTCCCCCGATTTTTCACTGCTCATCGTTACATAAATTGTTTCCTACCTGAATTCCCAAAGAAACCTCCAAGCAGACTCTATCAAAGGTTATCTAAGTCGACTTTAGTTTTTCAGTTTATCCGGTTCCGCCATCTCTAATGTTCAAACCTTCCTTCTGCTTAAAGTGATTCAAAAGGAAATCCTGCCCCGTCCAGACCCAAGACTTCCCATTTCCCTCGAAATCCTATCCAGGTCTATAGCTACCCTCTGCAGAGCATATTCATCCCCCCGTTGGTCCTCAGAAACCTGTAGAAATTAAATCTGCTCGGATCCTTCATCCATTAGGAGAGCCATGGAAACCCTTGCATGCCCTTCCACAGCTCCCCATCCAGCCGCCCCTGAGCCTCCCTACCCCCAAGCATCGAGGTATCCTCAATCCAGTCTATTTCCAATCTTCCCCACAGTAACACCCTGGCATTCCTTTCCTCACCCTAACCATTCTACATAAGATCTCCCTTCATCAAAGCCGTGTTTTCCCTCCCTCTTGCCTCCGCTGAGGCTGTTTTTCCCTCCCTCCCGCCTCTGGGGTGTGCAGAGATCGAGCCGGACGCCGAGCTCAGCCCTCGCTAGGGTTCAATTCATTAGGGCTCGGTGTTAGCCGACCTTCTGGCTCGCTCTCTGGACAGCACGCCAAATACGCTTAAATTTTTATCATAAGGAAACGCAAACTCGTGAAATGTGTACAGAAATGTTTTCCTTTACAATGCAAAATGAAACAAACAGGTTCACATTCCGACATGTACAACCCGTTAATAATAATAAAAGAAAAACTTGAAGTGTGATTGCTTTTAATGCATTTCACAAGAAGAAAGTAACATCTAAGGTAAAATAAGGGGTTATCACGATGCAGTGAATGGCTGGTCCATTGGAAAGCATGATCTCGTTGTGAGGTTCCTGAGGGGCGCAAGGAGATTAAACCCTCCAAGATTGCCCCTGATTCCCTCCTGGGACCTCTAGCAGGTGCTAGTGCTAGCAGGCCTTCGGAAAGGTCCCTTTGAGCCGCTGGTCTCTCTTAAGACAGCGCTTCTTCCAAGCATTTTCGGTAAGCGAAGAGTGCCATGTATTTAGGCCGGCCTACTCTCAAGTGGTCTTGAGACCCTGTCCTGGATACGTGCCAAAGGTTTCCACCACGCCCTCCAGGGACCAGGTGGTAAACCAGCAAGCACTCCCCTCGGAGGAGGCGGATCCAGCCTTGGCATTGCTGTGTCCCGTCAGAGCCTTGTGCTTGTATGTGGACCGCACCCAGACCTCCAGAAGCTCTAAGCAGCTCTTTGTCTGTTATGGAGTTCAGCAGAAAGGGAAGGCTGTCTCCAAGCATAGGTTGGCCCACTGGATAGTGGATCCCATCGTCCTGGTGTACCAGGCCCAAGACGAGTCGTATCCCCTGGGCATGAGAGCTCACTCCACTAGGGGTGTAGCGTCCTCCCATGCGGGGCCACGCTGGCAGATATTTGTCGAGCTGTGGGCTGGGGAACAACAAATACCTTTGCAAAACAGTTAGGTCAGACTGCTTGGTGTCCTGCTTGCTGCGCCATTCCCCCTCACCCGGGGATGCGAGCGCCTATACTCTTCCAGTCTTGTCTCCTTTTTTGCGGACTCTGGTCGTGCATCCTCCAAGCACCAACGGCAGTCAGACTGGGGTGGAGCAGTCTGACGCTACGCCCAGTATCAGGTGATTGCATTGCCCAGAACGTCAGCCCCTGTACTGGGATTTGTGGCCGCTCGTATGATTCCCCATGGGTAATCTCTTGCGATGGTGACTCCATGATAAAGTTTACCAACTCGTGTCTTCCCTCGGCCTGTCTCTGCTGTCTAGTGCTTTCCCCCTGCGGGTGGAACCAGACCCAGAGGCTTATTCATATGCGTACTTACCTCCCTGCGGGCAGAGTTTGGTCTCTGTAGCACCCTTCCACTGAAGGCTCGCTTCCCCCTCGTTCCGCCAAACTGTAACAACAAAAAGGAGGATCTGAAGCAATCCTTGTGAAGGTCGAAATCCATTCTCTAGAGTTTCAAATACTCTCTAGCTCAGGAACAAACAGTTTAGCCCACACCAGTATCAAAGTACTCACCTATGGTCCCAGCGGGTATTGTGGTAAGCGAACTTGAAATGGGGGGGTTGGCAATGTTACAACCTTGCGCAGCAGTTGTTGGCACGCTAACGCCTGTTTCACAGATACTCCGTATGCAGTGCGTTTGCGTTGCGTTTTTTTTTTTCTGCACCCATGTTAATGGATCAGAGCGTTCACACTGCACGCGGTTGCTGTCTGGCAGTGCCTCGCAGATGCTTTTTTTTCCTACAAACATTACTTTTTATATCGTTGGAGGAAGAGGGGGAGTTTAATAGCATCAGCCAATCATTCTGAAGTTTTTCATGTGCCGGTCACTGTCAAGATGAAGTTCTGAGACAAGGAGGTGATATGCTCCAAGTTGTTTTCTCCGCTGGTTAAGTGGGTGAACCCACACTCGTCTCCTCTTTCTCTGTAATCTTCGTAACTACATATAGAATGCGTCAATCTTTCTCTTGTCAACAACACGCACTACATGCAAAATAAAAAGAGTTATATAATGCTAATAAACCTGTCTCAAGACATCTAAGCATTCACTTTTACAAAACACAGAATGGGAAACTATTGTTGTATTGTTGTATTTTGCATAAAATCGAGGATTGAACCGGCGTCAGCGTAGCGCACCGCAAATGTGTCCTGTGTAAAGGCACAATGACCGCTTTCTGCTTCTGCATACGTAACGCACATGGACTGCATACGCACTGCATACGGAGTATGTGTGAAACAGGCATAATGTCTGTCCAGTGCTGTTGGTTGTGACGGGGTTCTTGGCTGTGGCGCTTTCCATATGGACCACAGTCTGTAGTAACGACATAACTCGTAGTGACTGACAGACAGGGAACGTCTTGGTTACGTACTGTAACCCTCGTTCCCTAATGGAGGGAACGGAGACGTTATCCCCCATCACTGGGGGCCCAGGGACCTGGCTTTCGGCTCCTCAGCAACATCTGCTGAGACATTGAATGCACCTGCTGCCGCGAATAATTTTGTCCACTATTCTTAATGATTTGTATAATTTTCTTTATAGTTTTACCAGATGGTAAAGTTTCTGGTAAAGTGTTTTATACAGTGTGTTGCATAAAAAGAATTCATTGCTTCCTAAGTTCTGTAAGTTTTTAAATTAGTAAGGATTAATAATTTCATGTTCTTTATTTGTCAAAACTAGACATTAGACCAAATAAAAATGAACAACAGTAAAGGCTTTGATTATTTTTTTTTAAATAAAATGTTTGCTTTGCACTAAATGTGCACAATAAATTATGATTATTAAACTCCTCATTAGCTTTATTTTGTCACTAGACATACTAATAGGCTTATGTGTGCTTCATTCAACACAAACCAAATACCCTTTAAATAGATATAATGCATTGTCTTTCAAATAACCTATTTATACAATTTAAGACAAATAAAATACTTAAAAACACCAATAACCATTTAATTGCACTCCTATAATTATAGTCAAGCTATTAATTAATAAACAAAAATATTACAAATATTATGTAAGTTATTACAGTCATAACAGTGCGATTGAAGTGATTGAAACATACTTTTAAAATGAAAACCTTATGTTAAACCAACGAGTGAGACTTTTAAGTCAGTTTAACAGTTTAACACAATCATGTTTAAATAAAAATAGCCACAATAACATTAATTCAACATAAATTGTTTAGGTAAAGTGAACAGAACTGCAAAATATTTTTTGAGTGTAATTCTGTGGTTAGAGAGAGAAACACTTCCCGTGTGTTTGACCTTCAAACTGGGAACCTCTTTAGGGAGATAAGCAAATGCAAAGTCAGGTTAGTAAAATATGCGTTTTCCCCTGTTACATTACACATAAATAAAGATGGCTCTCTTTTACAGAAAAGGAAGATAGTAGCTTGATTAAAGAAATACAAAAGTATAACAAAATGTATTGTTGTGAATGAAAGGATAAAAAAGCAATTGATCACATCTAACAATAAAAATGTAATGTATTTTGGGATTAGCATCTAACATCTTACTTAGCGGTTTCTAGGTGAGTAAAAGGACACTGTAGAAAGGCCTTCAGTGTCTAAGAATTTGATCACTGTTTCCTTTTAAATTTGCTTCTTAAATTGATGCTCTAGTAACTTATGCTTGGCACGTATGGAACATTGATCTATAAACATATTGCTATCACCTCACTCAATTGTTAATGCATTAGTGCTTCATAATTTCCCCATTATCTAGAGTTTACAAAATTATGGCATTCATTAATCAAAACAGTTGCAGTGCATGTAATTTTTGGTGTTTTCCCCTCACTATCATGCCTACATAAAGCTAAGAGACAGCTCTTCGATTATGGTAAGCGTGTATTTAAAAATGTATTGTCTATCTTTGTGTTTTTCAGTCTTAGTCTCTCTCACTTAGTTGGATAGTCACGCTCAGGTGTTCTCCCACGAGAGATTTATGTAGCATCAGTCATAATCCTTATTATGCATCATGTATGCACACAAACTCATAAACAAGCATCAGAGATGAAGCTAGCAATAAATATATGGTTTTATACCAGCCTACCCAAACAGGTTAAGGATAATGAAAGTGATACTACCGACATGGCTTTTTTAATTCACGCTAAAGTGCTGCTTAAATCATAAAGAAAAACCTTTTAATTTACTGGAATGTGATCCATTATTCATTTACAATAAATGCTTGCATTAAAAATTAAATTAAACTTTTTGTTGGAGTCCAGAAAATAGAGTAAAAACTACAAGTGGAATCATGTTGTATTTCAATTTTCAAACATTTTATGAAAGAATTTCTGGAAACAAAGAATTCAGTTTATTTGTCTCCAGCTTGCAATCATTTAACAATCCACTGTTAGGATGATTATGCACACATGATATTATATCCCCTTCTTTGCTGTTGGTAGCAGCTGAAAGATGGCCCTTTGACTTTGCATGTGAATGAAACACAGAATAAGTGAGTTTACAAATGCTAATCAGATAAATTAGTGTAAAATGGCTTTGCTTGAAAATGATATAAAAAAAAAAAACATATGGCAATCTCAAAAGTTGCTCACCTTTGGAAGTAACTGGACTAAAAAAGCTCTACTGAAATACTTGACATGACAAAATGTTTAATTGAACGTGTATTTCCTTTTTTTTAATTATATCTAAAATGCTATCACATTTCCAAAATGGATAAACATCTTGTCTAGCATGTTTGATTTACACTCAAATATTGCTCTCTGTCAATTCTAAGATTCTCACACACACACACACACACACACACACACAAAGAAATGCATATATACACTATATTTGTCATGCTGGTGTACTGGCAAGACACGGAGAGAGTTGTCATAGTAATTTAACATCTTTTAATATAAAAGAAACACGGAGAATAAGGTTACACACAGCTGTACACAGATGAGAACGGACAAGAACTGAAAGACAGAAACCAACTTATAAAGAGCAACTCAACTCTCCTATGATAAATATTTGTTGCACAAATAGGTGAGGTGATGATCACTGATTGAAAGCTGTCGCTCTGGCAGCGTTGCGGGGGAAACCATGAAACACTGTATTTTTGCACTGCTCACTTCAGTGTTTGAAGTACCTGTCATAGAAAAAAGGTCACGTGGTGTCATGAATAATTATGAGGCAGTGCCTTCAACAGGAAACAGCTACTGTATGGTATTCATGAGTATGCAGTCTCATGAATAACTATAAGATACCGCCGACGTTTGTTTTTTCGCAGTATATGTTGTCATTGATAATTTCAACTGCAGAGGACAAAAATAGTCCCAAAAAATAGACAAACGATTTCCATTTAAAATAATTAAATAGTTATTACAATTAACACAGTCTTCTTTAACATGCAACATTATTATTATTATTATAATTATTACTGTTATTATTATTTATCCAACTCCTAAAGACTTTCATTGAATGTGTATTTTTTTTTTATAAGTGCATTGATATTTTTTCGTTGCTTCTTTTCACAAACTGATGGATGATTCAAACTTTTACGTTTCTTTCTTTCTTTCTTTCTTTCTTTCTTACAGTTATAATAACTGTAACACTCTCATGTTCCCTATGCTTATGTTTTGATGTCAACCGTCATGCCAGAGTTTATTTTGACCTTGTCCCACGTGCTTCTGTGCTTTTGTTTTCATATCGTTCTCCCATGTGCTTGTATATTTGTATCCCCGCCCCTCTCATTAAGTCTCATCAGTATTGATCTGTTAGCAGCAGTGTCATGTCAGCTTTTTTGTGTTTGTTCTGATTAGTTCTTGTATTTAAATTATGCCTTGGGTTTTGTTTAGTATCTGTCATTAAAGTAGCTATTATAGTTTAGCTATTATATTACTTCAAGTTGTAAATGAAGAAAAGACATGTTATTTTCATATATATCTTTTATGGATTTATTTTTAGTTAACTATTATTTGCCTTGAACTGACAGCAGCGTGAGAGCCTTAACTAACATTGAACCCAGAACTTTCCAGGTGGAAACAGTCTGAGAGAGACCACATGGGCTGTAATAGCTGGCCCTGAGCTATGATCAGACCTCATATTTTTAACCGCTTCCTGGCATTAATGCTTTTATCCTGTAGTTTTCATGTCAAATGAATCCCATACCTGCAAAAAAGACTGCAGGTCCAAGTTTCAGCGACTCTAATCGCACCTTACACGACCAGCTTTGAGCTACGGCCAGCATCACATGCTTGTGGTCAAAGCCCAGTGCTGGGCTGTTTTTTATCTCATTATGGCCTTCAGGCAGTATGAGCAACTTGTTTACAAGAGGCTATTTTGTGGATGTGGCAAGTGATTTGCATGTGCTTATGAATAACTACGCTGAAAAAGGTATGATTCTTTAGCTTTCTACCATCGCACTCAAGCATTAGATCACACCCATTTTCATTTGACTGCCACATACATCTTGCTCTACAAATTGCATCTCAAAGCCAAATCACAGATGGGTGGCCAAATTAATTTTGGGAAATTACATTTCATATGTAGATTGCACCCAATTTAATGACTGGATTACATTTTGTGTGTGCGTGTGTGTACATGCCTATTGGATGAGGGGATTTGGATGCTTGCTGTCTGTCTGTGTGGGTGGGTCTTGGTGGGTGGAGGTTATAAATGAAAGGTTTCTCATAATGCACAGCATGCTGCCACACACCAATATGCAGCCTGTGTGTGCCATTCTCGCTTGAATGTATAAGCCTGTGCCCAATGGCCTGAGGCTTGCCTCCCTTCCCATGGAAGCAGTTCAGGCTAAATAACTCAGAACAGCACCTTCCACTCTACCCCTAAACACTCCAATTTTCTGCCTCTTATGACACAGATGCAAGCTATACTTTTGGCCTGCAAGCACAGCAATCTGCGGGAGAGCAATGATGCCAGACAGACAGTCTGAGAGAAAGAAAGGGAGGGATGGGAAGAGAGAGTGAGCACAGAGGAGGCCATGAAGAGTAATGAAACAACAGCAGATAAAAAAGGAAGATGAAGAAAATGTGGAAGTGAGGGAATGGGATAAAAGAAGGATATGGATAGCCACTTCTGACCCAAAAAAAAAGGCAGAATATAACAGCAAGAGAATCTTGCATAGGATATTCACATATTGCCTGAGAGAATAGTTTGAAGGACAAAGATGTTAAGAACTATGGAATCCTGAGGATTGACAGGAACATTGTCAGGACCACTGGCCATTATCCTATGTGTAAAATCTGCTTGGTACGGTCACAGCTATGTTGAATGAAACGCACAAAGAAAATTATGAACAATTTATATAATCTTTAATAATCCACTGACACAATCTAAATGACACAATCAGACATGGGGGAAAACTGGGTCACACAGAGCACATGAGGAAGACATAGCAAACAGTCCGTGGGGTGTGAATGGTACGGGGACAAACTGCAGTCATTAATGGTGTTTATGGGGCCCTGCATATAACATGCGGTATTGTAGCCACAAATTAAATTCACCATGTTGTATTAATTACTCTCCTCATTTTTAGTATAATCATTGTAAGATTTAATTAGTTTGTTTTCATGTTATAGGTAAATTGCGGCCATGTCAAACAAATTTGTTCCCACATTTTAATTAAAACTGAACAAATTAGCATTGTTGAAAAACAGTATTTTTTTAGTGAACATCCTTTAAATGTGAAGTCCCACTCTCTCACGCTCAGTAAACACAGAAAGACTGAAGTAAAAGTAAAGTTAGTGTTTATTTTGTGATAACATCAATTCTTTTCTTCCACAGGTAATATGCAGGTAAGTATTTCAACAGGTATAGGTAATCATCACAGGTAAGTGACAACATGGGTCTTTGGAAACGTTCAGGTAAGGA
>JAUCNO010001819.1:18906606-18919773 GCA_032353835.1 Enteromius viviparus
GATTGAGGTGCTAATAACTAATAGAATAGGGTCGGAACCAAAGTTTACAGGACTGCGTTATCTGGATTCTGCTAAAGTGGTGGACTTCTGACTGGTTGCCGCCGAACCGTGTCATAGCTCATTACCATAAAGTTGACTTGATTTCAACTCTCCTCGACACTCTCGCCGTCCAAGACGCGCCGCGCCGCTGCTTGCCGCCTCTCGCCGCCGGCTCACATTGAAAATGAATGACTTCCGGCCACTTTGACGCTCTCGCCGCCGGCGCTGTGAACGCACGTTTACATTTCTTTAGATCCCTTGAGACAAACAGTAAATCATTATCATGTTATGTATGCATGGATATATTTAAATGAGCACAAACTCCAATTCAATTCAAATTCCCAGTAACTTTATTTTATGATATTAATTGGACTTGTTTTAGTTTTAGAAGTTAAAATGAAGGGTAACATTTAGATTTAGGTTTGTGATGGACTGGCCATCCATCATTGGCCATAAATTAGTTGATTTAGATATTGAACAGCAACATATATTTAATTGATCAAAGGTGCATTAAAAAAGAGATTTTGTGTACAAAAATAGGGACATTTGAAGAGCTCTTGAGCATGTATTGCCTCTGTAAAGCCTAAAGGATCAAGAGTCTCTAAACAATAATCTACAGCATTATTTTTATTATCAAATTGAAAACCGCATTTTAATTCCAGCAGTGCCATCCAGCAGTTGCTATATTTTCTGCACTGTGACAGCAGGAAAATAATATTGCATCACAAAAATGTGATTGCTTACCTCTGTGTATTCTGTCTTTCTCAGGGATTCTTTTTTCCAAATATAGTTGATGTTCACATAAGTCAGAGTTTGTTGAATTTCATAAGGACACGTAATAAATACATTAAACACAATATGTATTGCTTTTTACAGTTATTCAAAAAACATCCAATCTCTCCACTTGTGTTAAGTAGAGTGACATATAAAACAATAGAGGAAGTGCTTAGCTCAAACAGCAGAGAAGCGTAGTAATCCCATCCTCCCCACTGAAGGGTATGGCGCTTACTTTCGTAGCAGCAGAGAGCTCCATCCACCAATCCTCTCTTTCTCTCAGGCACCAGTGCTTCATATAGTCTGTGTGCTCTGGACCACATGCAGGGCAACCTGTCAATACTATCAGCACTGGCAGATTCTGCCTGTAGACCAGTCAAAGGCTGAGTCTGGCTGACTGGGAGCGGGAGAGAAGCTAGGTTGCCTGCTACCGCCAGGCTAATATCGACTTGGCGGAGTAGTATGGAGGAAATGAGGAGAATTGGACATGTTAAAGTTGAAAAGTTTAAGAGAAAACTTTTGCCTAAGCACACTATACAATACCCTATTTGGTGGATTTATCATATAAATTACAATTCAGCAAGCGTATCAGTTGCGGATATGTTTCCCCAAAAGAGTGAATGCATTTGTTTATATATTTAAATGAGTACCAAAAGCAGTTTGAAATGGATTTGTTGTTGTTGACATTTTTGTTTTCTGTTAACCTCAATGTATACTCAGGCTTCAGGAGGAAGCTATTGAAATGCATTGCCTGGTCTTTACGTCCAAGAATGCAAAATGATCTCCATTAGCATTCACCCTCAGAAACTAATTGGCTAATTAATGCCAATCCAACCCGTTTTGCATGTTGCAACTTCATGTGCAAAACACTCGTCAGATTCTGACATGGCATTTAGTGACTGAGTTTAGTTGAGCCTTTTCAAGTGCCCTCACCTCTTCTGGCCAGCTGAATTGCATTCAGACTAATTTCTAATTGGGTGACTTGTAATAGCATTATTTTGCCTTCCAGGGGTGAAGGTAACTAATAATTATTCCAGAGTTATTTTAAAATGTACATTTAGTATTAATACATTTTAAAACTACCTGAACTGCTCTTGCTGGCTGTATTCAGCCCTTTTTTACTCTTTCTATGTGCAGACAGAGATATTTGGGCTTATTTTCCCAAGCCTCCTTAAAAAGCCTCACTGCTATCCTCTGTACACTAATAGGCCCCTTCCTGGTTCCTTCTGAAGCCATTTTGTCCAGATGAGACAAAGCTTTAGCAGTCTTTTTGTTTGTTCACTTGGATTTCTCTGACACATCCACATAGAAATAACAGGAAAAAAATAAAAAGAAGAAAAGGGGGGACAAAACAATTCAACATTGTAGTTCAGATGTGAACATTTAAGGACACTCATTCTTCCCTGACCTTCTCCTGCCACCATGCAAAAACAAATTAAGCTTCAGTTGTCTGTGAGAGTTGTGTATTGATTTTTGCCCAATCCTCTGTGGGACCTTAAAGTTGTGAAGCAATGAAGTGAAAAGCTTTGCTCAGACAAAGTAAAAATCTTCTCTTCACAAAATAAATGAATCAACTATTTGGGATCATGCGTAGTGTCTTCCAGTGTTTGCATTTAAGTTGTGACAATATTAAAAACTATGGACATTTATACAGAGTTATAAAGGTTTCATAAAGTGCATGGACAGTTTGATAAAGTTTAATGTGGTTTCAGTAGTCTCAATCGCAGACAGCACACCCACGGACCACCCACAGTCTCTGACCGCCTGATGCATATTGCGCATAAAAATGACAAGCGCTGTCTAAAATCACCAAATGGAATCTGAACGGCTGGTGCTATTTATGCCGGTGTGCACCAGTCAGCCACAAAATAAAGTTAGCAAAAACATGCTTTATACGAGAGCATGTTTGAGAAAATAATAGTCCTTGGAAATTTGCTACAGTATAGTGCTGATTCTTTGAAAGTTTTTTTGGTGTCGCGTACTGTAATAACGTAATAAACGTACAACTATGTACATGTTCTGTGTCACAATCTGTTCCTGTCCTGTCTCGTGCTCCCCCCTGTCTTTATGTATTTTTGGTTTAGTCCTGTCTGTATGGTTTTTACCCTTTTGCTTTGATTGTCTCACCTGTGTTTGTACCAGCTGTTCTCACTTTTAATCTAATTTGTATCCAGTTAAATACCCATGTCTTTCCTGTGTAATTCAAGTCTTGTTAATGTCGTGACGTCGTTGATATCTGTGAATGTGTTTCCTTGCGTGTGCTTTTGATGCTGCCCCGTCAGCTTTTATTTTCTTTGTTTTGGTGTTTTTGTATTAAATTCTTTTTGCAGTTATTACGTTGCGTCTGCGCTCTTTTTTACACTCACGGCAGCGAGCGATTGTGACAGAACAAGACTTCAAAAATAGAGAATGGCCAAACGCGCACATTCTTGTAGGAAGCCGACTCGCAATTAGGCGCGGTCCGCCACCCACAGCTGCATGGATGGCCGTGTAGGGATTCCCCGTTCCCGTGGGGGTTTCCTCCAACCCTCTCATACGAGGAATCAATGGCGGTTTTGGCGAGATGCCGCCACGCTCTCCGGTTGGCGGCTGAGGAGATGGATGAGGAGCCTGTTCCAGTTCCAGTGCCCGACCCAGTCCAGGTAAATCCAGAGCCTGCTCCAGTTCCAGTGTCTGTTCCAGTCTGGGTGATTCCAGAGCCTGTTCCAGTGCCTGTTCCAGTCCGGGTAGTTCCAGAGCCTGTTCTAGTTCCAGTGCCCGATCCAGTCCGGGGAAATCCAGAGCCTGCTCCAGTTCCAGTGTCTGTTGCAGTCCGGGTGATTCCAGAGCCTGTTCCGGTTCCAGTGCTTGTTCCAGTCCGGGTAGTTCCAGAGCCAGTTCCAGTGCCCGATCCAGTCCGGGGAAATCCAGAGCCTGCTCCAGTTCCAGTGTCTGTTACAGTCCGTGTGATTCCAAAGCCTGTTCCAGTTCCAGTGTCTGTTCCAGTCTGGGTGATTCCAGAGCCTGTTCCAGTTCCAGTGCCTGTTCCAGTCCGGGTAGTTCCAGAGCCTGTTCCAGTTCCAGTGCCCGATCCAGTCCGGGGAAATCCAGAGCCTGCTCCAGTTCCAGTGTCTGTTCCAGTCCGGGGAAATCCAGAGCCTGCTCCAGTTCCAGTGTCTGTTCCAGTCCGGGTGATTCCAGAGCCTGTTCCAGTTCCAGTGCCTGATCCAGTCCGGGTCGTTCCAGAGCCTGCTCCAGTTCCAGTGCCTGTTCTAGTCTGGGTGATTCCAGAACCTGCTCCAGTTCCAGTGTCTGTTCCAGTCCGGGTGTTTTCAGAGCCTGTTCCAGTTCTAGTGCCTGTTCCAGTCCGGGCAGTTCTAGAGCATGTAGCAGCGGACCTGCTGCATTGGCCTGATCCTCCAGAGGCCGTAGCGGATGACCTGCTGCATTGGCCTGACCCTCCCGAGGCCGTAGCGGATGACCTGCTGCAGTGGCCTGACCCTCCCGAGGCCGTAGCGGATGACCTGCTGCAATGGCCTGATGGCTGCTCTGTCAAAGGGACCTCTCAGACCTGCTGCAATGGCTTAACCCTCCGGAGACCGTGGCGGATGACCTACTGCAGTGGCCCGATTCTCCAGAGGCCGTAGCGGATGACCTGCTGCAGTGGCCCGATTCTCCAGAGGCCGTAGCGGATGATCTGGGGGGGGGGGGTTCAGTAAGGGAGGGTCCTGGGAGGGGATGGGCTGGGAGGGGTTTTGTAAGGATTTTTTGGGAACCACTTCGGCCGGTGCCCCAAGTTACCATCCAGTTTGTGTGGCCGGTAAAGGCACCCGATCCAGTGCCTGTAATGACTTTTAAGACTATGTGGTCTGCCAGGGCATGTGATTCGCCCTGGAGGCAGGTGGCACACAGGCCCCCTTGATCCTGACTCCAGAGCGCCCAACCCCCCCTCCCCAGTGATGTATCTACGACGCAGGTGCGCCTTTCCAGGAGGGGGGTATAATGTCACAATCTGTTCCTGTCCTGTCTCGTGCTCCCCCCTGTATTTTTGGTTTAGTCCTGTCTGTTGGTTTTTCTCATTTGCTTTGATTGTCTCACCTGTGTTTGTACCAGCTGTCCTCACTTTTAGTCAAATTTTTATCCAGTTAAATACCCATGTCTTTCCTTTGTCTTGTTAATGTCGTGACGTCGTTGATGTATGTATCTAAAGCCCTATTCAGACAGGACTAGTTTAACAGGGGGTTGTGGTGGAAAAATTCATATCGATTCATAAAGATGATTTTTGTATGCTTATGTGATAAACTGTACTTTTGGGGAAAACAACAGGTGTTAAAGATTCCTCTATAAGGGGGCCTCAATGCCGTGACTGAGGATTGAGGGCCCCTTCGCGTGACAAGAATGACCTAGGGGTCAAGAGATGCCTAAACTATAGGTCTAGGATGTGTCTAGAAGAGATGATCTATAGAAGTGATTTTCTGTCTTCCCTTACATGAAAAACGCCAGCTGTTTTTAGTTTATAACCTGGAGTGTGCAAAGAGATATAAAGTGGAGCTGATGTCTCTCTCCTTTTTCACATTCATGAAGGGAAAACAGTAGCAAAACTCTTAAAAAATCTTATCTTAAAATATCTTTAAAAAGTAGCTGATACATATATGCATTCAAATGTTGGCATTGTGGCTGGCGTTGTTCATTGGTGAGGCATCGACCAATAAAATGACTTCATTCTCACCCCAGCCCCGCCCCCGTGCTCTCAAGTTTGCATTTACAAGTGCACAAGTGAGTTTTGCTACAGAAATATTGCAAAAAGAGTAGCAAAAGTCAGAGCGCTGGGATTTGAAGTTGTACTGCCTGATCTGGCCTTACACTGTAAAGGCATGTGAGCCTGAGCTAGCGGCTGGGGCGAATGACAGCCAGCACAGCGAACCCTTGAATAGAAATAAATGATTGTAGCCTGTGTTCACTGTAAGAGCGTGTAACAGCCAGCACAGCGAACTGACACAGCTCTTGAGCCTAAGCTCGCGGTTTGGGAGTGTAGTGGCCAAACACAGTGAACTAACAAGTTAACTTTTTAAGCAGAGAGAATCCTGGCATGCAATCCAAAAAACTCTGACGGGGATATACGGCTAGGCCACGCCCAGGACAAGACAGTGGCTCTAATTGAGTGAGCTTTTACTCCTATGGGGTATTTCTGGCCCATTGAAGAGTATGCTAGTGAAATAGCGTCTACAACCCACTTATCAGTCATCAGCCACCTAGCGCCTCTTAGAAACTAGAAAATTAAAGTATCCTTGCCCACTGCCTGGCCTGCTATAAGGTCGTGGTGGGCTGCTTATGCCTTAAGTGTGGAGGGGAATGTCGCTTGTCCAGCAGGTGTTGTAAAAATGACAATATCGACGATATGTCACATGATGAGGGGTTTTCACTGTGCTCTGCACACCACCTCGAGAAAACGGCCCATTTTTTAGTGTAGACACATCTCGTAGATGGAGCCCTGGCCTGTGAAATAGTGTTTCATATGCACTCTGGGAGGCAGACAGGCTGCTGTCAGCATCACATGCAGGTCCGCTATCCACAGCTGGTTACTCCATAAGGGGGCTACCAGGAGGAGTCTGTGACCTTCCTCCCTGACTCGGCTGATGACGTGACCTGTCGGGCGAAACGCATAGAGCAGAAGGGGTCCATCTCCTTTGTGAAATAAGCTGGGCAGCGAGTGTTGCTGTCTGTGGCAAACAGGTGTATTACCACTCTGCCGAACAAGTTCCGGATCAGCTGGGTCGTTCGAGGGTGAAGGGTCCATTTTTTTAAGGACTGACTTTGCTCCTTGACAGCATGTGTGTGGCTTGGTTCTCTTGTGGCCTCTAATCGAGCAAAAATTGTGCTTCAGGAGGCGTGCTGCTAATCTAAAGATGCGTCTCGATGACAGACCCCCCCTGATGATTTATGTATTTGTAGCATCCACAGAAAGGCTTTCAGCAGCCGGGGGCTTGTGATATTGAAGGAGGACGCGCATCTCATTATGTTCGTGGCGCGATCCTGTGAGATTGCCGCTCTCATTCGCGTTGAGTCTATTACTGTGCCCAGGGACTCTATTTGTTGGCCGGGCAGCAGCTTGCTCTTTGCAAAGTTCACCCTGAGCCCGACCTGGTCGTGATGGCTGAGAAGAATATCCCTGTGTCTCTCTTCCTCCGCTCACGATCTAGCCATAATGAGCCAATCATCAAGATAGTTCAAAATGCGGATTCCCATCTGTTGCAGAGGGGAGAGTGCTGCGTCCATGCACTTCGTAAATGTGCATGGGGTCAGGGAGAGACCAAAGGGCAGGACCATGTATTGATTTGCAATCCCCTCGAAGGCGAATCTCAAGAATGGCCTGTGATGAGGGGCTATTTGTACATGAAAGTACGCATCTTTTAGGTCCAGTGAGAACAGCCAGTCTTCTGGCTGAATTTGCGAGAGTATAGTCTTTAGAGTTAACATTCTGAAAAGCTGTTTGACAAGGGCGCGATTCAGACATCTCAAATCGAGTATAGGTCTAAGACTGCCGTCTCGCTTGGGGAATAGAAAATAATGGCTGTAATGCCCTTTTTCTCTTTCTGACGGGGGAACTATTTGTATCATCCCCTTTAAGAGCAGCGCTTTCACTTTGGCGCGCAGCACATGAGTCCTCATAACCCAATCTGATACTCCGGGAATGGTGCTCCAGGCATTCTGCCGTAGGGATAACGGGTTTATTATGTCTAGTGTTTTGCCGATGTCGATGAAAGGTTGATCTTGTCAGCCTCCTTGATCTGAGTCAGATTGAGCCACAAGTGTCTCTCCAGCACCACAAGGCTGGCCATGGATCTGCCGATGGCCTAAGCTGTTACCTTTGGGTCTTTCAACGCCAAATCCATTGCACTTCTCAGCTCTCTAATGGCCTCTACGTCAGACGAGCCCTCAGTAGCAGTGAGGAGCTTCGCTTGGAAGACCTGGAGTACAGCCACGGAGTGAAGCGCAGAGGCGAAAGCTTGGCCGGCGAGTGAGGAAGTCATTCTGCATGGCTTTGACAGGTGCGTTGGTTTGGCTCTCCAGCCAATAGCAGTGGGCGGGCAGAAGTGAGCAGCCACAGGCTCGTCGAGCAGCGGCAGCTTCTCGTAGCCTTTCTCGTCAGTGCCGTTGAGTGAAGCAAAGGCATTCGAGTAGGGTGCCTTCCAGGATTTTGTGAGCTTTTTGTAGACCTTTGGGGAAAAGGTGTGGATTTTAAGGGCACCCTGGCAGATACCACTCATCCAGGCATCTCCGTGAAGGTTTCTGAGGCGGAGTCCAGTCTTAGAGAGGATACGGAAAAGTTTGGCACCTCTTCTGTCTCCTTCCGCTGAGCCAGATTCAGATACTGCGGAGTGTGCGGGGTCTCCAGAAGCTGCAAGAGACATGCTGTCTTCCTACAGCTCTTCCTCGCTCAGGCCGAACAAGACCAGGTCACTCACAGCTGCTTAAGGGGCGGAGGTATTCGCTGGTGAAGAGGACAGGTGAAGGCTCTCTGGCACGAGGTTGCGAAGCGCGCGGGGGCTGAGCCGGCATGCGATCACCCAACTCGGTCTCTGCTGGAGTTTTTCCACAGCGTCTTAGCAGATGCAGTAAGAGTGAAGTGTCGACTGGGAACTCATTTTAAAGTATGAACATTCTATCTGAGAGACATACACCTGAAGATGGTTGTCATAGAGAGTGGGAGAATTTAACCCCCTGGGGTCGGCTCCCGCATATATGCATTTTGAGACGTCTTCTCCTGATTACGCTAATAAGAACTTAAATTGCACATTGAGTTTTGATCTTACAGATAAGAGCAATGCATCAATCGAAATCTGTGAAGGGTCTACTTTAATTTGTAAACTGTTGTATAATAACAACACAACTTTGTGCATTTAGAAAATGAAGAAAACAAACAGGGTGTGCTGCCTGCCGTGTCGGTCTGCGTGATCTTCAATTAGCAATGCGTCACTAAAATGAACTGAAACTCAAAAACTCCATAAAGAGACATAAGAGTTATATCTGTAAAAAGCTTGATATGTCTACTATTACATTAAGACAGTCTAATCAAAAACAAATATTCTGTGATAATGTAATTCATATGAAACCAACGTGATGTCCAGTTTTTCGCGTGTCCTTCATTATCTCTTAATTGACATAATCATTTATTTTGTCTTATTTTCTCTTTTCTCTGTTTGCTTCTCGCGCTAACGGTCATCAGAAGAGTGCGATATAACGGCAGTTCCGACATAGCGTGCAATCCCGATTAATACACATGACACAGAATTGCAGTACAAGTATTCACGCAAACATATCTGTTCTGTCTTAATTGGGCACTTGAGCTGAAAACTATCTGATGTGTAACATGGATATGTGCAAATATATTATCTGTTAATCTAACAATAAAAGAGAAGAAGAAAATCACTCGCTGCACTTCACTGAACTGCTTTTGTTGTTTTAATTATCAGTTTATTTGTAATGAACACACTGAAGTGATTTTTATATTTATTTATTTTTTTGTACATGATTGCTTTTGTTTAGATGTAAAAAGATAAAATGTAATGCATTGTTTGCTTCTTTCTTTGCTTCTTTTCATACTCTTCTTATTTATAGTAGCCTACAGATAAAATAAAAAATAGCGATATTGTGATTATTAATGTAGTAATAATTAATAAAAAAAGTGTAAACGCGTCAGATCAGATATGGATCACAATTAAAAAAACAACGGACAACAAAAAAATCAGATGTAGGCAACAAATCAGAATTGAGCATCAAGACCTGGAGTGTAAACGAGGCCTTTGACTCTTTAGGTGAGAATCACTGAATATTAATTTCCATTCTCACTCCCTCGCTTTCCCGCTTTCAGCCTCAAAACATGTCTTTTAAAATTTAAAACACTATATTGTTTTCTGTGAATAAGTACTTAAAAGGATTTTCACATCATTCTGAAGTAAATATTCTAGCCTAATAGGCTGGTTTCTCAAAAGTCTTGTGCAGGACTGTTAAGTATGAGTTAAATTGCCTTATTTCAGCTACTTTTATTTTCACAAAACTTACTAAGTTAAAGGAATAGTTTACTCAAAAAATGAAATTTCGGTGTGAGTAGAATATGGGCTAAGTTTAATTTTTTTTGATGAACTATTACTTTAACAGTTGAGCTGAGAATTGAATAAAAAATTATGGAAGTTGTTTTTGAAGTAGGCATTGAATGGTTAAATACATGTGTCAAAATGCCCGTCTTTCTAAGTATCCTCACAAACACAGCAATTAAATTAAGCAAACATCTCTAAAAGAAAACCCATATAACAGTATATTGGATGTGGTCAGCTCTTAAAGGGACAGCAGTTTAACATCCCTCCTGTTCATGTTAATCAAACAACAAAAGAGAGAAAGTCTCACTGCTCTTGACCAAATCACTTATGTATTTTAATAAGAATATGAATATATAAGTAATATCATCACTCCTGAAAACTCCCTCTCTCCCTTTCACTTCTATCAATACAATAAAGGAGTGATGATATTACTACTGAGGTCGAAGTGCATAGAAGTGCTCTTCCACCATACATTATAGTTATCTCTTTTTCTATCCGCTTAAAAATGTTTTATTTTGTGTCACAGTACTTACTCATGTAACTAGTCAGGTAACCATCTTTAAATTTGGAAACATGAAAGTGTTTTGTGGCTTCTAAATTCATCCCTGTTTGGATCCCAAGGAATGAATGGAGCTAAGCTAATTGCTAACGTAATGGCACCGCACACTAGAGCGATTAAGTGCATGCACTGAGATGCGAGAGATATGGGACCGATTGCATAAAGAATGAAGTCTAGTCTTAAAAGTTAGTCAGCTAAATATTTCTTTAAGGCTGGTCACAGTTTTTTAAAATGCAATTACATTTTACCCAACTAAGCCTGGATCTCTCAAGGTTTTTTTCCCCATTCTCTTATGGATGGGGTTTTGGTTCCTTGCTGCTGTCGTCTCTGGCTTGCTTAGTTGGGGACACCTGATTTCTAGTGATTATCGTCGTCTTGAATACAGAGACCATATCTGCTTTAGAAGTTTAGATATCATAAAAACCTTGTTAAAAGCAAAAATAAGTATATTGAAATATATAATTATTGTAAAATAAAATGACTCATATTGTGATTTTTGCCAGCTTTTGTTCATATTGCCCGCTCCTATATACTGGTTTTGAAAAAATAACATCTTGCACTGTTGTATAATGTATATTTCTTAGAAATGACAAAAGATGGATTCAGCCCCCTCCATGAGCAAGAGGACTTCTTTCTGTTCCCAAAGCATCAGGAGATGTTGGGTAGTGAAGCGCAGGAGTGTGGCATCTCTTTAGTTCTGGAGTGGACTGGTATAGAGGACAAGAGCAGAGGGGACATGAGCCTGGTCTACGTCTTATTTAGGTATAGTGAACAGATTTAGAAAACAAGCTGTTTTCTGAATGTGCCGTGTTTGTTTGCCAGACGTCACTTCTCTAGTTTGCCCTGTCTAGGAGGTTTGCACCTGATTTCTTTCAAGGCTGCAGCGTTGAGGAGACTCACTTGCATTCCCTGCAGCTCCACCCCATGTTTACTAGTAAGTGAACACTGTGAAATGCTACACTCGCTCACTCAAACCGTTCTGTTTTTGACTGAATGGTTTTCTACTGCTGTCTGAACAGGTAATCAGGAAGAAGCCTCCATCTCTAAAGGTGGGGAACCTACTTGTATGTTTGTTTTCTTCTCCTTGCCGAATACTGGCTACATGTACAGCTTGATGGACTCAGTGGAGCTGGTGTCCACCTACCAGTACCCAGAAAAGGCCCATCAGGCTGTGCTCAGTGACCAGTTCCTCTACGTTATCACCAGGTGGGACACACATACAGCACTTTCTGACATTTTGACTGTTGAACTTGGGGATGCACCGAAATGAAAATTCTTGTCCGATGCTGAACAAAATGAAACACTGAACCAAGGCCTGAATACGGATCCGTTTTTTTATTTTTTCACAGTTTCAATTCAGATTTCCCTCCAGTCTTGTAAACATTGTGCAGCGCAGTTTGAATGGATGCAATTTGTGTGTGTGTTAGTAAACATAACATTCTGCAGTTTATTTACAAATTATTTAAGACAATTTTGCGATTTTAATCATCATACAATAACCAGCAAGATGCAGACAGTCTCTCACTGTCGGTGCTTGTAGTAATTTTTGTGTCTTTCTTGGACAGTGTTAAATGCCTTTAAACTGCCAAAACGTTGCTGCATTAGTGTGCTTCTCTATTTGATCAGGTCACACCATTGTTCGATACATTTTATTCTGTCTTTTTGCTTCGTCCGAACACCGGAACAGCTTTTTTTTTTGCTATTTTCAGCCAAATAATTTTGGTTGCCAAACATTCAGTGCATGCCAAGATGAACTGCTATAAAGTTTCTTTATTGGGGATTTAATTAAAATGGTCTAAATTTGTCATTATTTGACATGTATTTCACAGCTTTGTAGAGTTATTCATTTTGACTGGCCAAATGTTATCGTTTATATTTACAGTATTTTCAGTCACTAACAAGTGTTTACCCATACTTTGGATACTTTTTTAAACTCTAAACACAATTAGCATAGCATCGTTCTTTTGTGGCCATACCATTCACTCATTTCATGTTGTTTTCACTAAATATGCAGTCAGTGAACACATTTCCCCAATGCTAACATTTTCTTAACAGACAAGCTATACCTCCCAACTAGGGATGTTCATTTCGGTTATTTCTCGTAACTGACAACCGAGGCTTGTTTCACTGATTATTAATTGACAACAATCGAGGGGTGAGTTCTTTCATCAAACCTTCCTTAACCGACAGCAGATCATACATTTGTGTGGAGAGTGAAGCATTTGCATCACGCACAGAACACAAAACTGACGAGATCTAATAAAACATTCAGATGATGCGCAGCTACAGTAGTTTCTCCATCATTATAAGTTACCTAAAACACTCATAAAACATGTAACACCCAGTAGATGCGCATTTGATTAGCTGAGCGGCTCTCTTTAGCAGTGTATGACGTGACAGTTGTCCATTCCTGTTCCAATCACACAGTGCATGTGTTCCGAGAATGCAGTTGTGAGTCCTGAACATTTACTACAGGTGAGTTCTGTTACAGAACGTGGTTGTCACTCTCTGTATTAGGTCTCAAGCAGCCTGCCTGCAGGACTGACAACTGGGTTCTGCTGCTGTGTGAATGTGGCCAATAAAATGCTATTTTTTTTTGTCAACACGTGTGGTGTATTTTTACGACCGATCTTTAGTGCCACAAAAAAAAAAAAAATCTAAAACTACGAGAATAAAGTCGTAATGTTACGAGATTAAAGTCGAAACTACGAGAATAAA
>JAUCNO010001819.1:18943955-18957367 GCA_032353835.1 Enteromius viviparus
GCTCGTGCAGCATCGCTATGACAACCAGGTACAACTTTTACACAGTGGAAAACCAAACAGAGCCGAGTCGAGCCGAGGCGAGCCGAGACGAGCTGGTACTATGTAGTGGAAAAGCGCCATAATCGGCCCAGAGGAGGGACTGGTCCATGCCGCGAAGCGAGCTCGTTTCCATCGTTTCCAAGGCTACTATCAGTAATACACTAAGACATCATGGTTTAAAATCTTGCATTGCATGGAAGGTTCCCCTGCTTAAGTCAGCCTATGTATAAAACCTGGTGAAAGTGGATGGCAAGGACCAGCCGGCCACTCCACAGATCTTTGACAGGGGAATTTCGCTAGACTACGCTCCGGACGAGGCAGTGGCTTTAGTCGAGTGAGCTTTTACTCCTATGGGACATTCCTGTCACAATAAAGAGTATGTCAGTCGGATATCCCATGTGGTCAGATGAGACCGAAGTAGAACGTTTTAGTCTTCACTCCATTCGCCGTGATTGGAGGAAGAAGACAGATGAGTATCATCCCAATAATACCACACCTACAGTAAAGCATGGGGCTGGAAGCTTCATGCTCTGGGGGTGTTTTTCTGCTCAGGGGACAGGCCGACTGTATTAAGGAGAGGATGAACGGGGCCATGTATTGTGACATATTGGGCAAAAACATCCTTCCCTCAGTCAGAGCATTTAAGATGGATCATTGTTGGGTCTTCCAACATGACAATGGCCCAAAGCACACAGACAGGAAAACCAAGCAGTGGCTCAGTAAGAAGAATACTGTATCAAGGTTCTGGAGTGGCCTAGCCAGTCTCCAGAACTAAATCCAATAGAAAATCTTTGGAGGGAGCTGAAACTCCATGTTGCTCAGCAACAGCCCCGAAACCTGAAAGATCTAGAAAAGACCTGTAGGGAGGAGTCAAATACTAATAATATATTTATTTGACACAATAATTCCCAAATTAATTGTTCTGGATTGTCTGGAGATTCTGAAAGATTCTGTCTCTCACTGTGGAAATGCCCCTATACTGAAAATTGAGGCCCCTCCCTGATTTCTAAGTAAGAGAACTTGCAAAATCACAGGGTGATCAAATAATTATTGACCTCACTGTACTGTATATATACTTTTGTGAAAACAAATCTCAATAAAATTACATTTTTAAAAATAAAGAAATATTTTAAAGGGGTACATTAGTGTACACAATTAAACATGTATTTTAATATATTATTTAACATTATATATAACATTATATATAACATTATTTCTGCTGTCATTGAAAACATTTTAAAACATTACACACCTAAATATGTAATTTGTGTGTAAAATATAAAAATAGAATTTAAAATAGAAAAAAAAATCTAATTACAACTAAAAAAGTTTTTTTTTTGGTCATAGATTGAACATTGAAGGAACAGAACATCACAGTTAAAGACGATGAGGCCAACAAACTAAAGCAGACAGAGAGAAAGTAGTGATGACTTCATTGATTTGATTCATCTCAATGGGACTTGGCATCTGTTTTTTTTTTTTTTTTGCTTACCATTTAAGGTGAAGAATTTACAAAACCACTGAAGATTGCACAGAAAAGGGTGAGACTGCAAAGAATGTATTGGAATGACAAGACAATACAAAATGCAAGCACTGAGAAACAGTGTTAACAATGGGGAATCTGAGGAGAGAGAGGCAGAGGGAGAGCAGCCGGCAGAGTCTGTGGGGAACAGGTACTACTGTATGTATGTGGGTCAGCACATTGCATCCTCAGCATTTCTTACAAGCAGCCTTAGCAAACTTGGAAGGGCATATCAGTAGCTCCCGGTTTCGCTCATTTGCTTTCTCTTCCTGTCTCCATCTTGACCACCTGTCTGTTTTTCTTAAATGCACGTCCATGCCAGTGTTTTTGGACAGCTTTCAAATCGATCACATTACATTACGCGTCTACAGTGCCTTTAATAGTAATTTGAAAATTACTTGAATGTACTTATGCAAATGATTGAACATTTAATGGTCTATAGGATATCTGAATCCACCATCTATGCATGAGGAGTCCCACCGGATTCCTGCAAATGATGGAAAGAGAGACAGAGAGAAAGTCAGGGTCATTGGTTTTACATTTGTATTAGTGTCAGTAATCTGGAGAGTATTAAAAAGTAATTTATAGCTTGTAAGCAATATCTACTCACTGTAATATGAAAATGCTGAAAGCTGCATTTTTGCCTTTAGATAACAAGCCTCCTCATATTTGCACAGAAAAAAAATGGGTTATATCTTCTCACCCTCTCTTGCTCTGTACACTCCTCCTTTCTTCAATCTGCCTTCTTTTTGCACCTTTTGCCTCTCTCTGTTGTGGTTTTCTTTCCTTTTCTTTCGTCTCTGTTAGTCGTAACTCATGTGTGAAATGGCAAAGAATTATAACAGTCTCAGCTTTATTTAATGTTTTCATGGAATTCAAAATTACATTTTCTTGTTAAAAATGACCCAACTCTGTTTGAAAACCTTGTTTGTTCACCATGCTGTGTTTGGAGTAAAAAAGAAAAAGAAAAAAAAAGAAGCAGACAACAACTTGACAAAGTTTGAAAAGTAGTTCATAAACAAGGTGTACTATATAATTCACATGTGGAAAAAGTTATACTATTAACAGTTTGTTAGTTCCCTGTCAATACTGAGTTCCCCTCTACGGGAAATACTACTTATTTCTTCCTAACTGAAGCCTAACTGATTCAATCACGCAGTGAAACTGCAACGGCCATTGGTCGCTGCAGTGCTTTAGATTAAACCAAGATTAGATTAGAGCGACCAATGAACGTGGCTCCCACCGAAGCCCGCCAGAATGAGCCTTTGCTGGTCCTGACTAAGAAGCCTTCGCCCATCAGATCATCATCGCCTTCCAGCTGGAGAAATCCCCTGCCCGTCGTCTGGCATTAAGGCATCTGAAGCGCCTTATTCTAAAAGAGCAAATTTTCAACTGAGCAACATGCCCGGTTGCCGTTGCTCTGTCTGCGGATCCGCCCTCCATGCCGCTGACATGAATGAGGAGTGCGTCGCCTGCTTGGGACTGCCTCAGGGGAGCCCGCCCTCTTCAGATCGGCAACGCAACTCTATGCGTCTTCAAATTCCTCCGCCTCGCAGAGCTCCGGGTATGACAAAAAGTGTATGTGCTGCTTATACAGGGTCCGTAAAAGCGCCCTTGCACCCACAAAATCACAAAAAGAGCAGTTTCAATCAAACACACAATGTCATAAGTTACATGTCCCTAAACAGCGAAAAAACAATAGACATAATAAACCCTTTATCCCTACGGCAGAATGCCTGGTGCACCATTCCCGGAGTATCAGATTGGGTTATGGGGATAATGAAACACAGTTACACTCTTCACATGTGCTATGCGCAGAAGTGGAAGCGTTTCTCTTAAAGGGGGCGATACAAATCATTCCCCCGTCAGAAAGAGGGCATTACAGCCTCAAGCAAGACGGCAGTCTGAGACCCATACTCGACCTGGGACGCCTGAATCACGCTCTAATAAAATGGCGCTTCAGAATGATAATTCTAAAAACCATCCTCTCGCATATACAGCCAAGAGACTGGCTGCTTTCACTGGACCTGAAAGATGCCTACTTTCATGTAAAAATAGCCAGGCCATTCTTGCAACGGTCGCAGTCCGAGCTGTGAGCTCTTCATGTATGTCCGCTCGACGGGAGCCTATTTGTCTCCCAGAGCGCGTATGAAACACCATTTCACAGGCAAAACTCTGTCTACAACACACGCTTATTCTATGAAATAGGCTGTGTTTACGAGGTGGTGCGCAGAGCGCAGCAAAAACCCCTCAGTATGTGACATATCAGTGATATTGTCATTTCTGCAACACCTGCTGTATAAGGGGCATTCCCCATCCACTATTAAGGCTTACATGGCGGCTATATCAGCAGTGGTCAAGGATATTTTAATTATCCATATTTTTAAGAGGCAATAGATGGCTGAAGCCTTTTCGACCCTCGCACCATCCCTATGTGGGATCTTCCCACAGTATTAAGTGCCCTAAGAGGAGCGCCCTTTGAACCTCTGCAAACGGCTACAGTGAAAGCGCTGAAGCTTAAGACTGCACTGGTATTGGCACTGGCATCTGCTAAGTGAATAGTCATCCTGAAACTGAGCCTTGGCTATGTGCCAAAGGTGCTCTCCACACCGTTCAGGTGGTATCCATTTTGGCTCTACCTCCTAGCGAGGGCCATGACTTTAACCCCCTCTGCCCTGTCAGTGTTAAGAGCCTACATTGAGTGGTCAGCTGCCTTTAGGCAATAAGTTAATTCACAGAAAAACTTCCTTTAAGTGAACAAATATCCAGGTCGTAGTGTATATTGTTATTGTGCTTGTCATCTTGTTTATGGTATGTTGTTTCATGCATGTTTTTGATATATTGTCAACTTACACCACCTCATCAGATCAATACTTTACTATTACTATTTACTAATACTATTCTTCAGATAATCTAATTGAGAGTGTATGTTATACGTTGATATCTTTGCAACATTCAGTGTTGTAAGAATCTCCTCTAATTCGTGTACCAGCCTCCAATCCAATACATATGCAAATTAGCATGCTTAGAAACAAAGGAACCATAAAAAGTTCCCTCCAAAGCATCAGCACACCTTTGGTTGTTGACCCATAGGAGATGGGACCTCAACAGGTTACAAAAGCCTACACAGCAGAAACTTCTTTCTCTTTCTACTTTCCTGGATGCCGGAACCACACCATCTCTCTATGGTCTCCTAAGCCCACAGGCCCGATGTATACGCATCAAAGGAGGCACAGGCTGCTGTCCTTTGAGACACTAAGATGATGATTTAACTCCAGGAAACACCTTAGTTCTACAACAGGTCTCAAGATCCATGGATCGCAACAGATCTCTCTCTCTACCAAGCATCAGAGTCAGAACATCTTTTGCAATTCATTACTCTTCGAAACAGGAAGACATGATTGCCAAATCACAACCTTGGAACCATTAGGACTTCGATACTGCATCGGACCCTCACCAACAAAGCAAAGCAAGTATCGTACATATAACTAAATGATACAGAGGTTTAGCATTAGTTATTGAACCCGTTTTCAATGGCACTGATGGTTTTACAGGTGGTCAACTGACTTTGTTTTCATAACTTAAATTCTAGCTCTTTCTTAATGATTTACCCCTAAGTCTTGCTTTGCACTTTCCCATTTGTGTGAGTGTATTTATATGTGTGTGTTCAGTCATGTAAGTTAACATAGAGTTAATAAAACTTTTGTACAAATTACATGAGTTTCTGATTCTGGCTTGCAAATTAATGTCCCTTTACGATTTCGACCATTGCTACATGCTCTAATACAGTGATACTGTAAGAAGGCATTTTTCCGTGGCCAAGGAAATATCAATTCTTAATTAAACTATGGGTTCGCTGAATGAACAGATAAGTTGATGGTAATTCTGCTACAGTTACTACTGGCAGCTAATATAAATAATTGCAATTAATCATAATTTATAGTAATTATTTATATATATTTCTCTTAATGAGTTAAAATATGTTACACTGGGTTACTGAAGTAACCTGTATGTTCTACTTGACTTAAATTTTTGTTGCCAATGACCTAAAATTCCATCCAAATTGTATTTATAGATAAATTCTGTTGTTTGTAGGTTTGTAGGAACGTTTCCAAATGCTTAACACTTCTAAATTAAGTTCTCCACAGGTAATACACAAAATATATGCACATGCATATGCCTATTACGGAGTGTGTAAGTGCAAATAGCCTGCAATTGTTGCAAGTTCTGTCATTACCCAATAGACGTTGATAGAAATAGCGAACATTGTTAGCGAAACTATGGTTTTGAGAAACTCACCCCTGCTTAGCTGGTAGTGGCTATTTATTTCTCCCACCAATGTATGATTAGGGTAGTCAACAGTATAAAAAGACGACTGTTAAACATCAGCACAGTTGTAGTAGCTGTTAACATATACTGTATTGTTTTGATGCGATCAACCCAAATTTGAATCTGCCATTTTTCAAACTTCTTTTCTCGCTTTTTAAATCTCATAACACTAGAAAGGAATTTATTGTGAATAAAAATGGAGGAAATTACCAAAACATAGCCTATCAGGTAGGGTTGGATTAGGGTGGGCTTTTTTTTCCCAATAAGGTGGCACCCACTTGATAATTTTAATTGACATTTATACTCAATGTACTTATACATGTACAAAATACATTATTTTCACATAGTGTAAAAGGCATCTAATTGCTATTTGCACTTAAGTTGAATAGCATCTCTCACCCTTAACCCTTATTGCAAATAGACACTGCCATTCTAGAAATATAGGTGCTAATACTGAATTAATTTAACAAATTCAAAGGAAAGTTTTTTTTTTTTTTTTAACTGACGACATACATTTCTGCATTAACTCATGTTAAGTATAAGATTTTTTCGTTAATTCTGTGTAGCAGGGTTAATGTGGCTGTGATGTCAGTGTTTGTTTGTCTCTCTAATGTTGTTTTGTTGTGCCCCCCAGGGTCACTGTACCTCCACACTTTCAAAACAATGTGTCTGAAACACTGAGAATTTAACTTGATACTCAGCAGTTTTGTTAGGAGGGGAGAGGGATGAAAGTGGCTTTGATAAAATAATTCCCTGAGATAGCAGCATCAATTCGGCTTCAGGGAAAGAAGGAGAGAGACAGAGAGAGAAAGAGACACGCACAGAAACAGAGAGATAGAAAGAGAGGGGCAAAATGAGAAAGAAAAAAAAAACTATTTTGCCTGCCACTGTGGCTTTCCTGTAAGCCTTTTCTGATATTTCCCCCCTAATTTAGCAGCATCATTTACATTTTGCTCATTAGAATCATGTGCAACCTCTGAGGGTATCATTACTGAATCAGTCCTGAAGCTTCCTGATGGAAAATTTCTGCCTCTCTCCTCTCTGTCTCATCTCTTATTTGCCCTCTCAGTGTGACCCTCTGAAGTAATTACTATATCAACACATTTGGGTTCAGATCAACATTTCAAACAGCACAGCGTTTATCATTTTTCAAAAGGCTTTCTTACACATTCATCTTGTGCCTCTGTAGATTTGGGCTGGGTGGTATGATCATTTTCTAGACAGCTGGAAGTATATACTGTTTATAATGATGTATGGTCTGTGGGTAATTAAAAACAAAAAACAGAACAACTGTGTCAGATAAGAACACTTTCAGTGTAACCAAAATAGGGTTTACAATTTTATTATCAATGCTGAAAGCAGTTTAACATTTTGTGAAAACTTTAATCTTTTAATTTGCTGTTTAATAAATGGCTAATATTCTAGTAATATGCATGCTAATAAGCAACTTAAGATACCCTACAAAAAGCATTCCAAATTTTTATTATTTTGAATGAATATGTGTATTAATAACTGGGTTGAAATTCTTGCACAAATAACTTTATTGTTGTGACGAGTGAATAAGGAGGAAACAGTTTTGCATATCCAGTTAAGTTTATGACAAAGTCAATTCAATAAGAGAGTCTTTTAGATAATGGTCAGCGTAAGCTCAGCAAACAATCCCTTGGAGCCCAGCGTGAAGATCATTAGAGACAGCAAGCAGTAAAACAGGGACTGCAGTGGGAAAACAGCTGGTTCCAACCTCACCAGAGGAAGCGGACAGAGGAACTGGAACTCCAGGGAACAGAGACTCAAAGAGCAGTACACCAGACAATCGGAGCGCAACCAGAGGAACTGACAAAGACAAGACAGGTTATCGGGACATAAATAGTGTTAGGTAACAAGCCGCAGCTGTAACCTGCTCGTTACCCACACACACACACACCACTAATCATTCACACACAAAACAGGCAAGAATGAGATTATGAACCCATGAACCCTGACAATTGTATTGCGTACCATCACTGATTAAATCATTTCTTGTACAAATTTCTGCAATTATTATGTAAAATTTCATGATTATTTTATATTAAAAAGGTTAACGGTAGCACTTTATTTTATATTCCTGTTCCTTATTTACATACTGTGTACTTATTATTGTAAGGACTATAACTAGGTAATAACTAAGTATTAACCCTGAACCTACCCCTAAACCTAATCCTACCTCATGTAGTTACCTTATATTACCACTGTTCCCTTTCGACATTTCACTCGTACTGCGTCTGCTAAGACGCATGGGGAAAACTCCTTTTTCCCTTTAACTGAAGCCTATTCTAAAACGCAGTTTTATTATTTACTAATACTGCACGGTCATTGGCTGCTGTATGGGGACTTATTTTTAACCATTAGGGCAAGGCCCCACCAACAGGGGGCCAATGATGTCGACCACGCACCATGGCGTGATACCGCTGAGCCTATGGCTGCGGTTGGCGCCAAGGTGGCGTGACCCGCACCTACTAAGATTCTGAAAGAGCAAATTTCTCTCACCATGCACTGCTCCACCTGTGGTTCGAGGATGCCGCCTGAAGACGGACACCGCGACTGCGTCTCCTGCCTGGGCAAGGACCACACAGAAGCCCACTTCGCCGGACCGGAGTGTGCAGTGTGTGAGGGCCTCAGTATGGCCACTCTTCGCGCCAGGCTCACGTCCTTTTCAGGACGGGAGCCAAGCCCTCGTACTCCCCCTGCTCGCAAGCGACAGTGGGGCCGAGAGCGGTGCTCCGAGTCAGGTGACATCACCCTGGCACAGCCCCCGCGTGTCTCACCACCTTGAGAGGAAGAGTCCCCTGTCTGCTACCTCTCCGAGGAAGCCTGTCCTTCTGCTTCGGCAAGCGACCTGGTTTCCTTTGGGGTATCAGACGACGAGCTGCTGGAGGACGCATCTTTAGCAGCTTCGGATGCGGATGAGCTGCTGGGCTTAGAGGACCCTGCCCTATCTGCTACGTCAGAAGCCAGCTCAACGAAGCCTAACGTGGATGCCGAGCTCTTCAATATCCTCGCAAAGGCTGTCTCCAAGCTGGGTTTGGACTGGTCTCGTCCGGAGGAGCCTGTGAGAAGTAGGCTCGACGAGTGGTACCTGCCAGGGCCGCCTCGAGCCCCCCGTCAGCATTCCACTCCCTTCTTTCCGAAGGTCCACGAGGAGCTCACCAAGTCGTGGAAGTCGCCGTACTCAGCCAGGCTGAAGAGCAAAGCCTCCACCGCCTTCGCCTCTCTCGACAGAGCAGCGGAGAAGTGGTACTAGACTGCTGGTCTGTTTGGTCCCTCCGTCGAGGGATTCACCGAGTGCACAGAAGCGCAGAAAGCATTGCAAGCCATGCGGCACTTTCTGCCCAAGAGCACTGCCTCTGCTAGCCGCTTGAAGCAGCCCAGACAGCAGCCCCGCAGCGTTCAGCCTAAGCCGCAGCAGAAAGCCGAGCCGCAGAGACACCGCTCCCACTCTGCAAACCGCCGCTTTCCCTCTTCGAGGAGACAAGGTCCCCGGCCCAAGATAGCGCTGGATACCGAGGTGAGGAAGTCCTCCTAACCAGGAAGCGGCCGGGCAACAGTCCCGCCGATGCCGGACCACCCTGAAAGCTGCAATGCTGCTGACAACTCCCGCTGCCCCGCGAAGCCCCGGGCACGTAAAAACCCCAACTTGCTGCACAAAATAGGCCTGTAAAAGGACGCCTTTTTAAAGGCGACCACACAATCTCACATAAAGAGCAGTTTCGCACAATCACAAAATGTCATGGGTTATCAGTCCCTACACAGGGACATGACTACAGACATAATAAAACCCTTATCACTCTGCCCTTCACAAACATTCCTTTTAAATGCTAACTCTGCCGAAAATACTCTCGTAAATTCAGCCAGGAGACTGGCTGTTTTCGCTGGACCTGAAAGACACTTACTTTCACATTCAGATAGCTCCCCATCATAGGCCATTCTTGAGATTCGACTTTGAGGGGATTGCATATCAATATACGGTCCTCCCCTTTGGTCTCTCCCTAGCCCCCCGTGCATTTACGAAATGTATGGACGCAGCGCTTTCCCCTCTAAAAGCAATGGGAATCCGCTTGCTGAATCATCTAGACGATTGGCTCGTTCTAGCCAGATCACGGATGGAAGCGGAGAGACACAAACAGGTTTTACTCAACCATTTGCACCAGCTGGGGTTCAGAGTGAACTTCGCAAAGAGCAAACTGTCACCCAGCCAACAGATAGTCAGATAGCTCCTCCTGGTAGCCCCTTGGTGGCCAAACCAGCCGTGGATAGCGAGCCTTTATGCGATGCTGACAGCAGCCCCATGGCCAATTCCCCTAAGAAAGGACCTGCTATCTCAGGCGAAGGGCACAATCTGCCACCCAAAGCCGGAGCTGGGGGCTCTCCATGTGTGGCTGATCGACGGGAGCCTTCTCGCCTCCCAGAGAGTGTGTTGAACACTATTTCTCAAGCCAGAGCTCCGTCCACAAGGCGTCTCTATGCTTTGATACTGTCATTCTTACAGCACCTGCTAGATATGGGCTGAGCCCTTTCCACCCTCAGCTGATCCATTTCTTGAGAGGCGCAAGGTGGCTGAAGCCTCCCGCCCTCGAACTGTCCCGACTTGGGACCTGCCCACGGTGCTGAATGCCCTCAAAGGCCCTCCCTTCGAGCCCCTTCAGATGGCAACAGTGAAAGTGCTGACGCTTAAGACTGCCCTGCTTCTAGCACTGGCATCTGTTAAGCGATTAGGCGACCTGCAAGCACTGTCTGTAAGCCCCGCATGCCTTGAGTTCGGGAGGAATGACTCGAAAGTCATCCTAAGACCGAGGCACGGCTATGTACTGAAAGTACTCTCTACACAGTTCAAAGCTCAGGTGGTCTCTCTAACAGCCTTGCCAACCTCGGAGGGTCAGGACTCCAACCCTCTCTGCCCTGTCAGGGCATTGAAAGCGTATATCGAGCACTCAGCTGACTTCAGACGCTCTGACCAGCTGTTTGTCTGCTTTGGTGTCTGCTCCAACGGTCTACCTGTCTCGAAGCAAAGGCTCGCAAAATGGGTTGTGAACGCTATTTTACTGGCTTACTCTTCAGCGGGCCTGGAATGTCCCCTGGGAGTTAAATGTCATTCCACTAGATCCTCTGCCTCTACCTGGGCCTGGGCTAGTGGGGTTTATCTATCAGAGATATGTCGGCCGAGGCGGCCGAGAGTCATTTAACTCCCGGCTTGTCTTCGCCGTCCACTTTTGCCAGGTTTTACAATCTGGACATCCCAGCATTACATGCTAGGGTCCTCTCTGCTGAGTGACTCTTGCTGTTGGGGCCGATTTAACCCGGCCGTGAACTCGCTTCTCTGTAAAGTCTCACTCACAGCGCTGAGAGGCCCTTTATTGTCTCTGAACCCTCTCCTGCGAAGAGAGTCAGACTGAATTAATTTTCATTTATAGGCTCACTAACTGCAATCCTCAGCTTCAGTTATAGCCTGACAGAACTACACTCTGAGTTTCAATTACAAACGCTATAGAAGTGCGTTATTATCTGAATAAGCTACCTTTTGTAAAGCGAGTCATTCAGAGTCATTATCGCTTTAGGCTCCCTGCACTGCAGTCTTCTCAGCTTCAGTCATAGCCTGACAAAACTATGAGCTATCCGGTGACGCCGGCTCATCAGCGAGTGTATTCACCCCTGCCTTCGGCTGCGCTGTAAGGTGCTAATACTTTTAACAACTCTCTGACCAATGAGAGTTACTATGACTTGTGCTTGCTGGCTGCTGTATCACACATCAGTCACTGGCTGGTTACAGACACAGTAAAGGCGCTCAAATCCCAAAATGGCAAGGCTGGAGAGCGTTATAATCATATATAAGGGTTCTTTCACTGTTGTCCGCCTTGCGCATAACTCGGTTATGATTACAACTTGTATATTCTATTACCTGGCCTCGTTAACGCCACGGGTATAGGCTCAAAAGCCTATGAGTGATTGGACAATGGTGCTTGTGACGTTTGTGGCCTCGGGTTTCCCCTAAGTCCGCTCTCAGGCTTCAAGATTCCAGACCTTATAGCACGGAGGGATTGTACTGTGTTCCCCATGTGTCTTAGCAGATGCAGTACGAGTGAAATGTCGAAAGGGAGCGTATAGGTTACTTGCATAACCACTGTTCCCTGAGACATTGAACGAGTATTGCGTTCCGGGCCGTGCTATGAGAGGCTGTTGCTTCAGTCGAATTAACCTGAAGATGGCTAGCGTGTCCTCGCTTATATAGACCCGGGTCACGCCACATCATGCCTCCTTGGCGCCAACCACAGCCATAGGCGGTATCACGCCATGGTGCGTGGTCGACGGCATTGGCCCGCTGTTTGCGGGCCTTTGCCTTTAGGGTTAGTAGAAAAAACTGACAATATGTGTACCATAAAATAAAGTGCAACCAGATTAACATTATATAACATTTTTATGTGCTCTTTCTCATACTAATGGAGATATCAGGATTTTTTATGTTTTTATATAACATTCAAGCTTTGTGGTGTATTCCTGGTTTATGTATAGGACCATTTGTGAAGCCTGTGGCTAAAGTACCTCCATCAGCCCCTATGGGCAGGTGAGTAATGGAGGGCAATGGATCGCCTTAATGGCCCCTCTGAGTCAGAGCTGGACAGGGACGGGCCTCCCCTCAGGAGAACAACCATCCCTCTCCATGACTCGGTAAAATAAGTTCTGTTAAGAGACTGGCAAAGAGAGAAAGGGATGTCTCAATGTCAATGTGTGAAGATTTTGTCAGCAGACAAAATCATTATTATTATTGCTGAAGACAAATATAGTGAAGAAATTATATCATGGCAAACATGTTAATGCCGTTTCCATATCAGCCTGAGTTATGGCATCTTTATACTGTATACTGTGTGTTTAAATTCAGCCCAGCTTTGGGCCATATTCAAATCTTTTGACCAGAATATAATTCTACACCTTATTTCACATTGTAATTTCTGCCAATGATATGTATTTCAAATTTAATTTGGATGAAGGTCCTATTATACTAGAGGCAGAAGGGGAAAATAGTAATGTAAAATTAATGAGCACTGTTCATATGAATGCAGATATACTCACTCAATGGCTCCCTCATCATTCACTAATCATTGATGTACTATTCAAAATGGTAGATTGCTCTTAATTACTGAATAATATGTAAGACTGCAATCCAGATTTGAGTAGAATACTGAAAATTACATTGAAAATATTGTAGTTTGGCAAAACGATATTTGTTTTTACATAACCTGTAAAGAACTGGGCAGTGACGTTCGGATCCATTAGTGGTAAGACTGCTTTATTTAGCATAACAAGACTCAGACAGGATTCCACAAACAAACAAACAAGAGGGGCAGGCAATAATCGGAGGTCAAGGTACAGTCACAAGTTCATAGGCAGGCGGAAAAACATCCAAAAACAGAATAAACAGTCAAGTCAAGTCAAGTCACTTTTATTTATATAGCGCTTTTAACAATACAGATTGTAGCAAAGCACTGAACAT
>JAUCNO010001819.1:18963861-18981132 GCA_032353835.1 Enteromius viviparus
ACTTCCACTGTAGTTACATACTACATACACATCTAGTTACTATGAAAGTACACGGGTACTAGGGACACTTAATATAAGGTGGGACCTAATATTTTCATCATGTATGATTAAATGGTAATTTATTATTATTTTAATAACATGCTGTAAAGGCTGTAACACTTGATCATATTGGCTGTTTATTAGTACTTATAAAACACATATTAATGCCTTATTCTGCATTATAAACCTAGTCTATACCTAAACCTAACCACTACTTTACTAACTATTATGAAGCAGCCAATTAGAATTGGTCCCCAAACTAAAGTTTTATTAAAACTATTTTTATTTCTAAAGATGAACAAGAGTCTTGGTTGAAAAAAAAAAGAAATCTTCATTTATGAGTGAACTACCCATATGAAGTATAAATTTAGGTTTATTGCAACCAGCTGCTGATCAGGTCAAAAAAAGTGTGCTTCACACAATCTTTCTTTGAAAGCCATTGCCTCTGTATTTGTCAGTCACTTCCGATTCCCTTTTTGTGTAGCTTGTGATTATTAAAGATGTGTGACCCGTGAGTTCAGGCAGATAGACGAGCAGTGAACTCTGACAGTGCCTGGTCAAGCCTGAGGAAATCCAGAAGCTGCCCAGAGCTATTCTACACACCAGACTTCAGGTATTAGCTTAGTGACCAGGTTCTTTATGGTGGGACCAGGTCATTGATTAGTGAGACAAAAGGCTTTTTTTTCATCCCTGTGTGGGTTCAAGGTTCAATCAATATCAGTTTTTAAATTAGCTCTTAATCATATTTTGTGGCCTTAAATTAAGCCTGAGTTATGAGTCACCTTGAGTTAGTTCTGCTGTGAACCCACTGAAGTTATCAGTACAATGAGTCAGAATGCAGTAGAATATGTCAAATTCAAAGTTTAATACTTTATTGCCTCTCTCTCCTGTCAAAAAACAGCCAAAGAAAGATTAAAACCTGTTGTCCAAAGTAGCTCATGGTTCTGTAGCTGCCTGACTGCAGGTTCTAAGATGTTCTTTGTTGAAAGTGAACCTCACAACACTCGTTCTTCATCTCCAGAGAAACGCATAGGGCTGATATGTACAGGTTGACTGCCCCATCTGAGGTATGTGGGCCGATGGCCAACAGTTGCGTTGACAGTTGCCTCAACCATCTATAATAGCAAGCTCCTGACAGTGAAGCACATGCTATTTTCCATTGTGTAGTTGGTGCTTTTTCCTTGTCAGAAGAAAGTACAGTCTTTTAGCCTGCCAGACTCTGCAAGACGGATTTCCTGTGGAGTGCTGATGTCCACACGGAGTCTTTTCAGCTTGTTTATCATGGCTGGCTCATAGATATTACTGCTGTTATGGGAACATTTTGAATTAGACCGGTTGTTGTGGTCTGAATCCAAGTTTTAGCTACTCTTTATAGACGATTGCTTATGCACAAAAGCAAAACACCCCCACACATATACTGTATGCATAAGCAGTATAGGTGCACACTCTGAACATAAGAAAAAAGGAGAGAAAAAAAAACTCTCAAGTCTAAAGTACACCATTTTTTTTTTCTTATATTTAATCTTTTCAAATATGCAGTGTTTGAAATTGCTCCTGAGCTGGCACCATTAATAATGCATTGAGCTTAAAACCGTCATGAAGTTCAGAAAAATCTAAATTCACGCATTCTCGATGACAGTGTTTTTACCTGTGAGTCACTCTCATAGACACACACTTTCACCGAGCACATGTTTTATGCATCTGGGTATTATCATATCCCCCACTTGACTCTAATGTTGCTAATTTCTGTTGCACGGAAAAGCACAGATGAGATACCTAGAGGAAGAAAGTTCAGCGTGTGCATTCAAGACATATTGACTGTGGGCTGAAGTGATGTGAGACTGATGTTTATCTATTCTTATCCTGACAAATACTTTGCCACCAGGTGATGGGTCAGTTTTGCCCACCTGCGGGCATCTGGCAAAGTCACCTTCTTGCATAATCGAAAATCCACTAAATGGCCTGTATTTGAAAAGTGAATTCAGAAGTAGCCCAGCATCACATCCTGCTCAGAAACATTCTTGCTGAAAGCTTGTTTTGCTCCAAAATGTTTGAATGTCAAAAGGTGGCTTGCACCTCCATTTTCTTTTAGGTGGTTAATTAGTGAATGCTTATCATAGCCACATGCCATGCCTCGGCAGGGACACAGCACTCTAGCGTTGTAAAATTAATTATTTCACTAATGTGGGCCTTGCGCATGAGAAACGGCACAACTCTAGCCCAATAGCTCATTAATCTTCTGACGGCCTCTCCTGAGTTTGCAGTGAAGTGGTGTTGAATTTCAATACACATCTTCTCTTTTCACCTAACCTTTACAAACAGACTTTTTTTTATACAGTGCGGTTTAGCGGCAAGGGGTTTGACACCTGCAGGGCAACTGCATTTACATTATACAAAGAAAGGTGCTAAACACAACACAATGTGCAAAACAGCAAGGTTTTCAAATCATCAAGACTGCTTACAATGCATACTCAAGCCACGCTTTTGATAGACGAGGTATCAAACTGGAAATCAAGGTACAGTAAGAACAGGATGGAGATGTGCCCTGGTATCGCACATGGGCACCACAACACAACACACTGACCATGAAGCCACTGTTCTGACTGTACTTTCAATTATATGGCATGATTAAAAAGATGACAGTTATAGACCTATAAAATAAAGAGTTAGGCTAGGGCTGCATGATTATGACAAAAGTCATGACTGTCGATTTTTTCTTTAAAATTGCAGTTGTGATTGTTAATTACAATTATCACAATATACACTGAATGCTGTTTATACCATTGTTTAAAGCAACTGCACACCGTATTTTTGCATAAACAAACTGAAAACATATTTCTTTTCTATAGTACTACGCTTCTAATGTCAATTATACATTGGATTATTAATTCTTTAAATAATAAAAAAGCTAATCTAGGAATGGTATTATAATGTTATTCTAAAACTGAAATGAAAACAATGGAAACATCCTTTATATAACCTGTAAAAAAAAACAAGAAAAAAAGCATGCAGAATAACTTAAGTAGACTTTCGGTGGTTAATTGGCACTTTGGACAGTCTGCATCTGCAACCAAACGCCAATGAAACATTTTATTTCTGAAACATTTTAGTTGGATGTTAATCTGTTTTTTTTAATATATTACTATTTATTCCTAAATTCCCACAAAACATAAAAAATAATAATAATAATAATGTTTATACATGCCTTTACCATTTGTACAACCAATAAATAAATACAAAAATTATGTCTTAGAGACCTTTTTTTAGAACATAATTTTAATCTGGTCTTTAATAAAGTTAAAACTTTTCACAGATCATGTTTTGAACAAAAAAACAGATCATGTTTTGAACAAAATTCAAAAGTAATGTTTGCAAATTTATAAAATTGAATGTTCCCTTAACATCTGCACATTTACATTACATTTTTTACACAACAATTTATATACCATGTGTTTGCTTGTTTTATTGATAGCTAACAGTTTGCTTTTATAGAATTAAGTGAATAATTAAAAAGGGAACTTCTTTATCACAAAAACAGGGGTGTAAGGGTTCTCAAACAGCAATGCTTGGATATAGGTATAGTTCTCATTAATAGGTCCTTTGGGGCAGGACAGACTGACTCTGAAACTTTGCTCTCTTGTCTGTATGCCTGAAGCTGCTGAAAGTATGAGACTGAATTGCACTTTTCCTAAAAACCAGCAGGACATTGACTTTCATCATGTCAAAGTCTTTACCTTAACCACAGGCAAACGTCTGGCCTCATGAGGAATTAAACCAGATTTAACATCTCACATTTTACCAATGCATGTCACAGTCTTCCACAGCATAAAAGAAATACGACGAGCAATTACTCTAGGTGTAAGGATTAGCTTTTACAGAAATGGTGAAAACTGTTTTTCTGTCATGCGAAATTACCATTCACCTCATGCATCCTTATTCTGTTTTAATGAGGGAGAGGAAAGCCATTCTAATGTTTGTGTTAATTGCAGTTTGAAAATGAGTGATGTGAGCAGAAAGTATAAGGCTGCCATAGATTTAAAGTCAGCACTGAGAGTGTTAAGCGCTAAATTGCTTCCATGTAAACCAAAATAAAGCACAAGAAGTTCAAGGAGCAAGTCATTCCAATACAGACAGACCGACAGAAAGTTCTGTATGAGTAGAATGGTTTGTGAACACTGGAAGATGAGAGATTAGAGAGATTTTTCACACTCACTGTCTCTAATTTAAGGGTGTACAGTTGCCTAGGAGGGAATGCTTTTTTAGGATTTTCATAACTTTGTGTTGTATGAATTAATTTAAATGAACTATTTTCACTCGATTTATTCAAGCAGTGTAAATATGGAATAGTTATGTTGGAGCAGCATTTTTTTTTCTTATAACTCTTTAGATCTCTCCCTTTTTTCCCTTCTGCTAAAGCCTTTTTTTCTCATGTAAAATTGTAATTTGCAGGTGTCTCTCTTCCTGTTTCATCTGTGTTCTAAAGAATTTGCTCTCTCTAACACTTATAATTGCACTTCTGTTTCTTTCAGGAGGAGTAAAGTTGCTTGACTTTGATTGTAAGTCTTAATACACCACACTACCTTGAATGCAAGTGTAAACTTAGTCTCAGTTGTTATATCTTCAGTGTAAAGTTCAGCCTCAGTGAGTGTAAAGTTGACACGAGCTACTCTGGGCTGCCTAGCAGGATCAGACTACTGAATAAAGGGCAGCTCTCCGCTGCTTATGTTGGCTGTCAGTCTAGTGCAGATTTATTGGAGGTAATAGCCCTGTGATTGAGTGACAAGTGGAGGGGGTTTACAGCTACATCTGTGGTGTGGAGGGGATAGATTCAAGCTGTGTGAGTCATAAAGAGCATGCAGAAGGAGAACGTGTATGTGTGTGTGAGAGAGAGAATGAAAGTGAGAAGGAGAGTCAGAAATAGGGTGCACGGGTCATCCTGCATTGATTTCACAATCACAACTTCACAGCCTCTTGAGAAGTTCAGGAGAAAGCTGTATTCTGACTTAATATCCAAACACCTGTGTAAAGCAGACTAGTCAAATCAAGGTTATACTGAGTGTTAATGTTAAAGCTAACATTTTAATATTTACTATAACAAAGTAGCAGTAATGCAGTATTAAATATGAGTAAAATGCTTGTAATGTACATTACAATTGTTTTGTTCTTTGCTGTGTGTGTGACCTGCAGCTCTGCATATTCTCATATAAGCAAATGTAATACATGAAATTACAGAATCAAATTGTTATGTGAAGGTATATCACTGAAATATTATGTATTTTTGTTGATTTTGTTTGCTAATTGTCCTCATTTGTAAGTTACTTTGGATAAAAGTATCTGTTAAATGACTACACGCAAATGTAAATACAGATAAAACACATTTACGACCTATTAGATTTTAAAACAATTTTAAAACCTATTTTTATAATTTCTAAGTCAATACAAAATGTAGACTTATTTTTTAAATGAACTGAATGAAAAAAAAAATTATATGACAAAATGGAAGTTGCAAATATAAATAAAATAGACAGCTATAGTTGACTTATTGTTGCTACATATAATAATAATAATAATAAAAAACATTATTAACATATGCACATATACAAATTTAATGTTCCATGAAGATATTTTGTGAATTCCCTACCATATATATATAAACTTTCAAACCTCAATTTGGACAACTTTAAAGGCAGCTTTCTCTGCAATTTGCAGCCTCAGATTCCAGATTTTCAAATATTGTACTATCCTAACAAATCATACATCAATGGAAAGCTTATTTATTCAGCTTTCAGATGATGCATAAATCTCAATTTTGAAGAAAAAAAAAAAAAGGACACTTATGGCTGGTTTTGTGATCTAGGGGCACATATAGGACAGTATTTTTTATCTTTGATGTGCCTATATATTGGTAGGAGAGAGGTTCTGCCTTTCATATTAAACAAAAGCTGTGTTAATTTCAGCCTCTCTTAATAGATCTTTATTGGACTCGACAGCAAACCCACAACTCCTGAGTAAATTCAGAAAAGCAATGTTTATCAGTCAGAGAAAGGGTTTGAAACCTACATGGAAAAAATAAATAAAAAACTAAATTAAAACTTGACTAATTCTGGACCACAACGAAGAAAAAAAAAGACCTTCTACAGTATATATATATATCGATATGTTACCTACCTTGTAAAAGCAATAGCTTTTATTATTTTATGCACGCAATAAATACAATTGAAGACCTAGATCTTACAGATGAAAGGCCATATACAATGTTTCTATTCTGATGGTGACATAACTATGATGGTAACTACTTGAAAATTACTACACATTTAAACACAGCTGGCACGGTAGTGATATTTGGCTTCCAGCGTCCTTATAGACACATTTTGTTTTTATCTGCTTAAATGAGGGCTGGTGTGCTGGATATTTATAAACCGCTGCTGTGACTCAGGCTAATTACACCGGCTAGCTAGTAAACAGGTTGAGCATGTACTTCAATTGGCTCAAAAATTGATTGCATTAGAAGAGAACACAATAGGTGTTTGATGAGGAATGCTTTTTACACAAATACCATAAAGTAATTGCATTTCTGGGTACCTCAAAAAGCTACTTGCCAAGAACATGTTGCTGTCTGATTTAGTTTTTTTCTTTCTTTCCCCGCAACGGTCATTATTCTTTGTTCCTTTCGGAATCACTGAGATAAATCTCACACAGTTTTAACGCAAAACAGAGGAAACAGAGAGCACAGTCATTACCGTGAGCAGATTGGAGCGAGTTGATGCATGGCTTAATTCATATATAAATTAATTTCCAACCCGTTTGAGGGTCTCGAAATGCCATTCTTGATTGTTTCAGTTCAGTTAATCCCCAGGGGTCAAACTGGATGAACACACTTAATTAGCACTCGTTCTGTTGTTATGCGGCAGACTCTTTGCTATGTTATTCACAAAGGGCCTCAGGTAAATGTCCTCACGTGAACAAATTAGATTTCGGTTCAATTAGTGAAGTGACCAATTAATCAGCCGATCCTATTCAAAGATCATACTGCCTGGCTTATGAGCAAAATCATTCATCAGAGGAAGAGACGAAATCACCAACAAATATGCTTTACAGCATTCGATTCACCCCAGACAAACCGCAAAAGCAGTGAAATGCTTTGCCAGTTTCCATAGCTTCAGCTCTCCATCTGTTGAGAGAAACTGCATTCGCCCGTCCTCAGCTGAGCTGCTATTTTTACAAGCGAATGGATGCTGCTCCACATCATTTCCATCAGAAAGCAAGGGATGGAGACAGAGAGATAGACTGTTTAGCTTGTATTCGGTTCCAGTGGCAAACAAAGCTTCTCAGACGTCGTCCAAATCTAGCAGGGATATTGTTTGCGTTCGGATCGTGTATTAGCAGCTCGAAGTACACTAGCGTTTCTCCACCGGATGATTTGCCTAATGCCACAGTCGCAACCTATTTATGCAAATGAAGTGCGATGCATCCTGTAGGCTGGATTTTGTCAGTTTAATGTTTGTGGGTGTTTCGTGTTCAGAAACCGTTTTTATTAGAATGTGCATTTATACTAGTTTCTGTGAAATAGCGTGGAGGAAATAGACCTTAGCATATCAACTTCCAGCTCTATGATAATTTGCCACGCATGTGTAGATAAGGTGTGTGCGTACGCTCCATTTGCCCTTGCCCAAGGTTAATCTGTCACTTTTAGTGTATATTTACATTCATTCTTATCAGCTTCTCGCCACTCATCTGTCCGTGTAGATCCAAGCCTCGTACCTAATCACTTTCCTTTAAAATACATGAGTGTGCTCCCACTCGGACACTACTCACTGTCTGTCTGTCTCACACACACACACACAGACAGATTCTGCCTCTCATGGTCTGTCCTGACACAAAGACATTCACTCAAACAGCCTAGGTCTACTTTTGCACACTTTGTTCTGTCACCCTGTCCCCTAATCAAAGGAAAAATGTACATAGGCGGTGAAAACGAGATAAAGAGGGTGAGCAGAAACCGAGAGAGAAATGTTTCTGTTTGTGGTTTCTTCTTTTCTCAGGCTGGTCCGGTAAGTTGTTTTAGATGTATATTGCTTTAGGCATTCACAGAATATTCCACCTCCGCTGACCATTACTGCTTTTTGCAGATCAGAGCGAAGCAAATAACATTTAACAGTTCTTTATTTATTCATTGTATAATTTAGAATACATTTGTGTACATCGTTTAGCTGCGTTTTGATAATACTGTGAATATGGAGTGCATATGTAGTCCTGGATTTTAGAAATGTTACATGAAGGGCCTAATAGCAAAGATTTTTTTTTCCTTTTTTTTTTATATTTTAAGTCTGCTCCCAAAATGATGCTCACATTGTATGTTTTCAGAGCTGATAATACTTCTATATGTCTGTTTTGAGTGTTAAAGGATAATCACATTATCTAATGACAGTCACAGATCAAGCACATTTGGACAGACTTCATTTTTGAGGGGTCTTAGAGGTCTTTGATATATAATGGGCTGGAAGAGGCAAAGAACAAACAGAGAGATTGCACAACAATTGCAGATGACAGATAACTCATCACTGTCTTCAGTGTAATTGGTTTTTATATAAAGATGTCTTTTGCTCTTAAGGCTTTTTTTTTTGCAGTTGATTTATTTTTGACTATACCAGATGCAAATGTTTGCACCGTGAAACAGTAAGAGAGTATGTAATTCATCTGTTATTTGTGAAAGAATTCAATGATTGATGATGCTACTGAAACAATATTTGAGTGTGCATTAACACATGTCTTTTATTAACTGTTTTATTTTGACCAATAATCTGCCTTTCCTTTTTCTCAGACCTTTTTTAAGTGACTTCCTGTTGAGGTGAATGTGACCAAATTTCTAAAAAAATATATATATATATCAAAATAACTATGTTGTATAAATACATTGCATGGATTTTATTAAGTAAAGTAATATATTTGAGTATTTTAACATCCTTAAAGTAACAAAGTAATACCTTTAGACCCTTTGTTTTCAATATCTAAATAATACTGTATAAATAGTCTTCTGTTAAGTGAGTTTTTTTTTTTTTCTTTTACACAATGGTATAACAAGCATGTGCAATATGACACATTAGCCATTGACTTTGCAGGCTGTTTTGAAGGCTTGTTTAAAAAGCAGAGATGTCTGGTCACCTGAAGCGTGTGGTTTTTCATCTATATGTTCAATATTCTGGTTATTTATGATCATACTGATAAAGCAAATGTTTTTCTACATCCTGTGTGGCATATTTATTTTGCGATGTGGCGCAAGTATAAATAGAAATGCCCTTCAAGAGTGTTGAAGCCTCCCACTGCTCTCTTTCATTGTACAATTCAAAGTAAGAACCCACTATCTAAAATTAAAAATACAAAGCCTTAGTCGAAGGCCACATTTAAGCTCAAATGTGAGTTCCTGCTCGTGTGAGCAATGGGAAATGGCTTTTGCTAAAACTGAATTGGAACTTTGCTAATCACCGGCAACATTTTTAGCCTTGTCAATGTCAATATACAAACATTTCCTATTTTGATTATTGAATTGAAATCTTTATCAGGAGACAAAACTGGATTATAGCAAAAGTCACCACTCAGCTTTGGCAAGAATTAGGAAGAGGACCACTGCTAACATTACAGTACATGACTACCCCACCACATGCTGCGCTGCACTTTGTGCCAAAATCTTTGGATCGAAGCAAATCTTGCTAATCTCTCTCTGTGCTCATGGCGATGCCAGGACCCCTCAGGTAACCACTGAGAAATCAAACAAGCACATTTTTTGAACACAAGTTGAGTAGCTTTCAGTTTGAATACAGTAGATATCTGGCAATGCTCCAAAACTGGAATTATGTTAATGCTTGTTCTAATAATAAAATGTAAATCACTACATTTGACATTTGATGGAAAGTGCTTATGTTTTTCTTATGCTGAAGGCCAAATTATATCAGCCTTATCCCTTCACCTATTTTGTCCTGTTGAAGTAAGTGAGGGAAGCTGAAAACATACATATATTTACTAGCGCTGTGAATCGATGAACTGCTATTGATCAAATTTAAAATAAAAGTTTTTGTTTACATAATACATGTAGGCTATTTTACTGTGTTCATTTATAATGCATATATAAATACAAACACATGCATATCTTTAAGAAAAAAAAAATATGTTGTTTATATATCAAATACGTTTATATTTAATATAAAATACAATAATATGAATACCTGGATGTATACGTGCATTTGTATATTTCCAAAATATATGCATGCATGTGGGTGTATTTATTTTTACGTAATAAATATATTCAGTATACACTAATAGTTATACATATACACTTATTAAAGGTTTTTAAAATGATTATAACACTTTTTAATAAAATTTATTTGATTTTTTTTTACTGATAAATTTAAATTACACAACACATTTTTAAATAATCAACATAATAATAAGAAATAAAAATAATTTTTCTGTGTTTTGATCAAATAAATGCAGCCATAAAAATAGAGTTAAATGTTTTTAACTTAAACTGCTTGTTCCAAACAACATCTTGTTGTGGAGTTTTTGTAAATGCTATTCTCTCAGCTTTATGAAGCCATTGTCTTAAAATAAATAAATGAAGTGTTTATTTAATATGTCTGCAGACATCTATATGTGATTTTTAAATATATCCATTATTAAAATGTTTGCCTTTCTCTAGTGGATATCTGTAGTGCGAGAGGCTGACCAGGCTGTTTTGATCATTATGTCAATTAGTGAGAGCGCTGGCTAACAATAGCTGTTGTATGTGGTCTATTCAAAACAATTAGAAGCAAATACTGTATAGCATACACTCTAATAATCCAGTTGAGCAGTTAAGACCATTTTAACAACCAGATGAAAATGATTATGTGTTTTTATTTACCTTTTTAATGTGAGACATTGAGTTTTCAGGATATGTTGCTCTTTTGGGAGTTTACTGGTGAAATTTCTGTAGCGTGCCTCATATCCCTCAGTCATGCAGTATGTGTGCTCTGTATTAACACTTGGGGATTTTGTCGGTCATGTAGTGCACACTTGGCATTACAGAACCGTATATGCAGCAAAGCCTACATACAGTACAAAGAGCCATTGATTCATCTCTGTATCTTAATTTGACACCTTGGTCTCATTACAAGTGTATTCATCTAAGGTTCAGATACCAGGGGAGAGTGCGAGAGTGTGTTGATCCATTTTAATGCTGCCTTGATCGTTATCCCCCATGTCTGTCAATTGACTTTTAAGGCATATCCTTTAGGGAAAATTCTGTTTCCTTGATTAGAGCCCAATCACACATGCAAAAGGGTATCTGAGGAAACATGCAGTGTTGTCAGGAAAGAAAAGATAATTGGGGCTCCAGGTACAGGTTGTCCTTTTTAAGCTGTTCCCAGGCCTGTTAAGTCGGCCCTCGTTACTCAAACAAATGCAGTTAAAGCCATCACAGCAGATCTGAGAAGAACACATTATGTGGAGAATTGACCACCAGTGTAGTTACACAAATGACCCTCTTCTTTTGTTCATTAACACAACATGGCTTTAATGAGTCCATATTCAGATGATATTAATGAGCTGAAGCTGTTTAACTTGGTTCTGGTTGGCAGATAATGTTTGCTGTTGTCCAAGGTCACTCAATTACTAAAGTTTGGACTATGTACATAGAACATAGAACAAATATTACAAATTATGACATTAAAAAGTGCATAAGTGGGTTCAACAGAGATAACGGTGGTTAAAATAACAGCTGGAGGCTGCATCTTACTTGCCCCCTCTTGTTTTTAACAGACCTGAAAGCAAACCCCAATTGGGTTTTTCCTGATAAACTTTGTCTCTCGTTTTTGTGTGATTTAAGCATCTACAAGTTGGTTAAATGAACAGCTAAATAATGGTTTTAATGGGACAACTAATTAACAAGTAAACAACTCACACACATATATTATCATTTGTTATAGTTATATTTATTATTATACATATAAAGTACATTATAAGAAAGAAAGAATTTTCCTCTTTATTTCAGAACATCCCTGCACAATCATACTAATGCATTTTCTTAATTTATACATTACAAATGAAGGAAATGTTTGTCACCGATGTATTACAAAACAAGGTTTTGTCTGGGACTCACTTCTGGGGACTAAGTATACACACTTTCTCTCTCAATCTCTTTCTGGCTCTTATAGATGACACAGTGGTTGTGTCCAACAGGGGGCACTGTGGGTATGGTTTTTCTCCAGGGAGAGCCAGACCTCAGTGCGGCCAGTCAGACAGCTGGTAGGGAGGGCAGCGATTAGCAACAAACAGTTCTGCAAAGTCTGTCTGTCTCTGATTTGATGTATACAGTGAAAACACTGAACAGCTAAAAATTATTGTGTTTGGGAAATTTAGGGAAAGAGCCTCTAAAAGAAAGACTGACATATGAAAAAATAGGGAGAGCAAGACTGAAAATCTGATCTTAACAGAATATGGTTGTGATATGTCAGATATGGAGTGATATGGTCAGAATATCTAATATTTATTGCATCTTAAACTTTTGAAAGAAAAAGGAGATACAAAGAATTTCCAAATTGGAAAGATTTTTAATATATATAATTATGCATTGTATGATACCTATTGTTTATTGTTTGAGGAAAAAGGTCATAGTTAATAGTGAATACATTTTCTCTATTCTAAAGTGTTACATAATAAAAAAAATAGTTTAGATTTTGTAACCTGTGCACTAGTTTATATATTGTTTCTGCCAAAAACAAACAAAAAAAAACTGTACAAAAGAAGTCAGATTGTGTGCCTTGAGTGTCACTAAGCAACACAGAGCAACACTGTTTAGAACAGAGTTGGTGAGTTGGTGGAGTGGCAGCAATTTCTCCTCCTTGCCCCAAATCCTTCTGTAATTCTAATCACTCTGCCCCAGCTTCACCCCAGGTTTTCCATTTCCCACACCCTTCATGCTCCACATTCACTTCACTTGCACTGCGGCCCACCCTGTACTGACGAATGACTGTCGAGGTTCTGTCCTTAAGGATGCTCTACTGACATGACACACACGCACACACACACACACACACACACAACCATGCCAGCACTATGTCATGTCACAAGAGTACAAGAGTCCTCTATCACTTCTGCAACACTCACACAGAGTCATACCAAGACTAAGGTTTGACACATAAATGTCAAACAAATTAGCCTAACCTTCATCTTGCACAAACAATACTACGATGGCAGGCAGTCAGGCACATCAGCCCACCATACTCACCTCCTACAGAAGAGCCGTAGACCTAATTAAATATCCTCAACTGTTGAGCTCTATGCACATGACGGGTATTGTCAAGACACGGGAGTAACCTACTTGCAGTACGTGTAGCATAACATGAATAACACAGACATTTACGGTTAAATGTCATTGAAAGTACTCTTTTGTAGAGTTGAAAACTGAGAAAAAGAGACATAGTTTCTTGTAATAGTTATTGTTCAATGCCACAATAATGCTCAAAGATATTATTTCTTTATTTTTTGTTAAATGCATAATTGAGGGTTAAAAAAAATGTCAGTGGTTCATGTGGTAAATACAGAAGCTCTGCTTGGTTCAATTGTAAATCATTGGTTATCAGCTTCCTTGTTTTGATCACATGGTTGTTCAGTGGATGGCCAAAAAAAGAATTACAGAGTATTGAAAATATCTTCTTTAATGTCTTAAAGTTGGATGACAATCCTATACGTGTGGAACAATGTGAGTAAATGATAATATAGTTTTAATTTTTAGTTGAACTAACTTGTGAAGAACCCGGAGTATTACATTCTTTACAATTTCCATCTCTACTTGCATGCAGACCCATATGCATGTGCTTGGTTAGCATCTGATAAACTGTACCTTTTTTGAAAAATGTAATGCATGCATACCCAACATGCATTTTTATAGCATGTTTATGTTCGACCATGAAGCCACAACGAGACAACAACCTTTTAGATGCATTTTGTCCTTCTTTATCTTCCTAGCATGCTAAACACAAACATTAATCTGATAAAATACTGTATCAATGTGCACCCCTCATTCTCTGAGAGCAGTAACTCTTTTAAACTTGTCCTTCACAGGGGCCACCTGGCGCATGACCCTGGCAGACTGTCTATGTACAAAGGGATGCCTCTACATCTTCCATATCCCGTTCTTTCATCCCTCTCTCTTTCACTTCTCTATTCTCTCTAATCCCTCCTTTGCTGAGCTGTGGCTCTTTCACCTCCTGCTCTATTTCTTCTCCCCCTCCCATCATGCCTCCTCCCTATTGATGACAGTGTTCTCACACAGCACCAGATTAACACGACTACAGATGAATATTTTAGAAGTATTTACCATATACTTCTGAGATCAAGTGAAAAACCATTTGAATCGAGGCACAGTTGTCGTAATAGATTAATATTTTACTATATAATTCATATCGGTCAATATTAAAGATGGATATTTGGTTAACAAGCTCTTGTTTGACCTCACTTTTACCGGACTGCTCATTTTGAGGTCCTGTTTGACTTTCAAAATCAATTAGCACTTCAGTCAGGAAGCTGTTTTTGCTCAAAATTATGTCTTTGCCGCATGGGCAAGGTGACTATCAAAGGCTTCCCTCATCTGTGGTACACATATTTGTTGCACTTTTATCTGAAACATTCTCAGCAGAGTGTTTATTTCTTGTTGATTGGGGTTCAGAGAAACTGGCAAACTTCCATTTGCTAACAGGCCTCAATGCTATCAGTTCTGTCCAGATTCTGGAGTTATTTTCTGTCACTTCCTCGACATGTTGGAATGGGGAAGTGGCACAAACCATTTAAACATATGTCTGGTACGGAAGGATTACATGGGGACTAGACTGGAGGAGAACTGTGAGAAGAGGAAGCCAGTAAGAGATAACTGGGTTGGGTGCACAGGTTGTGTTAACTGTCTGTGTCCTTGTTTTAACACTGTAATTGGTAATTGTATACTGTTTTTGGCACATGAGTATATGTGATTCTGGCACAGGACTAAATGTTATTCATATATCTGTAAATTTAACTATTTTACTTTTTTGTTCTAGGGTCAATAAAATGAGACTTAGGCCTATGTTTTGAGATTTATTTTTTTTTGAGTAATAGAAAAATGCAATTCTAAACTTAAACATTTTCCTCTTTTTACTTATTTCATTTATTGGTAACACTTTATTTTGATGGTCCACTTTAGATATTCTAATATTACAGTAAGTAACTTTCCAACTACATGTCAACTAGCAGTCAGAGTATTAGTAGACTGTCTTCTTAATATCTTCTAACGCTTTATTTTTCTGATACTTACTATCAAGAACTTTAGGATAGGTCAACTTACTAAGCCTAAACCTACCCTAAAAGACTACTCTGTTACAAAGCTACCTATAGAATGTCTTACATAGTGGAATATCAAAAAAAGTGTAACCAATCAATTTGTTTTGTTTAATTAATATATATATATATACTGTATATTCTTTTTTTTTTTAAACAATTTATTATGGAATTACTGTGTGAAATAAGCATTTGCTTACTTGAGTCCAAAAAATGTTATATTTGGTACAAAAGCCTTTGTAAACAATTACAGATGTCAAACAATTCTTGTAGTTCTTTAGCAGGTTTGCACACACCGCAGGAGGGATTTTGGCCCACTCCTCCATACAGATCTTCTCTAGATCTGTCAGGTTTCGGGGCTGTCGCTGAGCATCATGGAGTTTCAACTCCCTCCAAAGATTTTCAATTGGATTTAGGTCTGGAGACTGGCTAGGCCACTCCAGAACCTAGATATACTTCTTACAGAGCCACTCCTTGGTTTTCCTGGCTTTGGGCTATTGTCATGTTGCAAGACCCAGCCACGACCCATCTTTAATGCTCTGACTGAGGAAGGAGATCTTACTTGGGGCCCCAGTCCAAAGGGACATTGACAGTCTTCATTAGCCTCTTCCATTTTCTGACAATTCCTCCAACGATTGTTCTTTTTCATCAAGCTGCTTGACAATTGCCCCATGGCTTCCCAGCTTTGTAAAAGTCTACAATTTTTTCTCTTGTGTCTTTTGACAGCTCTTTGTTTTGCCTATGTTGCTACTTTGACTTTGGCTGATTGGCTGGCAGGTGCCTTTATGACAGCTAACGACCTCAAACAGGTGCTACTAATTTAGAAATGTAAAAGCATATAAACAGGTCTTTGAGGGTCAGAAATCTGTCTGATAAGCAAGCGATCAATTACATAGTTGACACAGTAATTCCCAAATAAATTGTTAAAAAATCATACAATGTGATTTCTAAATTTTGCTTTTTAGTTTCTGTGTCTTACAGTGGAAATGCACCTATGCTGAAAATTGTAGACCCCTCCATGATTTCTCAGTAAAAGAACTTGCAAAATCACAGGGTGATCAAATATTTATTGACTTCACTGTATAAATATATATACAGTACTGTGCAAAGGTCTTAGGTCACTAGTATTTTTACCACCAAAAAATGCTTTAAGTCATTTTTTTCTATCTTTTGCGGCAGCGGCAGTCTGGAATGACATGAGGTAACAGAACAAACGGAGACAGACTTAATCCAGAACTGTGGCAAGGTCTCCAAGATGCAAAAGAAAAATAAAAAGCCTACATAGAAAGCTACCTGAAAACTATGGGCAAGTGTACCTCAGAACAGAAGCTATTTTACCAAAAGCTGTAGTACCAAATGTTTATTTGATTTAGTTAATAGAAGTAATAATAATTGAATAAATTAATGTAATAAAATAAATGTTTTTTTCTTCATTTTGGAGACATTGGCACAGTTCTTCAGGATTTACTCTGTCTCAGTTTGTTCTGTTCATGTCATTCCAGACAGACTGGATAATGATCAGATCAGATCTGTGTGTGGAGCACTGGCTGTTGTCAGACTATACTCTCCATCTCATTGTATTATTACAATTAAGGACAAAAATAATGTTTGGACATGTAAACAGTTTCCAACTGACACACTAGCCCAAAAGATAGAAATAACTTAGGACTTAAAAGCATTTTTTGTTGGTAAAAAGACTTAAGACTTTTGCACCTTACTGTATTTTTTATCAAACAGTAATAGTATTAAATGTTATTGCATTGCAAAATTGTCTTTTATTATACGTTAACCAAAAAAAAGCATTTATTTATATAATGATAATTATATAATTTTGCACAATGAATGTTTTCAACTGTCATTAAACATAAATAAATAAATAATATAATGATT
>JAUCNO010001819.1:19023569-19057071 GCA_032353835.1 Enteromius viviparus
ATTTGGGCAGCCACTGTGTTTCTGGACCTCCGGGTGGCCATGGTGGGTCGATATATATCTATATCCAGAGTGGGAAATTGTGGACGGGAATTCGTGGGTGACTGGATTGGCACTCCTGGCCGAGCTTCAGAAACTGGATCTGGAATAAGCAGACTGAAATCCACGGGAGTAGGCGGACTGGAATTTGCGGGTGATTGGATCAGCAATTCATGCCCACACTCTAGTTCCTGAGATCCATGGGTTAAAATCAATGGCAGATGGTACTCTCGGCAGAACTTCTGGACCCTGATCAGCAATCGGCGTATCTGGGGTCCGCGGAGATGTCCGCTGTCTGCTGCTCGGATACGGCAAGGTTTTGTGGTGGTGTGGGATTCGGACAGTTTATTCGAGGCGGATCGGCGCGCTGTGGCGATCTTTCTTCCATCTGGGCCCAGGCTGTCACCAGGCTGAGGGATACGGCCACCTTCCATTTTAACCCCAGTGTCTGGTAAATCCACGAAGCGATTAAAGCCGGTGCCAACACAGAACGCGGTGATCAGCCCGTTATCGGTGAAATCAGTCCATTCGGCCAGCTCGAAAATTATCTGGGCGTAATCCACAAATAGCAGGTCCCGCAGGACCAACACGTTAAACTGATCAGCAATCTCCTATTTTTGGTCAGTCATTCTGTCATGAGTGGGCCATGCAGAGGCAGGGCAGCGAACACTTGGAGAACAACATAACATAGTACAAAGACTGACACTGAACACCAAACAAAGCATGGTTTAAATACAAGCATAATCATGACACAATACAAGACACCTGGAAACAAGGCTGGCAGGGAATGAACACTGATGAGACGGGCGGGGTTAAAAACAAGGTAAAAACACGTGAGAACAGAATAAAAAAACATCTACTGTCATGTAATATTTATGATATAAATATTAAAATCTACAGTTTCAGTACACTACAGAATAACTACTAGGGTTGGGTATCGTTTAGGGTTTTTTACGATACCGGTGGCAAATACTTTTAAAATGGTTCTGGTGCCTAAACGGTGCCTGAATCGATACTTAAAAAATAAAAATGGTAATACTTTATAATAACTGCACTGAATCATGTTATGAATCATTAGTTAAGCATTAGTGCAGAGTCGGTTCATCCTTTATAAAACATTGTTCCAACATTAATATTCATTAGTAAGCAGTTTATAAATACAGTTGTAAATGCCTTGTTCTGTTACAAAGGAGATTTAAAGGCTCAGTTATCTTCCGTTCAGTTATCAAACAAAATCAACACAGAGGGATACAGAACTATTCATTTTAATATGCAAATAAATATGAAACTGTACATCTGTTCACTTGAATGAGTTATCATAAAATTGCATGAAAGGTTTAACAAGTTTAAAAAGTCTATTCATAAAGTATCTGAAAAAGATTTACTCTGAACAATACATTAAATTCTATTAAATTAAATTATTAATAAAATAATAAATAAATTAAGCTTATGAAACAATATGACCCAATGCCATGTCAAGTGATTGAATCATCTTATAACAGGCATCCAATACTGACTTCCAGAAAACTGAAATAACCAATGACATTTGACAAGATTGACAAGATTACAACTAAAAACAGCAAGACCCGTGACTGACAAAAAAACATTCTCTTGCGAGCAGGTGAGAGAAGAGAAGAATAATTGCGTGCAGATTATATATGCACGAGCGAAGTTTGAAATGAGCTTGAAGGCTCCTGTTTCTTCGCATTTAACTTTAGATCTGTTTTCCTCTTGCGGAAATGATTTGCTGTCCTCGGCCATCCTGGTGAACTTCTATCGCTGCACAATTGAGATCATTCTAACTAACTGTGTCACAGTGTGGTATGGGAGCTGCTCGGGTGAGCGTAAGGCACTCCAGCAAGTGCTGCCCAGCGCATCACAGGGACTCCACTTCCAACTACTGAGGACATTAGGAGGAAACACTGTCTGCGTCGAGCATGCAGTATTCTTAAGGACTCCTCTCACCCTGCCCACAGACTGTTTTCCCTTCTGCCTTCGGGTAGACGCTTCAGGTTACCCCAAAAAAGAACCAGCAGACTGAGGAAAAGCTTTTTTCCCAGAGCTGTCTCACTGCTGAACTCTTCCCCCAAACTGACATCTTTGTTTATATGTTTTGGACTGCGTTTCCCACATCCTTAGTTCACCCCTAATAGTCATTGTTTTCAGCTTCAGTCTGATCACTTCCATCTGCTCGTCATTATCCATTAAGCACTACTCATATATAATCTGTTTAGTCTGTATTAAGTTGTTGTATTTTTGTCTATGTCACTCTATGTACTGTTCCAATGGCTCTGTCTTCTGCCCTGGATTTTTGTCTGTTTGAATTTTGTTTTGTTTGAATTTAATTAAATGAACTAACTGCAAATGGATTTTTGTTCTGTGCATTCGTGACAGTAAATAATGTTCATACCTATTGCATATTCAGAATTACTATAGCAACCTGTACATTATGTTTACCTACTAGTCATTCCTGATTATTGTTAATACAAACTGTATATTATGTTCATATAACTGTACATCCATCTGTAAATATTTCCCAGTTTCTTCTTGTACATACCCTCCATAAGAGCACTTATAACTTTATCCACCAATATCTCTGTTTGTTAGAAGTTTAAATATATATATATATATATATATATGTTTAAACATTATGAAATATAGATTAATAGAAAATTAATGGCCAGTAAAAAAAGAATGCAACGATAACAGTGTGCTTGTTTGTCCCAATAGAGAACATTTGTGTGCTGGCTAAAGGTAAATTTCAGTGAGATCTTTGTGGCCTGGATACACATCAAGGTCCTCCGTACATTTGTTGAGTCAGTCCTCAGGTAAAATGTCCACTTAAACAAGTAAGATAAATAAATCATATATATATAAACAGATAAACACAAAAATAATTTCAAATGCTCTGCTGTTGTTAAGGTACGGTCTGCCGGTCAGTTTCCAAGCTATTTTGCTACAACCCACTAAAAAGAGTAGGAAGCAGCTAAGGCAGCAACTCAACTCTTTATTCAAGCACCTCGACCCAGCAGCGGCAACCGGTAAACTAGATGTAAGCTTTATTTTCATTCACTTTTTATACATAAATTCCCATTCCAAATTAACACATAATTAAAGGATATGGTATACCCAAAAATCATTTTCAAAAATGATTCAAAAATCAATTTTTGAATAGCCAACAATGGAAAAATATCATCTTAAATATCAGATGGTGTAGATATTACATCTAATAACATTTAAGCTGCTCACCCTCGTGTCATTTCAGAGCCGTGTGAATTTTTATTTCTTCCATAAAACACAAAATGAATTTGAACTTGTGCTTTTGTAATAAATGGGGACTTAAGTTTTAAACCATATAAAATTATACAATAACACACTTAAAATACCTCAAAAATATCCGGTCCCACTTTATATTAAGTGTCCCTAATACCTGTGTACTTATATAATATAGTAACTAGATCTGTATCTAGTACAGTATGTAACTACAGTGTAAGTACACATTGCTACATAGTATCTACAGCTGTAATATTTATGTTACTACACTATTCTATTTAACCTTTTTAATATAAAGTGTAACATTTTATTTACCCAAAAGTGCTGTTAGTCCTGTTGCACATTTGTACTTGCATTACCAAAAAGTGTTGTTACCAGTGTTCTGTTACACATTTTTTATGTATTTTTATAGTTTGCATTATTTTCCCAGAAAGTGATTTTTTTTCTCTTGCTGTCAATCATTATAGGTGGGCCTTGATATCCCAGATGAAAACACCAGCCAGCAGGAATATTACTCCTACATCTGTTATCCTATCAAAATTAATTTGGTGGATCCAAGTTAATGTGAAATCATAGAATAACTTTATCTGGCACTTATTTTTTTGCATCTTGCAGATTTAAATAAACCCTGAAAAACAGATGGAAGACATAGTTCTTGAGTGAGAACTTTATGACCAATGACAACACTAAGAAAGTTAAAGCAAAGAACAGCAAAGTAAAGAGAAAAAAACACTGCAAGTTGCAACACAAAATGGCAAAATGGTTGATGTTTGTTACATTTCAGAGAAAAAACCTACTGACCTCCAACTTGAAAGGGCATAATAAACTGCATACAAGTATTTCACAGTATCAAAAGCATGTTGACATTCTTTGGTCCACAAAATGGATTTGAAGGATTTTGTAAGTTAGGGAGAGTGCACACCATAGAAAAATTCAGACAGAAACTATAATATCTTATACTGTCTGTGGGCTAGGTAATTCAGTGATGGCAGTGATCTTATCATTTCAGAGGTGCAAGGGGTAAGTGGGAACATGCCAGTATAAGCAAATTTAACTTGCTAACAAAGCGGGCTGTTCCAACATTGTCTATGCAATTGCGACAATTGAGTAGAGTAGGCGTTCGGATTGAAATGCAGATCTGATTTTATTATTTTATTAAGCTCAGAGTCAAGGCAAACAGGGTCGAGTACTGGCAAACGGGAACAGAGTGGGCTGAGACAAAAGAGTAAACGATATACAAAGCGTGGGTTGACATTCCGGCAAACAGAGTCCATAGGGTACGTACGTTGGCCAGAACGATGGAGGGGATGGCGGGTTTTTGTGGGCTAGCCGCTAGCCTAGCTCGGATGCCACCGTGCTTACCCCTCTTTTGCTTCCTCTCACACTGCTTGAGGCGCATCCATTGTGGGCGTGGTGCAGGAGTGGGGGTCGGTGATTGAGTAGGCCTCTGGAGCAAACCCAGATCTTTCAGCTAGTCGGTGTCCACAGTTTAACTTAAAAAGTTTGTTTCTGCCGATGTCGAGCAGAAATGTTCTGCCGTATACTCGCTTGGAGACAGATAGACGTACAAAAACACTGCAACTTACAGGACGAAAAACACAAAAAAGTTGTTTGTTTGGGAGAGAGAGAAGCCGCTGCGTGTGCACGCGCCGCCATCTTGGAATCTATGACTGGCAGTGGGTGGGTTCATGACAAACTCACAGCCTAGTTGTTTAAGACATTCTTGGTCCATTCCATTTACTGCTTCCAAAAACTCACGTTTTGCTCCAACAAAATTGGTGCCTTGGTCTGATTGCAATTGACGGACGTTTCCACGCAGAGCAATGAAAGCACGAAGTGAGTTGAGGAATGCATCAGTTGATAAATCATCAAGTAACTGTGTATTGCATGAGAGCACAAACATGTTAACATCAGTCCATAGCGTTTTAGTTCCTTTTTTCCCTCCTTAATATAACGGGTACAAACAATCCATCCCACAGTATGTAAAGGGAGGAGTTGTTTCTATTCTTTCACTAGGCAAGTTTGCCATCAATTGTTTTTCCGCTCAACGTCTGAGCATTTTCTTTGGCAGTAAAGACCAAGTTTGGATGCTTGATTTGTGGATGCAGAGTTGCATCTACCTCTCACTCTGAGGATGCCCTTGTGGTCCAGGAAAGAATTGAGTCGATACAATCTGCTTGTCTTGTCTTTAGTTATTAACTCCTTTCTGGACTGAAGTTCTTTGATTTCTTTGGATAAGACTAACCCTTGAACATTGGAAATAAATGTGTGTTCAGGTTCTTGTCTTTCTTCCAGACTTGTAGCCTTGTTGTTTCTCTTTTTGAGCCTTTAAACTCATTTACAAATATGGTAAGTCTTGCAATAGCTTTAATGAGTTTTGTCCAGCTGGAGAATTTCAGGAAACGTTATGCCAGAGAATTCACTGTTTTTAAGGTGAGGTTTACAAAACCCTTGCGTACTTCTGGGTCCTCTGTATTAAGCTCTCCCACCTTAATCTCTCCAGAAGGAAGTGAATCTCGCCAGAGAAAACTTGGACCACTAAACCAGTTGGAAGCAATGAGCTCTTTATATTCGAATCCTCGAATTGCATGGTCGGCGGGGTTGTCTTCTGATGCAACATACCTCCATTGTGTTGGGGTAGTACTTTCCTTGATGTGCTGGATACGGTTCCCCACAAAAACATGAAAACGCCTTGCGTCATTGTTTATAAACGTCGCCATAATAATTCTCCAAAAACCTCTAATGAAAGTTCTTGCTCTGCTTGAGAAAAAAAAATTAGCTTGCACTTTTGCCATTTCATCAACCTGTCAAAGGGGATGTGATCAGTGTTTCTACTATCCATACAAGTCGCCTTTTAAACCAACGCACAAACACGCAATGATCCTAAACTCCTCAATCCAGCTATACTAATCATCAACAGCTGGTGCGTTCAGAGAACCGGATTAGGGAGCTCATACTTAGCGCGATTATCTCATCTTAGATGTCTCAATTAATCTCGGATGTATCAAGCTACGTACGAAGAACGAACCCCAGAAGAACTATTGGATATTTTCCAGCTCTAGTTCTCCCTTGAGCATGTTCCTTATGCACACAGCTACTACTGCTGCAGACAATCCACCCTTGGCACTTAGTTACCTTAGTGGGTGCTACCCTGGACTTGACAAGTGGACGTCCTGTTTTACTGATTGCTCTTAGGCAGGTACAGACACCATATCCTACAACACTTGTGTGTGTAAAATGTTGAAGTTCATATCTCAGAACATCTTGAAAATCTGCTGGAAGATAGCAGCGGTCAATCTTGACATGAGCAAGGTCTTTTAAACCTATAAGCCAGGACTCCCACCATGAGTGAAGCTCATTTGAGAGTGGTGCGTCCCAGTCTGTCTTGTCATGGCACAGTCGCTTTAGTATTTGCTTGCAAAGTAAAACAAAAGGTGCCTCAGAGCCAAGTGGGTCGTAGACAGAGGCCACAGTTGACAACACTCTTTGTCTGGAAAGTGGATGCTCACTCACGATTACTCCAAACTGGAGATGGTCTAAAGCTACCCTCCAATTAACCCATACAGCTCTTTCAATAGGTTGCTCGCTCAGTACTAGGTCTTGGTTTCTTACTGTCTCCAGACAATCCTCTTCAGGAAGAGAGTCAAGAACTTGTGGGCTATTGGAAACAAACTTGTGCAGTCGCAAATTTCCAAGGGCTGCGAAGTTGTTTTGATACATGGACTAGTCTAATAGCCTCTTTTTTGGAGTGGAAACTGATAAGAACATCATCCACATAAAATTTCCTTTCGATGAATCTTACAGTTGCTTCACTAAACTGGCCTTGACCTTGTGTACTTTAAGACCACTTTAGAGGAAAGATATGGAAGTTTATTTGTAATTGCCAAAGCCTTTAGAGATAAGCTAACATCATGGCCAAAGATTTGGACAAAAGGACAGTGCTGAGTTAAATGTACAGATGGTGGACAACCAGAACGCGTTATTGTTATTGAGCAAACGCTTTAAAGCACGTTTTAACAAATAGCCATCAGCTTTGCTTCACTGATGTGTTATATTTGATGGCAGCAGTCAGTGGAAAATTAAAGAAAAAACTGTACTTACTATTCACAAATTACAATTTAGTAATGATATACTAAATGAGTACTTATGAAGGTATTTGTGTTTCTTAGAATGAAAAAAATGTAGTTTAGGCTACTTTGCATCAGAGCTTTGATAGTGGTAGACTATTTTTGTAGGCTAGGAAACATACATAAAATATTCTTATTATTAATTTTCGTTACACATACGTTTTTTATTAAAATGTTTAAATTCATTTGATTAAAACAGCAAAAGCATATATTTTTTATTCGTATGTGCTTTATTGTGACAGAGAAATTTTCAGGGAAAGATCTACACTCCTTAAGAAAGTACTGTGTTTTTAATGAATTCTTTACTTGTGATTTGTCAAGCCAAGACATTGGTGTTTGACTTTTAGACTATGGCTCGCTGTGGTGCTGTGACTGGAGGCACGGATTTAGTGAATTTGGGGCCTCAGGCAAATATAGGAATGGGGCCCAACATTTTCACACATTTACTTCAACCAACCTTGAGGTTTCTTTTTTGTTGTTGTCAAAGTTGCTGCTGAACAATGGTGCCCCATCGTTATGTACATTGATTATACAGTTTTGATGTACATATTATAATTCTTTCTTTAACATTTACATTTATTTGTTTAGCAGACTTTTATTATTTCATGTTGTCTAGACAACATAGCAATTGATTTACAGTTGAGATACAGAAGTAGACAGAAGTATACATTATTATATTAATTATTATATTTACTGACAAACCTTTTTAGGTTACACATAGCCTAATGTTTCCACATACTGTATTCTGATGCAGCTAAATTCTCAGTACATGTTTTTATTGATTTATATTTGTGTTTCTGTTGTCATGAATAGGGATAAATATGAAATGGTGGTCAGTCATTGTCTGATCAAATCAAACAGGCTACACATAAGAGAATGACAACAGCAGTGCTTGCATGGGAAATTATGCGCAATTAGTATAAATTTGTACTTCGTTTAGTACTGATTCAACACCAGTGCGTTTTCGTTTAAAAAAGGAGTTTAGAATGAAAACGAACATCGTTTACACTGGTCTTATGCCTAATGGGTAAGTCCGCCCCTGTGCTTTTGAGCCTGAGGCATGTCTGATATTAGGCGGATTTTGGCCAAAAGCTGGGAGTGTGCGGCTACTTTAAGCACGCACTGCAATGTTAGATTCACTGTATGCACAAAGGGAATGTTCCGAATTGAGCAGCAGCAATCAACTTCGACACATTATCTGTCACAAGCACTACATGTTTCAGATCATCAGTTTAGTTTAAGAACAACACACTGTCACTTTAATTCAGCGTATAAGCGGCCCAGAAAAAATAGACTCGGCACCGAAACTATAGCAGCGCACAGCCGCTCGTGCTCTTCTGCCGCGCCGCCGCCCATGCGTGCTGTGTGAAAGCTGTCATCTGTTAACATGGGCGTCGAAAAAAATACGCCATTGTATTCTACTGCAACAAAGCGTGTTTGTGGCAAATTACATCTTAAGCTTGAGTACGTCATAACCGGTTATGGTCTATTATTGAACCGATACCGAATCGTCCTCGTCTGCATCGCGATGCATCGTAAAATTGATTAATTTTGACACCCCTAGATATCAGCATCCAAACTTGTGTTTGCGAATCTACCCAAGCATGTCTCCACATTCCAGAGGTCCCCTAGAGCATCATGACAAACTTCAAATGCTGGTTTTGATGAGCCAGAACAGTAGCCACAGAAGCCCTGGTGCATAATCACTATCGATTATAAGTCAGATCGCATCACCACAGACAGCCCGGCTCTGATAACACATCAAACATAGACACCAGATTGATTTCTCTTCCGCATTCTTTGCCTAATTATCTCAATGCTTATCCATCTCCTCTCCACCCCCCAAAAAAGCATTCAACACCATAGTTTATTTCTTTCTTTCTTATCTCGTCAATCCGAATTACCCCAGATTTACCCACCAGAAAATATGGAGATGAGATGAAATCGTTTAATTGGGCTGTTGATTACATACGTTTGAATTCAGATTAAAATCTCATGGGTCTGCGTGTCTGATTAGCAGAAGGGTAATGACTGCATTAATGCTATTAGCTCACAAATACTTAAAATGTGTTTATTGACTTATGTTTTATTGGTTAATAATATAATCACATTAAGGATTAGTTCATAAAGTGATAACGTTGAGAAGAGGAAACTATTTATTAATATGGCTTTGTATGCGCCGTCATTTATTCCTCTGGTGGGAGGTGACAAATGGCTGGATATTCATTCCCAATGTATGTAGCCTAATTCCCAATTACCCACTGTAACAGGAGCCATTAGAATCTTGACAAGTATACCAAACTTTCTTTATTAAGGAGTTGAGCCCTCTAACTGGGTTAGGTGTCTTGAGCCTTTGTGTTTCGTCTTGACAGACTGACGTGACGCTTCTTTAATTGCTTGTACCTCAGCAGGTCAAGGGGTAATCTACTACCCTCTTCATACAGCCATCCCAGAGAAGAGATATCTGAATTCATTTAGCAAATTAAGCTCGGAGAGACGAGAGAAATCATTAACTTTCAGAGAATGATGAGAGTCCTCGTCCTCTGAAACAAATCAGATGGGACGAAGGCGCCACCGCCGCAACCCCTCCCTTGGACTTCTCTACTTTATCTCATGGATACACCCACACCGGTTTTGTATTAATTCAGAGAATATCCTCTGTTTAATCTTAGATTCCTCCACACATGGGTAGAGTGTGGAGTGATGCATGCCCACGTTCGTGTTTGGGGTTGGAGCGGTTGATGGCGTAATCTGTAAGACACAAATTAATTGTCAAAGTCGTCAGCCAGAGAGGGAGGCCCCGGCAAGTCAGGTCTTGAAAGACTGAAGGATGATTTAAATATTCTTGTAGATTTGCCATCTCCCAGAGATGTCACATCTGATTTGACAGTCCCTAATGGCGGAAGACAGTGAGAATTCGTGCAAGGTTTGAATGAAGGTTAAAATGGAAATCGCTTCTGATGTGTGTCTCTCTGAATTGGTTTACATTTAACTTTTATATTAAGTTCTATATTGATTTATTATGTATTTAGAGATCGTATATGCCAGAAACTGGCTTGTTAGTCAATGTAAATAATTTTGATAGATGATGCGAAGTAAATACGTGTTGGTTTTGTGCCTTCATTCCGTGCATTTCATGAGCATTGAATCTCCATGAATATTCATTGGTTTTGTAAATCTATGTGTGGGTCACATGTTGTTTGTTTGGTAGGTTTTTTTTCCCCCTTCCTGTTTGACACCATACACAAAGTAAAACAGACGCTAGTTGAGCCTACGCCAATTATGTCAGTACACCTACTGAAAAACCTGTGCATTAACAGTGAAAAAAACATACACGCGTGAGCTTAAAAGAGGCAGAGGAGGAGAAAAAGAGACCCTAATCTACTTTAGGAAGTCATGTTTGGCCTGTACTCACAGTGAATTTCCTGGTGTAAATGGAAGCTAATGGGGGAAAGGTCTGTGTAATTCTCTCTCCATTAGCCACTCTGCCTGGCCTAATTGCTTAGCCGAGCCTGAACAATTTTGTTAGACATTGCTGGGGTAATTATTGCTGCTTTGGCTAAAAATAACAAACCTCACACTAAACTGGGATGCATGGTTGCTTTCTATTCTGATTATTTCCCTTTATTCTTTCCCTTTCATCTCTCCACTCATAACAAAACATGCTGTTGTGTTGGATGTCATGCTCAAAGATGTGCTTGATGTGTCTTTAGCAGTGATTTCATAGAGGTTGCGCATTTGCACATTTTAGAGTTAATTTGAGATATTATTTCAGGTTTCAGAATTATAGCCTATTCGAAGTCTGATTTAAACCACTTTAAGGCCATATTTTGAAATCTCAGATAGTGTCTTGAGACAAATGTGAATGAAACTACACAAGACATTACATTACCATGGTTTTTACAAAGAAAAAAAAAACATATATATAGGACACCTATAGGACAGGATTAAAACTTTTGCAACCCCCTTCACTTTCGATGAGTTCCTGGAACAACATTTTATTAAAAAATGTAGTCTTTACCATATATCTCCACTTAAATCTAACCTTACATGAGTAGTCTCTAAAAACAGATTTGATGATAGGTGACTGACACTGATGTACAAGCACCAAACTTATAAACAAAAACTATAAACTGGTTCTTCAGATCTGATTGGCTAATCACAATGTTGTTCCAGGCTTAACAAAGACATTGATACATGGGCACTTGGTAAAAGTCAGGTTAGCAGGAGGGCCACTGTCCTGCAAATTTTAGCTCCTACCCTGATTAAACACACATGAATCTGCTCTCAGGATTAATAGATATTACTTGTATTATAGAATTATTGAATAAACTAACTGTTAATCTCATGGTTTTTAATCAGTCTTTAGGCAGCAGATTGATGGATTGATTTTACATTTTTCTTTCCTTTGGAGGAGTGTGTTGTTGAAATACACCATTTGTGATTTGGCTGCAACCCAGTCGCACGGCTGGTAGTGACAATATCACGAAATTAGCACGAAATCTATTTATTCGTGTCAGGGACACGAATATTTCATTATTTTCATAACTCCAGCACGAACGTAAAACTACGATTCGATTGGATGCATCTTTTCGTGCTGGATTCACGAAAGTCGAGTAAGAATCGTGTCTGAAAGAAACGTGCGACTGCTCTGGAATGTGAGACAAACATAAGGGTCAGGTGCAGAAATCTGCAGGGTGTACCATTTTCTGTATTCTTTACATGCATTTTATTGCTCAAGAATTAATATCTTCTTATTAACTTACTGTTAACTTCTAAACAGTAGTGTAGACCTATACTGAAAGCAATAGAAAGAGCAAAATATTATGTTAAACATATTCTCAGTATTAATTTGTTGCTTATTAGCATGCCTATTATAAATATGCCATTTAACATTGTTATTAACATTTAACATTATTAGGCATTAACTTAACATTAATTAGTCTGCATGACCATGTTCTACATGCCTGTGCAGTTATAAAATGAGAACCTAGGCAGCAAATATATTAATATTTACAGAAAATAAAGTATGGAAGTAATAAATACTTGTTATATGTGTATATTTTGGCCAATGTGTTTTTGTTTGTTGACCAGTCCCTGTACCTAAAGCATGTGACTGTCCGTTAGCAGCCGGATCCCAGGGGATTTAGCAGAGTGCTGAGATTGCAGCTAGCACCGGTTACCAGTCTGACGCCAGGCCTACTAATCAATCTGAGCACAGGGCAGTTTCCTCCTCAGGATTTCAGCAGTAATCATAGCACAGCATGAAAACAAGCAGGTGAAACTTAATGAAGATTTGTCTATTTGTGGCAGAGGATCATCAAAAAAAAAAAGAAAAAAACAGGAAGTGAAATGACTGAAAAATTGGTATTCAACAAGAGAAAGGCAGAGATGAATGAGAGGGAAAATGACTGACTGAGGGTTAAAGAATAGTTACATGTCTTTCTGTCTCCTAAATAGAGAACATTTAAATGTAATGTGTTTGTGAGTCAAAGAGGGGTATATTAAATTGGTGTAAAATTGTGTGTGTGTGTGTGTGTGTGTGTTCCTGTGTGTCTCCATTGCTGTAGATTTAAGTTTTTAGAAAAAAGTGAAAGATGTTAAGCAGCGCTGATGGCATGGTTCATATGATAACATCAAAACACAAAGGCAGGAACTCAGAGAAACTCCTATTGATCATTCTCGCTGCCCATCCTATGGCTCCTCATACTCTTCATCACCATGATCTCTTGGCTCAAGGGTCTCTATGGAAACTCCTAGTCTTATCATCATCTCAGCCATCCTCATTAATGACCGGAACTGAGAGAGCAGCTGCACCCACACCTCTCTTCTGCACGAGAGAGCTGCACTGTTTCCAGCTTTACACTAGTTATGGCACCTGTGGTGTTTAGACACGTTCCCTTGTTATGCATAGACACATTTTAGAACTAATGGTAGGGTTTGAAGCAAGGGGAACCAAGTCATTGTGAACTTTGAAACAATTTCATGGGCAATGACTTTAAAAATATTTTTTTAACATGTTTTTGGGGATATAATAAACATTTTTTAAAAAGTTGAATAAATTGATATATCAATCAATCATTCAAATTCAAATAGTTAAACTATGATTTATTTAAATTTGATAAATTTACAGGTAAGTGAAAACTAAACAGTGCTTTAATTAGCAGCTGTTAATTATGAATTGCGAGAGAATTGGGTTTTTACATTTATTCACTAGTTTTATATTCTTTTTGTAGTTTCACAATTATTCTCGTTGCCCTTGGCAGCATTAGGTTGCTCTGCATGAGATGCCTTTTCTATAGGCCACTAGACACTGGCTTCTATACTAATTGAGGAAGTGCTGTTAAGCTACATTCAGACAGCAGGCAAAAGTGGAACAAATCCAATGTTCATACAGTATGCGTGTCACATATTCTGTATCCCCCTCGTTTTCCTTATTTGGTCATGTTGTCTTGTTTAGTTTGATTAGTTAGCTCGTCTCCACCTGTGTCTGCTCACTTGTCTTCAGTTCTCCCTAATTCCGTGTTTATTTATAGTCTGGTCTGGCCTATTCAGTTTGTCGGCCCTTAAGGTTATGTATATGGGGTATGTAATTTGTGCATTACTTTAAAAAAAAGAAGCTGATTTTTTACGCCTTGGTGAAGTCTATCATTATCATTTTTGTTTTTTAGAAAAATGTGAACACAAACCACATAGAATCAGAATTTTTTCAAGTTCTTTTTGCAATGTGACCAGTCCAAAAAGTCATATCAGAATTTGTGCAACTTTTGAATCACTCTAGATCAACATTTGCCAAAATTATAGTGAGACAAGTCACTATAAACATTTTACTTACTGGTAGTTCTATGGTTACTTGGTTATTATGGAAGACAGTCATGACAATAGTTAGTACAGGGACAAGTGTCATGGGGACAGCTCCATACAACAAAAACTTGAGGGAAAAATGTATAAAAAAAAAATTAAAGTAAAAAGTTTTTCACAAATTTGCTGGGTTTCACAGCACATCATATGAAAATGTTAAACAACGATTCAGCGTCATGCATAAAATACAATTCAGTAAACAAACAAACAAACAAATATTTGTAATACATCTGACTAGAGCACTAAGGTTTGCAGTGTGAATGTAGCCTTAGAGCCACTCTTAGGTTTGGGTCCAAGACAACTATTCAGTTTGGCATACTAATATTGATCAGGTCATATGCATCTGATATTTAATAATATGTAACCTTTTTTAAATTCACTCCTAGCTCCCTAAACCCATAATTTCCAGTACAAAAGCATATGAACCAACAAAAGCAGGTGCAAATGAAATGCATGCCAAAGCTTGAAAAATCATGAGCTCTTGATCTTGAATGGCCATTAGTACTAATGTCAGATAAACAGGAAGTGTGTCATTGGTTACAACGCACGAGGAAACACACACAAATAGCCCATGCCAATTTGTGTTTATTGTGCAATCAGACTGCAACTGCTGAAATATTCAAGCAGATACTGTACTGTATCTACAGCAAAATAAATGTCTACTATACCACTATATACACCCTCTTGCTTCTCCTCTTAAGAGCAAAGTCAAGTAAATCTTTAAAATCATAAAAAAAATAAAAATACTGAAGAGGTGACCAAAGTGTTTTGGGACAACCAAAACAATCATTAAATTTGCAGTTCTGTTTGGAGTTGTAGAAATCTTTAACTTTGTATCTGATCTTGTGTTTCTGTGCCTGTGGTCAGGGTACTGGGCTATAGTCCGTGCTGTCCATTAATATGAAATTTAGAGTTAGAGTGAAGAAACCTTCAACCCTCAGAACTCCTATTTCTCCAGAATTCCTAAAAATTGCAACCTAATTACTATAAATGCATTTACAACTCAGTCTTTCTGAATTTTAAAGAAGCCTTTTTGAGCTTTTAAGTTACAGAAGCTTGTATTACATCACACTACTGCCAGCTAAATATGGAAGCTACTGCATATAAGGGAATTCTAATGCAATAGCTTGAAATGTAACCAATACGCTTTACCAAATTCTAAACATATAGAGTAAACAGACTTTTGGCTTTTTCTTGCCCCTTATGTGTTTTAATATTTCATTGGTCATTATTTCAATATATATTTTTTTTTTATTAGTTTGGGCCCATAATAGAATTTTATTTTAAATAAAAAAAAATGTCATTAAACATTGAAAAATGAAACATGAAAAAGTTTGCTTTTACACATTTGGAACAACATAAGGGGTGAGCTTATGTTGTTCCAAATGTGTAAAAGCAAACTTTTTCATAGAAAATGATGTCAAATACAAAATAAATAAATAAAATAAAATGCTTACAGAAATTTCGAAATACACTAATTTAGATAGTGACAATAGCTGTTTACATCCAATTTGTGAATTTAAATTCAAGAAATAATAATCAAATAGAAAGAATACAGCGTTTCCATACCATGTGTGGAACACACACTTACACACAAAACATCAGAAATTGGAAATAAAAGTTGTAGATTCTAGAGAAGCCACGGTTCTCTAATAAACTTCATATTTGCTTTGTGACTGACAGAAAGTTTTGAGATGCAATAGTCAACAATCATCATGATGACAGGCTTTGGCTCCAACCAGTCAGAATGACCCGATCATCATTTGACTTCCTTTACAATAATACTGGACACATGACTTGTTGAGGCACAGTCCCTCAGATAAAGTTAGGAATTTATTCTGTAAATGTGTTTCCATCATAATCGTTTTGAAAACTAGTCCAATAATTACTTACCAATAATTGATTCAATAGCCAGTGTATGCAATTTTATGTTCATTTTATTAAGTAACACTTTATGTTAGGGTTTCTTAATTAGTTGCTTATTAGCATGCATATTACTAGAATATATATCATTTATTAGTAGTAATGCTATCACTGGGAAAGCACCTTTTCAAAAGGTACACTTTTGTAACTATTACGTTCTAATATGTACACTTTAACTAATATGCACCCAATACAGTACCTAAACTTAACAATTACCTTATTATTAAGCAGCAAATTTGGAATTTATTGAATGAAAAGCTGAAGATCCCAGTACTGTAAGTGTTACCATTTATTTTTTAGAGCTTTGTGACATCCTAGTTGCATTACTGTAGTAGTGCATGTAATATAAGGAATCATTTTCAACTTTTCAATCATCACCATCATCTTCATTCAGACAGTATGTGGCTCATTTATCATGAACACGAACTCTCCGTGTCTGGACTCTTTTACATGAGCAGTTACTGCAGGAGAAAACTGCTTTATAATAACTGAGCCAGTGTGTTTGAGCCAGCAACGCGTGATGCCAAGCCTGGATGGGAGATGCTCTATGCAGAAACCAGATTAACAAGTTCAGGCACAGCATCCGCAGCCAAAATGAAGTTGAACGCTGAAGCCATGAAAAAGCTTAGGCAAGTGTACTTCTGCACAAACTCGTAATTACACAAAAGCATGAGGTTCAATGAATATCGAGGACGGTCTCAGATGCGGCAGTGTGTTTGTTGTTTGCGTCTATCAGGGGAGTTACAGAAAATTCCCAGGGTGCCTCCTAGTCCGTGAAACATGAAAATTGTTGCTGCTCACAAATTTTGCACGTATCTGGAACAAAAAAAAAATAGTGTGTATATATTCTTTTAAGAAATAAAAATAAGAGATAAAGTGTGCTATTTTCAGGATGCTGTTGAATGAGTCTAAAATGCATGCACTCAAACCAAGGTAATACATTATTTAATAAGGGGAAGCTGGGACAAAATGTAGCATTTGTAACTGAGAGACAAACAGGAAAAAGCACAGATGGTTTAAAAACTGTAACAAAGAGGACAAGATTGAGAGGAAACAAGACAAATGGAAGAAGCGAGTGTGAGTGAGCTGAGGAGAGAGAATCTTTAAGAGTACATGCTGGCAGATGGTGCTCACAGGAGCGTGATCATTTGGCATTTTTGCGCCAAAGTGCTCATGGGAAAGGAGGGCAGGGAGAAAATGAGAGATGCCTTTACCCCTCTGTCTTCCTATCTATCGCACTCTTTGTTTTTTGTCTCTCTTTTTCTTTCTATGATTGTTTTCACTCATGTGGTGCACCACTAACTGGTTGGTTACTTTAATATTCACCGGCACTTCATAAGACGTGTGCTTCTGGCACATGCCTGAATCACACAGCTTGACATCCTCCCAGCCATCCAACACAGATGCATTTTATTGTAGACTTGCAGTAATGTGCAAATGGCAATGAAGAAGTCAAACCATTGAAGGCTGACTGACACTAAGTGTCATCTGTTTGCTAAAATACTGCTCTATTACTAAAGCTAGTGTACTTTTTACAATACATAACTTATTTATTTCTATGTTTTCATACACAGGAAGTCATAATCATATCAGTAATACAAATCAGCATTTATTTTATTTTTTTTCTTTTAATTCTATTGATTTTTTTTATCTACCCTAGTCATCCAAAACATTTTTTTTTTTTTACTAAGCAACTCTTTTACAGTTCATAGCGACCCCGTATCTCTCAAACTTCTAAAAGGATTATAAATTGATAAATAAAAATTAATGAATAAATATATTAAAAAAAAAATAATACCAATATTTCATAAAAATTTTTTTTTTACCTCTGTGCACATTTTGTGCAACAGTGTTTTCACGCACCTTTATGATTCAGAACTCAAAAAGGAATTAAAGGTGGCAAAGTTGTTTCTTTTGGAAACTGTAGTGATATCTACTTATTGGTTCGTATTTTATCTCGCTAAAATGTGCACCCAGGTATGTTTAAGCCATGAGACCAGGAAGCAATTCACATATGGTCTGATGTTAGAACATGGTCTTAACATTTATTAACGAGACCTTAAAATACAATCAGCTCTGCAAACAAATTAATCACATCGCTCAAATATATAGCCTTAGTTTTACTTTTTTGTCTATTTTAGACAGACATCAGTGGTCGCTATGATATAAAAATAGCTGCTTCAATATTTTACCTTTTTTTTTTCGTGCCACAACATTAGGGTGAGTAAATGACAGAATTTTAATTTGCGGGTAAACAATTCTTTTAAGGTCATGCGTCTGCCATTTTCCCCTTATCTACCCCAGGACAAATAACAGTGTGCCTGTTCCCATTGTTTATAGCTGCGTGTGTCCCACTGATGAAGTCACGCAGCTGCTTCAGAGACCTGCCGCTCTCAGACCAGCAGTGCTGCAAACACGTCTGTGCAGCGATATGATTAAGAGTACTGTTTGGAAAAGTGTATGAACGAGACCACCGCAGGGCCAGGACCATAGCTGAAACTCACATAGGATTATAACAGGACAGAGAAGCGTTATAGTGGATCTGGGTTTTGCATTATTGAATTAATATTTAGTTCGCTTTACGATGTATGGTGCGTTCATTAATGTCTGTTCAAATAAAATGTATTTTATAAGAAAGTCGTTGGCTCCTCGAATGATGTCCAATTGATGTCCTCGACAAAGAGGACATGGACTGACTCACATGTATTATCATGGTTGACACTGCCTTACCAGAGCACAGCTTATGAGTCATGACAATTAGACTACTCCTCAGCGAGAATAACATCATCACAAGTCTCATTTCCTTTTTCCTCCTTCCGTTTTCTTCCCTCTTTCTCATCCACTCCCCTGGAGGTTAAAGCAACGAGGTCATGTTCTGGGAAAGATTGTCCTCTAGGCTGTAATTAGTCTTTTTGTAACATGTAGGAACAGAAAGATGATCTTGGGCTGGAAGGATGACTGCTGGAGTCTGTTACCCATCATACTCCAGCACTCATTCGTCCATGGGTGCAGTTGCTGGATCCTGACAGCTAATTATTAGTCAATAATATGATGTTCCACCCTTGTGCTAAACAAAGCTTTAAAAAGAAAATTAGCGGAACAAGAAATAACGGAATCAGGATGGCGAAAAAGGAGATCAAAAGAGAGGCCTTGGAGATTATTACGACTGGAACACAGAAATGAGAATGGCACACATTTGAAGTTAAATGTAAGTCCCTGTCATTTTATTTGCTTTCTCTTCAGAAGCTCAGCCGCTGTTTCTTTACTGATCCCACTCGAGAGAAGGAGGGGGAGAGCTTGAGCGGTTTGGGAATGCTCCCAAAAATTCCCATTCATAGCAGTTAATCCTCGTTAATGGGTTTGTTTTAATTCAGTAAAAGAAGGATGAATCTGTGAAATGATTAATATGCTACTTGGTGCTCATTCAATGGATAAATAAGTTCAACTATTTATATATATTTTCCAGCATGCACACAAGCTTTCCAAAAAGACTTTGAGATGTTTTGATGGATATGCCCTGGAAGTATAATTCCACCTTGTAGCTTTTATCTATGAAATACACAAACAACTAAATGTTCTTGAAAAGCAATGCAGACGGTCACTGAAGCATAAATTCAAAGAGAAAAATTTAAAGAAATTGCCGCAATAGAAAGCTTCCAATTTTTAAGCATCTTCTATCAATACTGGGAAAAAAATCTGATAAAACAGAGAAAAAAACAACAGCAAAACATTGTATCTCTTGAGTAAATATTTAAAAATATTTAATCAGTTTTCTATTTCAGGATCCAAGCACCAAATATGTTTTTTTCATTATTTTTTCATTTATATGGTTACACTTTATTCCGGTAGTCCATATAGACATTGTACTAACTATAAGTAACTTTGTAACTACATGTCAAATACATGTCAACTAATTCTTGCATTTATAAATTCACAATTATATGTCTAACTCTCAGAGTAGAGTAGTTGCTGATAGTCAGTATGTTGTATGCTGTCGACCCATCAAAATAAAGTGTTGAAAGATATTCTACTGACACTCTACAGAATAACTAAAATGGACTATATATATATATATATATTTTTTTTTTTTTACTTTCCTCTGAATCTAATCAGGGTTGGCTTCACCAATCTCACATGCTTTAAGATGACCAAACTGCTCGATTTTAAATGATCAAATTAAATAGCTGTTTATGACTTCTGAAACTTTATTTCCAGAAACATAATTTCTCATACTTCAGAAAACATAATTTCCTGCTGTATGAAGAGGTTAATGAAATCATTGATTTGAGACCCGCTAGATTGCTCCAGGCTTGGATTTTATGTTGGTTTTTTTATTACCTTTTTTTTTGTTACTTCTACAAATTTTGCTAAACTATCACAAAAGCCGGTGCTAAAAGTTTTTCTGACTAAGGCACAAAAAAATATCTAGATAATATTTTAGGGGCATTTTTCAAAGTTATGGCACAATAGAAGTCCACAGTTAACCTCTAGCCTACTGAACTTTTAAGTCCCCTAAAAAACTATTACAATTCTTGTTCTAGTTTGTCTGACAACTTCCATCTGCTTTTTCCCAGATTATTGTAAACACAAAAAAGATGTACATATTTAATGAAGAAAAAAAATCCCCAGTAAGTCAACATTTCTATTCTACATGCTAACCTGTTTATCAAACATTTACAGAGACGGGTGTGCAAAAGATGGTGAATCTCTCCAATGTTCATAATCATACACCTGCAGAACAAACTCAAGCATTGCACAGCATCGTTTATCCTATGCAGTTTGGCTACTATGGGACTTCTTTGTTGTCAATCAAACACCTGCTAAGCTAACACTAATATTGCCATTTTTGTCATCTTTAGCATTGTGCGATAGAACAGTTTTATGGTCAGAAGACATTTTATGATCACTTTTCATTCAAATACTGTAAATTAATTTGCTGATATAACGCTAATATACCAGCCTATGAAAGTACTGAAATCTGCTTTGTACCTTTGTAGTACGCTAATAATCACCAAGAAAGTCACAAGTTGAACCAAAACTCATACCAATCATATATAGAGGGTGCAAGTGTCATTCATACAAACACTAAACACAATCATGGCAACATTAAAATAATACTAAAACAACAACAATCAAATGTAAAATGTAAAGCAGCAAGTTATACTTCCTTTTTTCCTAACAAAAAAAGATGAATTACATTTTAATGTTCAATAGTGTTTTTATAATATAAAGTAAGGGACTTACCATAAACAAATGAGAAGGTTTTTACTGGATTTTTTTTACTGGATTTTACAGTACAGTATTTATTTATTTACTTACAGTGCATCTGGGTACGTTTTACTGACTGCTTAATAAATTGTATGAATTTGTACACAGTACTGCTCTCACATACTGTATTTTGGGTACTATATAGTAGGGAGATATATGCATATTTGAATGCAGTCCTTCTGATCTAATTCTGCTCATAACCATTTAAAATAACTGAAATACTGTAGCTATAATACTTTGGATCACGTTTAATGTTATGTGCATGCATATGTTCCCTACTGTTACATTTCCTTTACAAAATTAATCATCTGAATATTTCATATCAGAACATTCTCACCTCAGAGCCTATGTGGGACAGAGACTTCCTAAAAGCAGCCCTGTTGGTGATAAGTCCTGGTTTATTGCCGACACTCAAGCATATTCTATTGCTGGGAATGCCAACAGAATGTTTGTGACAGAGAGAGAGAGGGAGCTGGGTTTGGGAATTCAGCCAGGAGAGGGGACATTTTTCAATGTAGCTGGTGAAACACTTGAGGTTGTTGGTCAAAAGGGTCCAGGAAAACTCACACAAAGGAAGTGGTGGGTGGTTGTGGTTGAGTGCCAACAGAAGCATATGCCAGGAGTTCTGGGGACAGACAGAAAGCTCTGGGTAGTACACTCACATTCAGCTATTGTAAATATTTAACTGGACCTCCCCGCATGCAAGCATCCAGAGAAGCAAACCACACATGATAGCTTTGTGTGAGGAACAGACTGAAATTTAACTTGTTATTTACTGAAATCTTGTTTGACAGCCATCCTCTTCTGTAGGGATCCTAGCAGCGCGATTAAACATGTAGCCTCCAGTTATTGTGACACTTTTAGTTTCTAAGAATTTGGCAAGCAGTGTTGCAAACTACCACATTAATACAGAATTTAACTTTTATACTGGCTGTTAAGTTTTGAGTCTTGAACAACGAATATCTTTTGGTTTGCGTGTATGTGGACAGACAGACAGATAAACAAACAAAGAAAACAGACAGACAGACAGACAGACAGACAGGCAGACAGTTTATTCATTTCAAAACATAACTTTGGTTTTATAACAGTACACTGTTAATGTATATAACTGTGTGTATATATATATATATATATATATATGTTTTTTTATTTTTATTTTTTCTTTACAAGTGACTTTGTGCTTCGCAAGTTTTGTGCTCTGTCATGGAGCGTCTGGTTAATTTAGTCTGAAATCCATCAAGATAAAATACTGACATAGCAAAGGACATTGGAGAGTTTTAATTAGTGATGCACCGCCTTGATAATATTTCACAGAACTATCAATTATATTCATGTCTATGCAAAAGGCATACAATTAAGGCAAAAAATTATGATTACTGGTACAATGAGATGATTCAGAAAACTGGATCTGTGGGAAGACTGAAAGAAACAAGTAAACGGATAATACTATAGTTGACTTTCTCACTCTCTCTCACACACACACATGTGAAAATCAGTATTTACAAATTTGATTCTTGGCTCTTCCGTTCATAATTATTTCTCCCTGTCATCAGCACAAGCACATTGCAGGCTCTCCGCCACAGCTGTACAGGAGCCAAGCTCTCTATTTCTCTCCCCCCTCACCCCACCCAAACCCCCCTCTATCTGCCTCCACAGCTAAAAGCCAATTATTCTCCAAAGATCCGCAACACAATTTCCAGCGTCATTCTCTTATGAACCGCCACTGCCAAAGAAATTAAATTCTTATTGAAGTTGATAAAAGACAAATTATCAGTGATTTTGGGGGGTTTACGCATATTTCTCTGTCCTCTTTTTCTTTTGTGTTCTGTAATTTTCCCTTCTATATCTTGCCTGATTTTCAATTGCCAATTATCCAGTGTCTTGGCACGCTGACAGTGGCACCTGTGTTGGCATGGGGAGTGTGCGAATGAAAGAATCGGACCCATGCATGTGCAGGAGTACGCTTGCATCATGTCCCTTTCACAAATGTCCACTTGCCCCCTGTTTGATATCCTGATCAGGATTACGTTGCATGAGATTTTGGCTTGGTTTCTCGACATGTGTAAAGAGACAGCAGTCAACATGCTGGTTGTCTGCTTTTGACGCATTCGTTTCATATAGATAGATATACACCTAGTGCCACCTCAATTACAGATTAAACAATGTAATTGTATTAATATGCTAATGATATGGAAGATATTGTGTAATTTTTTGCTAACTACATTATTAAGTTAACATATACTGTACATACATAGCATATGAAAAATATAATTTCAGCTATGAATACATGTTGCACTTTAATACAGCAGCAAACTAAATGTATCTGTATCTAAATGTAAAAATTCTTGATAATAGATATCTCAAATTCAAAGTACCAGTTTAACGATTCACACCTCCCACTGTGAAGTCTGAAGTAGCTCAGCCTAAGAGCCTGCTGCTTGGTTTCTAGATGAAGAGCTTCAGGGTTAGTTATCCTGGCTTCTTTTTGGCCCCTAACATAGAGGGACCCTCTTGATCGCCGGCACCACTGAAACAGTGTCAGCTATTATCAGCCTCAAAGCCTCTGGGTTGCCATGGCACCTAATAGAAGAGAGGCTTGCTCTGACATCAGGTCAGTTGTTGGTTCCCACAGACACAGGGAGCTGGAGGCTGATTTGAATACTCTGCCTGTTCAGACGCTTCCTTTTTATATTGATTAAGGGATGTTTTTTTACAAAGATTGTATAAATTACTGGTAAATTAAATAATTATGATGATACTTGTAAAGCTTAGTTCGGTAACAATTCATGCATTGGGCAAAATTAACTAAAAGAAACGTATTGTAAACAGTGAATTGGCTGTAAATGTACAGTGGTGGCCAAAATGATTAGATCACTGCATTTTCACAGGCTAAAATGGCTTTAAGTCAGGAATTTATATGTTCTGCTGTGGCGTGTAGGAAATATCGATTTACCTAAACATTCATTTTGCCGTTATCTGTAATAATAGACTATGGTTTTAGTTTGCACAAGGAGTCTGACAACAGCCAGTGCTCCACACAGAGATCTGATCTCATCATTATCAAGTCTGTCTGGAATGACAATGAAACAGAACAACACAGAAACAGACTACATCCAGAAGAACTGTGGCAACGTCTCCAAGATTCTTCCAGAAACTTACCTCCAAAGCCTCCTGAAAAACTGTGCACAAGTGCACCTAGAGCAAAAGCTGCAAAGTTCAGCTAAATGCTGATATAAATCTTAGATTATACTTTTGAAATTACATTTTTGCAGGATCCTCATTTTAAAGCATGAGTGTTCAAAATGGTTAACGGTACTGTAGCTTTGCAGGTAGGTTTCTGGAGACATTGCCACAGTTCTTCTGGATTTAGTCTATTTCTGTTGTTTCTTCATGTCATTCCAGACTAATCAGATGTCTGTGTGGAGCACTAACTGTTGTCTAACTGGATTATTATAATTAATGGCAAAATTAATGTTTGGAAATGTAAAATTACACGTGCTTCTGACACACTACCGCAAAACATTCAAATACATGACTTTAAACCATTTTTAGCTGGTGAAAACATTTTGGTCACCACAGTATTGCAAATTGCGTTTGACTATATTTCCACTTTTATTATGGTCTCCGCTTCTATTTTAACCACAGTGAGATTAAAAGATTTAAAACAACAAAAAAACATTGAGAAAGATACACTGTCGAAAAATCCACAGAAGAGCCTGTTTACTGCCTGGAATGCTGAAGGCAAGTTTATTTTTAAACTTCTATGTTTAAAGACAGGTTAAAAAAATATGAATTATGAAAATGATGAATTACAGTACTTAAAACAATAATTTAACTTGGCAGTTTGATTTATTAGGGTTTTATGGTATAAAAATGAGTTCTGTATTTCAATGCTGGTCTGTTTACACACTCACACAAACACACATGCATACATTCAGAGTGAAAATGCAACCTTTTTTATTGATGTTTTTTCAGCCATAGCAGCATGCCTACAATATTAGAAGCATGACATTGTTCTTGGCTGAAACATAGCATAAATTAAATTGAAGAATTTAAGACACGATGAACTTGAAGACTCATCATTTCCACCCTCTGTTAAGCTGCTCAGGGAACCTACATGCAGCACTTGCTGGAGGTTTATGCACCCATGGCATCCATTCAGTAGCTATTAGCTGAGCATGACAGTCTCAGCGTAAAGTATAAAAAATTCAAATGTACATATTCTCCAGGCATGGTACTCAGGGTGACATGGGTTCAAATGGGGCCAATCTTGTGTACGGATTCCATTCCATATTTTATGCGTGTTAATTACCTGATCTTGCGCTATCCAAAAGTCCCTAATAAAAATAAATAAGCGAAGGGTGTAAAAACACACCTGGATTCTAGTAACGATTGTCATAAAAATCATAAGACTGTTCATACCATGCACTAATTGCTGTGGTTATTGACCAAAATGACCCATAATTCCATTTACGATCAGCGTTTTTTCACACTTCCCTATACACATCCAACACTCACTAATCCTAGTGCGTAGTTTTTTCTATCTCTGTGTATCTGCAGATGCTTGTCCTCTCTGGCTGGGAATGTGGCCATCTGCTGTCGTGTTTCTGGGCGGATGAGGATGCCTACAGCGCAGCCACAGCATCTGGTAAAAGTTCTGATCGTGTCAAAACCGCGTATTCGCTCTGGGGAGTAACAGATAGACTGGGGTATGGACAAGGACACTAGAGGATGGCGTTGTGTCCAGGAACATCCGCAGAATCCATGTGCGTGGAAGTTTGAAAATCACTTGGCTGAGGACTTTCACTGCTGGAGGATCATCTTTTTTCATTTACTTGCTCTCGTTCCATTACGTGTTTGCTAATGCGCTCCTTCACACCCTCATTTATTCTTTCAGTCAAAAACCCCTGCACTTGCAAATTCACTCACTCACTGACCTGTGTAATTATATCTATATGAGCTAATGTCCTGCCTCACTAATCCACGGACATATGGCCGTCTTTTTCACTGTCTGTTTTATTCTCCCATTCATTCACACCCAAAGTGTAGAAATACCTCTCACACACTGACTGGTTCGGTATTGAGTAGGGGTTTTTTGCTCACATGACCGTGTCAATCCATCAATCTGCCGTTTTCCACATTTCTACATACTGTACCATACGACGTAATGTGGAAATTGAATCTTGAACAAAGCATGTCCTAGAATGTCCACTTGATCCTAATCTTTTAACTCTTCTCCTCCCATGTGCACTCCCTTTTGGTCCGACAATACAATACTTCACTGCATTTTCCTTACCCTCCATTTGCATATAAACATTTTTTCTTACCCTTACATAAATTGGCCAAGACACTTGCTTCAGCAGAAATTTTAAATATATGGGGCACATTACAGATTAGCACTAAAAGTCCTCATCAGCACTCCAGGGCTTGTAGAAGAGTGCATGTGTGTGTGTGTGCGTGTGAGAGAGAGAGAGAGAGAGAGAGGTGGAAAGAAAGAGAGAAGGGGGGAGAGGGGAAAGAGGGTGCAAGTGCGTGTGTGAGAGAAAGGAAGGACGAAGGAGAATGAGTGAAAATGGTGATAGATTTTGGGTGGAGAGCAGAGCGTGGTTGGGCCTAATGAACAGGAATCTAATACCAGCGAATGGTTTTCCATCAGTCATGGCTCTAAAGCCGGGCTCAGCATGTAATTAAATGGCACAAACGTACACACAGTGATAAACATGCATGAGCATATATATATATATATATATATATATATATATATAATACATTTATTTTTGTTCTTGTTGTTATGCATACAGTACAAAGGTGACAATCACAAACTATCCCTGAACGGTAAAGCTGAAATTAATTTTAATGTCAGCTCATTTGACTTTGTACTTATCCTGACATTTTCTCAGAAAGATCGAAAGTGTCTGAATAATAGCAGTTATATTTCAACACTTGTATTTATAGTTTTATCGCTCAACGACACTTGGTAGGTGAGTGGAACCGTACATGTTAAAGGCAATTGAAAACTCTCCGGTTTTGCCTACATTTAATACCAAATGGGATTCATTGCATCAGGTAATGAAATCATCTCAAATTAGATAGTCTGTGCTGACTCTTTGATTCTCTCAGCAGGATAAGCAAGGCCACATCATTGGCGAATTTAATTGTTCCGAGTCTCATTAGTCTCTGCTATGTTTAGCACTGGGGATGTGAGGCTTTATGAAGAGCCAGCAAAGATGCAGAGTTTCACTTCACTCTACCCTTGAGATCTATTTGTCATGGAGAAGATCAACTTCATCTGACTCATTTACAAATAATACAGATGAGGAGTTTCCCCACAAGCACAGTTTTATTTATGAAGTGTTTTAGTGGTCGCCGTGATTTTGCCAAGTAAGACATGATCCTGGATCAACATATTTTGTTGGTCCTGGATCAACATTACTGTCCAAAAATAAAAACTTATCCCAATCCCTACCCTTAAACCTACCCCACCCAAAATGTATGCCTAAAATAAGTGGGAAATGATAGCTGATTAACAAGGGTGTAGAAGCATCTAACTATGATTATAAGCCTAAAACAGAAATTTCTAGAAAAGATATTCCTCAATTCTGATTGGTTGATTAGAATGTTTATCCAGGAACATCCAACACAGTCTCATGAGCAATTCATACATATTCGTACGAGGTGCCAAATTCTTACTAATTCGTACGACCTCACTCGTATGATTTGTCTTAAACCACGTGATGGGTAACTTTAGGGGCGGGGTTACGTTTAGGTCATTCGTACAAATTCATACGAATTGGCATCCCGTAAAATACGTATGATTAAGTATAAGTGAGTGAGGTCGTACAAATTCGTACGAACTCTCCACCTTGTAAAATATGTACGAATTGCCGTGAGATCAGGTTGGAACATCTTGTACTTGGTGAAATTACAGTCACCGTGTTTTAGTAGAGAGTTTTTTTTTTTTTTTTAAATCGATGATGTGTACAGTGTCATAACATTTATAACTTTTTTTTCAGACATTTCACTAGAAATTACATTATAGCTTGTATTACAGTTCTTTACCTTTTCAGAATCAGGAGACAATACAAAATAATTTAAAAAAAATTCTGAAAGCATTTAAAAATCCTTCACAAAAGTTTTACTACAGTCTGAGGACATTTTGGGATTTGCCGGGAATTATTTATTAAAATCATTCTTGGCAAAGTGCTAATGTCTGACTTTAGCACAGATAATAGGATTACACGAAGATCTCTGGGAAAACTAGCTGTGGTTTCAAAGTCCTGACAAGCTGTATTTCCATTACATGCCTTTAAAATGTTCTCTGTCCTCACTCTGAATTGACTCTCTGCTTTCTTAATCTCCTCCTCACCTCACAGAGCTGACAGTGAGAGATCAAATAAATAAATACTGTAAGTCTCTTTTTCAAACATTCAACAAAATTTTAAACTGGTTTACTGAATACAATACTGCACACCTCTAGATAAGACGTCTGTCTCATTTGCTTTCTTTGCATATAAATAAAAACGGGTTTAAGTTACACACATAATTTATCATTATTATTATTTATTCAGAAATTTCCTAAATATGGGTTTCAGTTTTCTCACAGCAAATCGTAATAATCTAATGAGTTCTGGCTTTATGCAAGTTTCACAACAAATTATTGGTTAAAGTTTATGTCAAGTTCAGATGGATAAAATGGTGAAGGACATATGAATTATCTAAATTGATTTTAAATTGCTCTCTTATTTACTAGGGTATACACTAGCATGACAGTCATGGTCTAAATGCACATAAACAGTGACGTTCACACGCACAGGTGCACACATACATGCAAACTTGTCATGCGTATCTGTGTCCTGTCTCTTCTGTTCACGCCAAAGCTCAACCATCCGCTCAGATCCACTGGTGAAGCAGAATGCACCAGAATCCACCCATTTAGCCCATTTCAAACACATGGACAGACAGTACTACTGCCCAGAGACTGGTGAAGAGAGAGATTGAGGGTGAAAGAGAGATATTGAGAATCTGCAGTCCCTGGATGGAGAGACAACAAATAACGTGACTGAGAACAAAATATGTCAGATGTAGAAATATATAGTTATAAAAGATAAACTCAGATAAACACTCTATAGATCTATAGCTGCTTTATTTTAATTGGCAACAAGTCCCCTGGCAACAAGTCCTTTAGAATCTAAACCTTTCATTGTCCACAAAACTCATACAAAACATGTTTCTGACATAATATGTGCATTTGGGTCCAACATTCGAATACCACTAGTAAAAATTACACATATACAATAATAATACCACAAAACCTGTTGATTACTGTAGTCAATACCAGCATTTGTCTTTATTTGCAATACAGCATAAACGCTATAAGTACAATGTCCCTAACATTAATTTATTAATTGAACACAACACAACTAATTACTAGCCTACGGAGAACTGCTCTTGATGCCCAACTGCAACAGCATTTGTACTGGACTCACTGGAAAACTTGTATTTAAAGATATATTAAATAAATAAATAAATAAATAAAAAACAGGATTCACAATCTGTCTAAATGTTCTTCCCTTGGACAATGTCATCAAGGAAATGGAACACTGTATCTTTTCAGACCACTTAAGAAAAACACTAAATTCATAATTTACTACTTTTTACATTTCTGCATGGCAGCAGGACATCTTGCAGATCAAGGGGGTACATAGATACATGTATAATGTTAAAGATAGTTGTGTATGATCAGAGAGTGAGGGATAAACCAAGGATATCTATTCTATTTTCTTTATAGGCACTTTTGTATTGCACAGATGGGAATATTTAATTTTTCCTGCATGCAGTACAGATGATGCCTCTCTGCAAGGCTTATCAGTGTCTCGGATGCCCACATGCCAAGCCATCTCTAATCAAAATACAAGCAGAAAATAATTACCAAGGTAGAGACTATCAGTTTTGCTCCTATAATTAGGCAGGGTTCAGAAAGGTTTATGACTCATTGATGATTACGGTTTCCTGTGTCCTCCATGTCAGATAGGATAAAGCAGAGATAAAGAGCGAGGAAGACAGAATGCTTTATTTATAGAATACTCTAGAGGCTTCATGTATATAAATTGCCCAGATTTTATGTGACATGGGACTTTATGATTAGCTATTATTAGTCCGCCCACACATCATTTATGAATAATAAGTGTATGCGCCCCTAGCATTGACGCAGATCAGTGTTTGTAATAGAGATACATTGTGATTGGATTTTGAACATTAAATCTTTAAGTAAAAGGGCTGAAGAATCCTCTGTTAAATTCATGCTGGTAAAGCAGTGACCCTTATAACGTCCAGTGCCAACAAAAACACACATTTGTATCAGTAACCAAGTGCACTCATGGTTGATAAGTTTATGCCCCTATCCAAAAGCTGTCAAGCACATATTCATGTCACATTAGATGCATAAGTTTATACTTTGCTGGGCTTGCGATTAATATTGCATTGACAGTTTTTGCATTTATGTTTGAGATAAATGTGAAAAAATGTAGTAGAAGTACAGAAAATTAAAACCTAAATAAAATAAAATAAAGCCATTCATTTAGAAAAGAACATATACTTGTCTTTTTAAATGCAAATGAGCTGTTTACTTTAGGTAAGAGGGATGTGCTTCATAGCAAACACCTCTAATACTCTACCCACAACAAAGAAAACATCTGTTTGTTTTTCATTAACACCTCTATCGCACTTTCAATCGTATGATACTGCAGTTCTACTCAGTATATTATTTACATGCATTTTTAAGCCAGTTTACATTTCTGATGCTTCTGAGCATTTTGAAACGCAGACATGAAGCACGCGGACAGAATGGCAGCTGTCACAAGGCGCATGTCAAGTTAAGTACTAAGCTAAGTTCTTTTTCCTCTCAACTGTCAAAAACATGCAAAAGTATGTCAAAAACATACAAAGTTTACATATACACAGTGAGTTATGTCAAAGAAGGCAAACAGTCTATTCGATCTGTTAAACATGGAAACAACACACTACTAAAACAACTTTACTCCTGTTATTTTATGGGCAGGAATTGCTTAATTAAGGAATATTGTGGCATGTACATTATTGAAAGAAAAATCAGGATTATAAATTACACGATATAAAGAACAACTATCTGTGCTTTGTAACTTTGTGGTTATTTTTAATTTACAAACAGCAACATTACAGTACATATAAAATATGAATATACAAACAAAATAAAACAGTTCTAAACAGTAAATTAATGCTAATAGAATGTGATGGATATTCTGCATTCAGATTTGTCTTGTATGTTGGGAAACACTAAATCATCTGACATCTATTTCAGAATATGCTCATGGGAACTTATTGGAAGTGCTGCATGTGACATTTATCTACTTTACACCAGGGTCTAGCCATGAAACAAGCACCAAAACTTAATTATAAAACAACAAGGTCACAAAACTAAAGTTTAAACACACTTTCAGCCCGAGTTTATCTTAAAGGCCTTTTGTTTGCACGTGTGTGTGGTGTATTTGTATAGAGAAATACTGATCAGCTGCCATATTAACTTTAATCAGGTCACACTGTAATAGAATGCTGCACTCCCCGCTGCAGGAAACAGGCTTAATTAAGTCGAATCTGTTTTTCATGATGTTCCTCGTAAGTGAATTAGCCGCATAGACACTCACCAGGCCGCATTAGTTAAGGTTATTTTATTTGTGTCTGTTCTGCCTAAGTTTAGCACAGTAGTTGTTGTTGTTTATAAGCGTGTTTTTTTTTCTGCTTTTGTTTAATCTATTCGTGCAAAATAATGCATTTCATATTATGCCATGTTGGATTTGCTCTGTTTGTTTTTGTTACAGTATATAGTTTTGCACGTACACATGCATGCACATATGCACAATAATATACTGTACCATATTCATACCATAGACATTTTTTCTTTGGCGTAGAGTAGAAAGCAGAAAAAGAGTTACAGCCAGTAAATAAAAGGACAAAATACACAGCATATATAGATGTGTGGAATGCATACAAAAAAATAAAATAAAAAAGTTGTGAACAGAAAGTCCCTCAAAGACTAAATATACAAGGCTTTATTGGCTATGTATTTGTGTGTGATTCATCTTTACACATACACGTATGTGACTCTGTGCCCAAAGAAAGCACACATTCCTCTCTGAAAATCATCCCAAGAATGAAACAAAGAATTATGGCACATCGTAATCTCTCTTTCTCTCATTCTCTCTTCTTATTCACTGAGTTTGAGTGTAGTACAGAACGCAGAGTGACATGTACAAAGGAGAAGCAATTCCACAGACTTTTTTCCCTTTTTCCTCTCCCTCTCATCTTTTGAGAAGATAGCCCTATTCTTTTTTCCTCTGAAAGCATTCATCTCTTTCTGGTCAGGACAGTGCATCTGTCATATGAGCCCTTGGGCACAAAGAATGCGTGAGGGGTCAAAGATCTAAACTCCCACAAATCTCTAAATGCCGGGCTGAAAGAGGCCAGGGAGGAGATTTTCCTTTTGGTTCTTTTCCTTATATATATATTCTTAGAACATATATTCTTAGACATATATTCTTGAGAAATGGCTGTTTAATTTGTTATTATATTATTTTCATTATTTCTGTCTCAGCAGAGGACAATGAATCCCTTTCAGCAATAAATAATTAAATATACATAAAAAGTAAATAGTAATAATAATAAAAACAATAAATATGCATTATTTGAAACATTATTTTAAATAAATAATATTCTACATGAATATATATTATATTTTATAAATGCCAGATTATAATTATGCCTTCAGCAAGGTAATATAGGGGTTGAGGGTAAGAGTGTTGACAGTTTAATTTGACTTTACAAGCTTTGTGCTCAAGGTCGAGGAACTGCAAGGTGCTTCTTAGAAAGAAATTTCATATTGAATTGCTTTCCAGTGATTTTTTTAACCTATCTATCTATCTATCTATCTATCTATCTATCTATCTATCTATCTATCTATCTATCTATCTATCTATCTATCT
>JAUCNO010001819.1:19063909-19078444 GCA_032353835.1 Enteromius viviparus
GTTCCCCCGGCTCGCCCCCCGGACAGCACGCCAAATTTGCTTTATACGATTATTAAGGAAGCGCGAACTCGTGAATTGAACATTACACATTAACAAGTATTTATCTTTACGGAATAAAACTAAAATAACAGCCTTATGCAAAGCATTCTAATGTGCATCGTATTCACATTAGTTTGGAGACTGGCAGCTCGCTCCATGGAATGTGTTTTGAGACTACGGGTTCTAATCCACCCTCGTAAAGGTCTGTTTTCTAATTAAAAACAAAGTGCTGTTCTTTTAAGTAATTGTATATCAAGAGCAAGGGCATGTTAGTGTGAATGTTTTTTTGTGTAAAGACACGTATTGTGCACGAGCGCCAACTTAACAGTGAACAAATTCACTCGTCATAACACATTACAGCAATAGATCGCCTGCTATTTGAAACAGTTCAACCAATTTATTATCGAATTGAAATGTTTCTTTCTTTTAGGCACATTTAAGCAAAGTTGTTTGTTTTTATTGTAGACCTAGTGTATACCTAAATAAAAGTAAATCCATGCGACACCACTGGAGCATCTCACAGAAACATTTGTTGTTATTATACATATGTTACTTATGGTGCGTTTCAGTTTCTTTTTAAATACATTAGTTTTGACAGGAATTTCATAATCTTTATAATGAATGCCATTAGTCTATAATCTGTGTTTTATTTTATGTTTTGTATTGTTATATAGCCTAGTTGTGGGAATTTGAAATTAAAAAGCTTTAATTGCATATTCTTAATGCATAGATTATTTTTGACACATTTTTTGTCCGATCCATTGAGGGCTACTTGTTCTTCTTTTACATTTTTCAAACTTTTCTATTTAAATTTTAAATGGATATGACACTCAAAAGTCAACAGATAATCACAGACTATAGGTTTAATATATAATTTGATTGATTTAAATAACAATAACTATAGGTTGTTTTTGTTTTGGTAAATGTCTTTTTCTGAGATCATAAATTGTGCCCCCCTATGAAAACGAAATGCCCCCCCATTCAAGATTTTCAGGCGACGGCTTTGCAGTATTGAAGGCAAAAGGTGGCCCAACAAAGTATTGAAGGGTGGTCATAATAATTTGGCCACTCTGCCCTCCACTAATATTGGCACCCCTGGTAAATTTGAGCAAAGGTGACTGTGAAAATAAATCTGCATTGTTTATCCTTTTAATCTAACCTATCATTGAAGTAAAACAACTGAAGATAGGGAGAAAACTCCATGATGAAATAAATGGGGTTTTTTTTCAATACATGTTAGCCACAATTATTGGCGCCCCGATAATATGCACACATGAAGTAGTTTTTATCTGTGTGTTCACCAAACCCATCTTGAAGGTTCGCTGCTAAAAAAAAAAAAAAAAAAGCAAAAAAAAAGGCAAATATTTTAGTATCTGGTCATAAAAGCCAGTCCCATTTGTAGTTCCAGTCCTGTCTGACAACTTAACACGCTGGAGATTTTTTCTTAACCCCTCCCAAACAACGAATGCAAATGTAGGGGTGGTTTGGCTATTTCTGACCCTGAGACTCCACTATTTTTTGCAATTCTCCAGCTGTGATCCTTGAAGAGTATTTAGCCGCTCAAACTCTACTCCTGGAGAAAAACATTTATTTCACAATGAGGTTTTTCAACAAAAGATGAAAAGGATAAACAATGCAGATTTATTTTTAAAGCCGCCTTTGCTCAGATTTACCAAGGGTGCAAATATCAGTGGAGGTGACTGTACGTATGAATATGTACATATAATGTGCGGTTTTACTGTATTGGGGGATCCGGGGTGGGTCCCAAAAAAAGTCAATATCTTTTGTGACCACAATTTGCCTCACACAGTGCAACACATCTCCTTCACGTAGAGTTGATTAGGTTGTTGATTGTGGCCTGTGGAATGCTGGTCCACTTCTTTTCAAAGGCTGTGTTAAGTTGGAACATGTTGTCATAGAGGTATGTGCCAATCCAGAGAATCGGGTGAGTATGCTGGCCATGCAAGAAATGCGATGTTTTCCAGCAAATGTGTACAGATCTTTGCAGCATGGGGCCATGCATTATCATGCAGCAACATGAGGTGATGGTTATATGGTGAATGGCACAACAATGGGCTACAGTATCTCGTCACGGCATCTCTGTGCATTCAAAATACCTTCAATAAAATGCACCTGTGTTTGTTGTCCCTAACATACACCTCTCCATACCATAACCCCAACGCCACTTATTTTCTCAGAATTGTGAGAAATAAAGTCAGAATTGCGAGATATGAATTCAGGATTGTGAGTTACAGTATAAAGTCACAACTGCAAGATATAAAGTCACAATTGCGAGTTTTAAAAAATCTTTTTAACTTACAAGTGCAAGTTTGAATTTCACAATTCTGAGATAAAAAGTCAGAATTGAGAGTTATAAATTCAGAATTATGAGATGTAAAGTCAGAATTGCGAGTTATAAAGTACATATGTATTTTTTTCCTTCTAAACTGGACTTTATAACTTGAAATTGTGAATTTATATCCCACAATTTGAAGAAAAAAAAAGTCACACAATTGTGAACTATAAAGTCAGAATTCCGAGATATTAAGTCGCAATTCTGACTTTATATTTTTAAATTCTGACTTAATTCTGACATTTTTTTTCTTGTCTTTTCTTGTGTGATTTAAAGTTGCAATTATTCACCAAAAAAAAAAAAAAGTATATATACAATTTATACAATATTTAATTTTAAAATTTATATATTTGTATTGTTATATTTTAGTACTTCAAAGCTTTTCCCACTTTTTTTCCATACAATATTTTGAGGAGGCGCTTCCTTGGAGATTGTTAACTGATTGATTTTTTCACCCCACAATTATTGTAATTGTATATTTTTCAATAATAAAAAAAAAATAATAATAATAAAAAATAAATAAATAAATCATTATTTTAAGATTATGATATTGTACAATATTACTGTATTTACTATATTTTAGTCAAATAAATGCAGGCTTGTATACATATATATATATATATATATATTGTATATTTGTATATTTGTGTCTCTTCAACACAGAAATTCTCAAGTCTCTTTCCTGTATTTATTAGTGTGAGTTATGAAGTTCTTGCCCACTGCCATATGGGGAGAAAATGGGGGCTTTGCTTCTGTTCTGGTCCTTTACAGCTCTGTGGAGCACAGCTCTCTTAATCAGGGGCCTCATCACTGTTCCTGGTTCTGCCACACATTCTGGCCATTAAAGCCACGGGCTGATTACTGAGAGAATGTATCGCTGACATCCAGAGCTCAGTCTGTCACTATGGCTGATTGGAATTTTCTGCCAGGATGAAATAAAGTAAGTGTTCCAAATTACCAAATCGCTCAGAAATCATCAAGGTGATCTCCAAAAATGTAATAGTTTAAAACAGCTGGTAGGATTGTGTTTCTTTTTCTGAAGGAGACTAATGCTTAACGAAATAAAACTAGAAATCTATTTGGAGTCAAACTGCAAGAGATCTCTCATACTAGGAGAAAAACACTTCAAACAGGGATTGGTCGATGGTCACCAAGGGAGACCAGGGATGCTATCTGAGTGCAAACAGCTGCGAACCTAGCAGACCGACGTCAGGTTGACTTCTGCAGCCTTGCATCACCTGTGAATCACAACAGTAATGGTGCCACCTGCTTTTTATCATAGCGCGAGCTCATTGTGGTAGCCTGGACAGGAGCCTTCAAGGCCCATAGAGCAGCATGCCAAGCGTAAATTAAAATATCAGCCTCAAACAGAGGGAGCCAAGTGACAGGATTATGGAGAAAATGGCCATCCTCAAGTGAAAGACATGAACAATAAAAAACGAAAAGGAACGGAACAGAATTAAATGATCTTTTTCCGAGGCCTTCGGAATTTTGACATTTTATTCTCCAAACCCTAATTTGAAACGTAGACACATTACTGGCATTCCTTCTCTAGGAAATAAACAACGAAAGAACGTAAATCTTGTCCAGTCTTTTCTAGTGCATTGTGTTTTTATTTTATTTTTTTATGAAATTTCTCTTCAAATAAAGCTTTTTTCTCTTCTTTTAAGCCAAATAGTTTTTTTTAATCTTTAAATGAAATCGGCTATTTAACTTTAACACCATGTCATTTCTGTTTGTGACCGTTTGCAACCTGCTGGCTCAAATGGCTAGAACCATTTCAATCACTTCTAGCCCTGTGGTCTCTGACCTTATCTGAGATACTAAGTGCTTTGAACAGGGAGCTAAAAGGTTGCTCAGACTGCACAAAATGCTCCAAAATTAACATCAAATGAGGCTTATGCTCTCATTGCACTCTTGGCCTCCATCCTGCATGCAATGCATATTTCTTTTCCCCTCCCTCGTGCATGTCTTAGTAAGAAACACAAGACAAGAGACTATGCAAATGACCACTGACAGCAGGTATTTGATATGCTAACTGCCTTAGATAAATAGTATTAGCTTGACTAGACGCTTTCCAGAATGCATAAGATTCTCTAAACAGCGAAACATGGATGAGAGGCAGAGCGGATCTCTTCTGAATGCCGACTTCGTCTGTGAGAACCAGGATGGAAAGGACTGGTCAAGACAAAATGCATATAATTCAAATGTCATCGTTCAAGCTTTTGCCATCTCAGCATGGCTGCCCTGACACACTTTCCCCTGCATACAGATTCAAAAATTACTCTCACCTCAGACCACAACAACTAAATCCGGCAAAACACTTTCTCGGTCTCTCGCTTTTCCGTTTCTTTTTCGCCTCTCTCCTCCATACAAGAATAAGTGAGTGGCCTTTGGATCTCAATATTTATACTGTAGCCAGCTATGCTGCAAGCTAATGAAATGATGATCCCCACTAAGGAACGCTGTCAAAGCCCTTCATCTTTCGGATGTCAGGGTGGCTTTGAAGGTTGCACTGCGAGTTAAATTACATCCAGGGGCGGGCAGCAGTCTCCTTAGCGTTTACAAGAAATATTGGATGCCCTTTTAGATCTTAACATGCATTGCAAATGCAAAGAGAGCACAAAGAGAGAGAAAGTCACTTAAATAGTACTGTCTAAAAGGTGTATAAAATAGAAGCTGCTTTTAACCTTTTGTAAGCATAGACTGGCCACTGGATTGGTTGACTGTGAACATTTCGATATTGCTTTATTGTGCACTCAGCACTTCTTCGACTTGTTTTGTGGATGAAATATACTTTTAATACAGTGAGCTAAGGTAGAAGAAAAAAAATGTGTATATATATATATATATATATACACTCAAAAATAAAATATTGAAATGCAAGGCAGGAAATTCTCAGAAGTTACCATTCACCATTTCAATATGTTTTTACTATTACATTTTCAGAGTTTTTTTTTTTTACCTTTAAAATCATGGTAATTTTTTTAACATACTGTATTATATATATATAGTACAAAAACATAATACAGTATGTTAATAAATGCCTAAGAATAAAATGAATGAGTTTTTAAATATTTTATTTTAATGCAAACACTAAAGCGGAAATTAACATCAACAATTAAATATAAAGCATTGGCCAATTTATATATAATCTTTGCCAGTACCATTAAGTAGCACTGATAGTGATATTGTAATAGTCCTAAACTACTCACCAACAACTATAATGTGCTATAATGTAAAACATTATCACTGTGAATCCGTAAGGAACTCTTTGGGGCCCGTTAACACAGAATTTGTTTTTCCACTCCATTGTGCTATACTTTCTTATTGCATTTCTCCCTAAACGCACACTAGAAGGATGTCCAACCCCATTCCACTGCCCTCATTTTGTGTTTTCAATGTGTGAATGGCTCCTTGTCCCTACAGAATATGTTCTGTTATTGCCAAGTCAGGGCCTATATCTATTTTATGCAAGTACTGCACTTCATGAGCTCTTCAAATGTGCTGAGCAACACTTTAGATTCAGTTTCAGATCAAAACGGCTCCTGTTCCAGATGTGAAGACCGAGTTCATGACAGATGGAATCAGACCAAACCCAAAGATCAAGTCAGGCCACAGTCCTCCCTGGTGTTGTAATTAGAACTCACCACCCACTTCACTTCACTCAGTCCTCTCCCTGAACTCCACAGGAGCTGAGCCACTAGCCTGCATCTGCCCCGCAGTGAAACACAACCTCCAAACCACCACAACGGTTCAAGCACGAGTGATCCTTAACAAACCAAACCAAGATTTAGCATCTCTGATAGAATCTCTCGCATGACAGATGGTTACTGCTCCATGGGTTCTGTCCTTTCGAGTAAAAGATTGATCTTACAGTGCATGTCTATATTTTAGTGGAATCACTGCATTCAGACAAGCTGATAATTTGTTTTAGGATCAGTTAGCCAGTCCTCCCTAGTGCTGTATGTATCGGACTGAACTTTCTCTCTCTCTAGGGAAATGCAATACTTTAGTGAGGACGTTTAATAATAATTCCGAATGGGTACATTAAGCGTGTCGATAAAATATTTGCTGTGTTATATGACAAGATACATTCACACAGTGTATATTGAGTATGGTAGTTTTAAGCACTGGGATGTGCAACATTGAACACCTCGCATATGGCAATGGTTCAAAGATCAGATACTGGAGTTGTCATACTTAAGCAACTGTGCAAAGTGTGTGAAAAGATCGGACCCCAACTGTGTATCCAATCAAACTGTGTAAGAGGGAGACCTCTCTGCTGTAGCATAGCCTTATTATATTTGAACCCTCACTGGGAGGCCAGTGCATTCAATCTCTAGGCTCCTTTTATGCTGATTGACTGAATAGTAGAAAATGACCCAAAAATCATCCAGTAGTAGCTGTTTATTTAGACAACACTTACTACCACTACTGGACAACTTCACCAAGGTCCTTTATACGTTTCTGCACCTGCAGCATTGCTGTCTATGAAGTGTCGGAGAGCTTCCAAATCTTAATTTGTGTTCTGAAGATGAACAAATGTCTTGTTTATTTGGAATGATGAGGGCGAGTACAGAAATAGTATACGAAACAAACAAAAAAATCTTACAATGATATGTGAAATATATTATTATTGTCGTTGTTGTTTATACATGTGATGTCAAAGCTGGTTTGGTGCTTAAGGAACATTTCTTAAAAAGAAAGAAATAAAATCATTCAACTGTCACAGACACACCAGGCTCCACCATCACCCAATCACAACGCTCACCCTCACCAGAGGATTGATCACTGACACCTGTCACCAATTAAGGACTCATTATCACACATATAAAAGCACACACCACACTGCACTCAGCGTACGAGCTCGTTTCTGATGAAAGTGGGATCTCCTTGGGCAAGACCTATATTCATTGTATACAGTACTTTACATATTTACTTACCTGATTCTCCTCTCCGTTGCTCCTGCAGTCTTTGTCTCTTCCCCAGGATCCTGTTGTGTCTCTTACAACATATGTGTGGTGGGTGGCTGTGGATTTCTTCACTCTCCCTTTGTCTCCATTCATCCAGCGATCTTACTCAACCCCGATCATCTGCAAAACAACACATTGGAATTATTGTACTGTTGCCAACTCAAGTCAACGTATCTATTCTGTCATACTCACCAGTGATCTGCCAATTAACCATTCTTGCTCATCTGCACCTAAAAATAAACATAGTTGATTTTACTTACCTGTGTCTCGCTTCTTGACATTAATTTAAAATTCAAAGCATTTGTAACCTTACAAATATCTTTACAATCAGTTTTAGCAACTTAATTCATCTTTCCAAATAGAACTGTTATTATTTTGAACAGCATGCAGTGGATATATAATATAAACCATTTATTAGCTTTCGTGACATTATTAGCAGTATTGCACACAATTTTGAACAGTGCAAGTTTCTTTGTAATGCCCCTTAATGAACTCAGATTTGCCGTGTCAGCAGCATCGATCTCATGCCAACAGAGTGGCTAAATTGGGGTATGTTCCTCTAACAATAGAAGTACAGTATGTGTGTACAATGTTTGAAGGGCAATGGGAATAGAGCATTTGGGAGGTCCAAAGAGGAAAAGGGAAAGTGGTGGGGGCTGGAGGGCTGCCATATTGCGCCATGTAACAGCGGGATACTAAAATGCTGACCGGACACAGGCTGTTTGGCCCAGCAAGGGTTCGGGTCCCCACGGGCGACAGGTATCCCCGAAGAGCTGACACATTGCTTTTTCTCCCCTTCCACTGTCTTCTCTTTCGTTCCCATTCACTCTTTTGCTCTTGTCAAGGGAATTCTAGCAGGTGTCTGGAAGGGACCAGCTGTAATGTCTTCTTCTTAAACATATATTATTATTTTTTTTCTTTTTCTGTTTTTGGCATAGCCTCACCTGGCTCTGGCACCTGTCACCTTGTTCCCTTTAAAGACCTAGCTCAAATCTCTTAGAGCTACAAGGACAACTCATCAAGCCAGATGGACCTAGATTTATCCGGAGACCTCCTTCAATCCCCTTAACCCACCCCTTTTACATAAATAAAAATGCATCTGTGCCTTATTTGTTAATAGACATTGTAGAAAACATTAGCCGCTTCCTTTTTGCTAAAATAAAGTATTGTCTTGGGTGATGTACGGATCAGAGAATGTACCTTTTTAAATCAGTGATGGGTTGGGACAGTTATATCTCTAAATTATATTTATATTTAAATTATATCTATGAATGTACTTGTGATGAATTATGTCTAATTGATTAGTTTTATTCTTTTTTTCTATATTTACATCCAATATACATTTTTGTATATACATATTTGGTTTCAAGTCAACTTGTGGGTTAAGTTTACTTGCCTAACTAATTTGCACAATGCGAACCTGTAACATGTACTGTAGCCTAGATTTCAGAATTCACATCAGGGATGTATTTCCCAAAAACATTGTTAGCTAACTTTGGTGGTAAATTCCATGGAACTCTATTGGTAACAATGGAACTTGCTTTTGGGAAACACACCCCAGTTGGATTTTTGTGAATTGACACGAGCGTGTGCATCATGTGAGTAGTCTGGACCCTACCTATGGTATGTGTCCAATCAAACTGAGAAAGAGTGAGGGGTCCGCTGAAGCATAGCCTTATTATATTTGAACCCTCACTGAGGCTTCCACAAACTTTACAACCATTTGGGAGCTCGATGTAAGTTTTTCAGATGTTTGCATGGACCTGCACACTTTCAAGTTGGTCTTTGTCTGCCCTCAATATTAGGTCAATTTGCAATTTACTGTTATTATCCCTGTTGTATTACTTCAAAGGCTGGTTGCATAAGCATAGCCACAATTTAAAGACAGCTAATTTGCCTAACTAGTTTGCAAAGAAGTAATCAGAGTTAGTTTTTAGATTCAAATTAGATCACTGTCATTTTTTTACAATAACTAACAAAAAATAAATAAATACCAATGTGTTGCTGGTCTGAAATGTACCATTTTAGTGGTTGTCTTTCTTAAAGCTGTAGTCATTAAACTGCTTTGATTGGCTATACTTAATTGAAATGAAACAAAAAACACAATGTGTTTTAGTGTGATTATGAAATCTCAAAAGTTGTGATTAAATGTATGCACATAGAGTGATTAGAGCGGCTTTATCAGTCATTTAAATGTAAACGCTGCTCCATCTCTATGAACATGTTTTAAGTGTAAGTTGTTTATAATGCAAACTATCATTTACAGACAAAGCATTATAAAATATATATATATATATATGTATATATATATTTTTTTTTGTTGCTTTGTCTGCTTCATCTTCCAACAAGTTATTTTGCAAACTTTCCATATACAGTCAAATGCTAACAACAGACATCAAAAACCCTGCCATGATCCAGAACACCGTTTGATCCAGAACATTATTGAAAATAAATGATCCACAGATATAAAAAAAAAAAAAAAGTTTTAACTTGGAAAAAAAAAAAATGTGTTTAGTCTTGTATTTGTCCTGTTGTCAGAACCGCTCAAGCATGTGGATTTTGTCAGAAATTGAACAGATATCTGTGTTTCTGTTTCCAGGTAGACATTGTCACTGACAAAAAAGCTAATCATTGATATCTTGCCCTATGCCCTAGTCTTGCTTGGTTAAATGGATGCTCGTTTCAAACTGAGGATTGCAATGACACTTGGTAGGATGGTCATGGTACAAAACTAGAATATTTCAAAAGACAAAGGGAAATATGATTTTTTTCTGTCATGATGTCATCAGTATATGGACCCTTTAATAATATTTAATACAATATAAAGTCATTTATGCTTCTGCACTTATGATATATGAATGGCTGAATACAAACTTGTCACTTGAACTTTAATGCAAGAAGGAATGTAGACATTTCAATGACTTATTCACAGGTATGATCTGAGAAATAACAAACAAATAGGTACGTTAGTCACATTAATGCAGAATTTTCTAAATAAATTACATTAGCCTATGAAGCCAGTGGAATTCAAACTAAAGCAAAATAGTTACACCTTCATCACTTCTAAATTTAATATAATTGATTTTCAAATATCTTACAGCATATGGTAAACATGAATTTATATTATTAGTGAGTTGCACAGTCTATCCATTGCACTGGCTATTTGGAAACAATCTAAACTCGATCTGACTGGATACATGTTAAGGTTAAGACTATCTATAAGACTAAAATCTCTTAATACTAACAGCTACTAGAAAGATTAAGAGATATAAGGTTAAGGGTAACTGGTTTTCAGTGAGAGTTTCAAGTTTTCTTTCCTCAGTATGTTGAAATATGAAATAGACAATGATCCAGGCTTAAAGATCAAAAGGGGCTGATGGAACATCTGTATCTCCTGATAGTGTTCAATTAATCTTATATTTAGTATGCCTTTGAAGCAGTAACCCAATAACCTTACAAGTTAGACCTTCACAACTGAGAATGTTTTTTTTTTTTTTAAATAAATAAAGTTACATCTACTCAGGAATGTGAAAGTCTGTTTTTCTCACCATGCATGTCTAAACTCAGCAAGCAAACAGTAAAACACAAACACTAAAAGTGTGCTTCATGTGGTGACATCTACGGGCTGGCTTTATTCAAGTCAAAAATATATTTAAAAAAATATATATGAATATGTATATAAATAATATATATATGAAAACAGGGCGTGGGAATGTTACCCATGGGCTGTGTGCCTCACCGTGACATAGTATCAAGACCATCAGCCCCACCACTGGGCTAGCTGGTTCTTTGGCCCCCCTCCCAGGACACAGCTAAGGTGGGATTTCACATCCAGGCCTCCTGCTGTTCTGTTGTGGTCTACATAGCTCTGCAAATTGCTCTCTGGAGGTTTGAGAGATAAAAAGAGACGTATGCAGGAGATTTACCCCTGTGGTCTGGACCACCCGTCCTCTGTTTGCAACCTGGTTATCAGCATTTACTGTGGCAGGATTCGCCACTAGGCCTTTAGAGGGCAATTAGGTGACAGCCAATTACAGGTTTACAAATCTCAGGGATCAAAGATCACTCTGCTGTTCTCTCTATGCATTCCTATGCATCTTTAGAACCATTAAAAAGTATTTCGACACATAAAAGCTATCATTCTCATGGGGATATGGTTTTCAATTTGGCCTTTTTATCCCCAAAAGCCCTTTTCTTTCTCTACTTTACTGTCTACTTCTGTTTTCCTTTCAAGTAATGGCACAAGGTCATTAAAATAAATACAAATATTCTCTCGGATATTTAATGCAATATGATAGAAGTGTAAATTAATTACTGTAATTTAGCATTGTTTTGATTTTACAAAAAATAAAACATTAAATTATGCAGTGAACATAAGTTTTCGATCTGCATGCTGCCAAATCTCTGGAAAAACAATTGCCCTAACAAAGAAACAATAGCCTGAATCATTAAAATAACTACTAAAACCCCACAGCTACATGATCATTATTCAGGTTGCGAATCTGAAATATAACTGTGAAAATGAAGACCTGAGAGCATTACAAAGAACTGTACAACGACAAAGTAAAACAAATGACTAGGAAGAGAGAACAAAACAATATCCAAGTGTTTGGATGTCCCAGTAGGAATCGTTGATTCGGTTCTCAGGAAGTGGCAGATACATCAAACCTCCTAGAGGCAGCCTAGCAAAGGTCGTCATTAAAAAAAACCCTAGAAGAAAACTTGAGAGAAATGCTACAGAGATGCCATTTCTCAAAAACAAGCCCATCCAGAGATTACCCAAAATGCCTAATAGTGACCAGTTGTCATAAGGGAAAAAGGTTTTTATGGTCACATGATACCAAACTAGAGGTTTTTTATCCAAAATCCAAAGCAGCATTAGTGCTGTAGGCTGTGTTTCACCAACAGGGACTGGGCATCTTGTTAAACTGAAAATACTGCAAAATAGACTATTGCTGTCTTCTAAAACGACAAAGAAATACCATCTTTTAACAGGACAATGATCCGAAAACTCAAGACCAATTATTGTAGAGTTTCAATACCAAGAAAGGTAAATATACTACAATGGCTTATTCGATCCTGTTGAAAATATGTAAATAAATAAATAGCGCATGCTGGTTAGTCTTTTGCTGTTGTTGTTTTTAAGCATTACAGCTGGTTTGAGCTATATGCTGGTTATGAGGTGGTTTAAGCTGGTCCCAGCAACTTGTTCCTTCTCAGGACCAGCTCATAAGCAGATCAACCCCCCACCTCCCCCTCCCCCTCCAAATAACTTCAAAATAACAGCCAGTCAAACAGCTCATTCCACTGTTTTTCAGAATATTTTAATTAATACGTTTAATAATTTGGCAAGCACTTTTATCCAAAGCAGTTAACTAAGATATATGTCATATAATGAGTCATCGGTATTGTTCCAACACAGTATTTCAAAGCTGGTCTAGTTCAAAGATTTCACAAGGGGTGATATTTTCTTCAAATACAAAACAAAATAAATGTTCTATGTGTGATTTGTAGTTTGTCATATGGGTTTGTTGGTTAATTAGAATCTGAAAACTTTTGCCAAGGCACTGGATGTGTCTTGCTGTGTTTTGTTTTGTGTGTAACTATAGCTAGAAACAATATCTGAGACACAAGGCATACTTTAATTAAGGTTTAATCATTACCATATTACTGAAGCTTGAAGGTCATCATGTCCCTGTAGTTATTCCATTCTTAAATATCAAATTCATTGATTCACATTTGAGGTGACCAACTGACACAGTGTCCTCGTCGGCTGCCCTCTCAGAGGAACAGACCCACAGGAACCCCAAAGATAAGAGGCGGCAACATACTGGCCATTTTCTCTTTAACCTTTTTCTCAAAGTAGACTTCAGGTGAATACAGAGAAAGCGTGCAAACAAACCAAGCAATGCTCTTTCAGATATGTAATGTACATTTCGCTATTGTCATCACAAAGTAAATAAACACATAATATGTACTGTAGTATTGTGGTAAATTAGATTTCAATATTTACTTATTTTATCACAAAATAATTTTAAATTAGATGTTGTAATCCATTGTATAATACATACTATGTGTGTACATGCACTCCCCTCCCCATCCTGTAACTCTTGCTCTTGCTTAACCTTTTCTGAAAAGGAACAGAGTCGCTGCTGAATGCACAGAAGGAGAGCTGACATTAAGCAAACAGAAACTTGTGGCGTTAAAGGCAAGAAGGATCCTCAAGTGTGGGGACCTTTTGCCAAAGAAAACGTCAGCACTGATCTTCAGCGGAAGCTATTTTGGGGAGAGGACAGTGGGCTATGCCTTGCATCCTTACCGTCCTTCATGATTTTGAGGAGACTGGTCATGACAGTTTATCTGGTGTATATACTGGAGTATCCGTGTTCGTCTGAGGTACTGTAGGCGCACACTCGACCCCTTTGAAGAATGGTGGCATTATTATTGGAGAAGAATGTTTCTGAGGCTGGAAGAAGAGGGGCACCACACGCAGCTTAGCTGCACAGAGGAGACGTCGGCCCCTGCAAACCCCCAGAGAACCATTACGCAGACAGCGGCTTCAGCAGGCGGCACATTGTTAACCCACGGAACGTTATCGTAGTATTATCTCTGCTGCCTTGATCCTCCTCAGGGATTTCCTCTTTCCTCTTTTATTTTTCCTCAATGTTCGTTTAGTCTGAATTTTTTAACTGTTCTTTCTACCAATTGCCAGAGGATGAACATGTTCTTGAAAATTGTCTTTATTATATTTATTCCATTTTTTATTTATTTATTTTAACTCAGTGCTTAGTTAGGTGGCACACCTTTTCTGATATTCATAAACATTTCAATTATTGTGTTATTTACATATATTGTTTAATGTGAAATGTGCTTTTAAAACTATTTAGGAAAAAAGTGGCCAACTCCTAAACACCTTTATTAGTGGTATAATTGTTGGTTGTTATGGAAATGATGCCATTATTTGATAATGTTCACTTAAGAATTACTAAAAATATACTCAACTTCATTTGCAGGGAACAAAATAAAAGATAATGTCATGATAAAGTTTTTATGCGATCTTGATGAAACCAAATCCAAACTAAAAATATATAAGTCAAAGTCAAAGTCAACTTTATTGTCAATTCTGCCACATGTGCAGGACATACAGAGAATTGAAATTACGTTACT